>JAJPUD010003579.1:27654-74774 GCA_023553655.1 Myrmecobius fasciatus
ATCATCGTATAGTCTTGTTGCTGTGTATGATGATCTGGTTCTGCTCATTTCGCTCAGCATCAGTTCATGCAAGTCTCTCCAGGCCTCTCTGAAATCCTCCTGTTGGTTGTTTTTTACAGAACAATAATATTCCATAACATTCATATACCATAATTTATTCAGCCATTCTCCAATTGATGGTCATCCTTTCAATTTCCAGTTTCTTGCCACTACAAAAAGGGCTGCCACAAATATTTTTGCACATGTGGGAAAGGAAAATATTCTTAAGGATCTCATCATTTACACACATAAACTCCAGCTTTTTGGTGAATAGTTGCTATAAGAAAGAAAGCAAAAATGTAACGCAAGGCAGAACTCCAGATTTTTAATAATAGCTAGCACTTACATATCACTTTAAGGTTGATATAACATTTTATATACATTACATCATTTATCCTTAAAACCTTGTGAGACAGATTGTATTAATATCTCTATTTTACAGGTGAGGAAACTGAGTCTGAGAGATAATGATTTACCCAGTGTCACGCAGCTAGTAAGTGGCTTAGTTAGAATTTTAACTTTAGGTCTTTCTGATTCCAAATCTGGTACTCTATGCAATGTATTATTTTCTCAAATGATATCAAGCTCTTTTTCAAATATTTAGGACATTCCAATTATAATACATTCATTAGACTCTATCTTTCTTCCCTGCTTCCTTTATTTTTTTTCTAAATAGTTGTTTTGATGTCTTCCTCAAATCTCAAGATCTACACTAATAAATAGCATTTGTTAGCTTCTTCTAACTTATGAACATTTAAAGAAGATTGAAGCTTACCTAATTCAGAAAAGTTTCAGCATTTTGATATTATGTAGACTTGTATCTATAAAAGTAAGTGGTAGGGAAAAAAAGAATTTCTTAAGTCTCCTCTCTCCAAATCACAGAATTTTAGAGTTGAAAGATTCCTCAGTATAACCATCTAGCTCAACCAAGCCCTAAAAAGATTCCCAATTACAACATGGATGCAGGTAGGAGGTGCAAGTAGTTAGAATGCGGGGCTTGGAATCAGGAAGACTCATTTTCATAAGTTCCAATGTGACCATGGACAAATCACTTAACCTGGTTTGATTCAGTTTCCTCACCTGGGAAATAGGCTGGACAAGGAAATGATAAACCTCTAGGGTATCTTCTCTCAGAAAACCCTAAATAGGGTCATGAAGAAGCAGACATGACTAAAATGACTGAAAGACAAGAGCAATAATAACATTACAACAAAAAAGTGGCCATTCAGCTTCTTCTTGCAGATTTCCAGTGAGGTAGATGGCACTAATTCATATGGCATCCCACTTTCTTATTCCCAGGTATCCAGACAAGAGATTTTAGTGAAGATTAGTGGAATTCTTATTATTTAAAAAATTTTTTTAATTAGCAAAAATCTGTTTTTTCTTCCTTCCTCCTATCATTGAGAACAAAACCCCCTGTTATAAATATGGATGATCAAGAAAAACAAATGTACAAAGGCTGTGTCCAAAAAAAAGTATACCCCATTCTATACTCTGGTCTTTCACCTCTTTATCAGGATAGGGTGGGTAGCATGTTTAATCATTAGGCCTCTGGAGTCCTGGTTGGTCATTATGGTGACCAGAGTCCCTAATTCTTTCAAAGTTGTTTGTATTTACAATGTTGTTGTTATCATATAAATTGTCTTATTGGTTCCATTCACTTCCCTTTGTATCAATTTGTATTAGTCTTTCCAGGTTTCTTTGAAATCAACCCATTTGTTATTTCTTTCAGCACAATAATATTTTATCAAATTTATATTCTATAACTTGTTCATTCCCCAATTGTTGGGGATGTTCTTAGATTCTCATTTATCACTTCAAAAAGAACTATAAATATTTTTTATACATCCTTAGTTAGAATTTATTTTGCTTAGTACTAATCTCTCCTTAATGTATCCTCTCAATCTAATTCCCCTCTCCTTTTATTTTCCTGTTGAGTAAAGTGTATTTCTGTGCATGTATGTAAGTGGGTGTATGTATATGCATTCTTCCTTGAGAGTGAGGTTCAAGTGTCAAATGTTGCCTTCTTCTCCCAATTTTTCTTTCCAGTACCCTTCTTTTTTCTCCTAATATTATGCCTATTAGACTTTATGATAACTGTGTTCAGAGGAGATTCATGTACACTCTCATCATATTTGAATATGAGCAGTTTATTTTTGTTTAATTCTTTATTATTGTTTATTCATGTTTATCTTTTTATGTTTCTCTGAACGCCTATATTTGTATTTCAAAATTTCTACATGGCTCTGTCATATTTTTAAAAAAAATTTAGAAATGCTGAATGTAGGTGTTTCTGAGTTCAAGACTGATTCTCTGTTCACCATGCCACAATGTCTCTGCAGGTAGATAGATAACACAAGTATAATTAGCCACATATGAAAGATGAGGAAACTGAGGTTCTGAGTTGCTCAAGTTTACTCAGCTAATTAAGTGTCTGGGCTGGGACTTCAGTTCAGTTTTCTTGACTTCAAGTCTCTCTCCACTAGAAACATGCTGCCTCCATAGCAGCTACCCTAGATATGGAAGCATTGTATTATTGGGAGACAATGAGCAAACACTAAAAATGCTATGCAGTCCCAATGGCTTTGTATTAAAGACAGCAAGCCTCTCAAGCACACATTACATGAAAGCTCCTAAGAATCAAAGACCAGAGATATATACACAAATTTTTGCTATATTTGTAGTCTTGGAGAATATTAAGAAAATTATAAAAGTGTAATAGATATTTAACCCAACACATCCATTAACCAAATGTGACTTCTTGTTTTCCTTTGACTTGAGAATTATTTCTATCAACTCTCTTAGCTAGTGGTTCTCTATTTTTTTGAACTCTGGAAATCCCAAGGAGAGTGGTAGCTATTTGAGTGAAGAGTAGAGATCATATATCAGTGATGTGGTAGTAGAAGAAATTATAGCATCCGACAACTTATTAGATAGTGAGAATGAAGAGAGGAAGAGGTTACTGTGGTTATGAAGTGAGTTATTGGAGGTGGTGGTGGTGGTGACATTTATCATAAAGAAGAAATTCAGAATAGAGTGGTTTTTGAGGAGAAAAGAAAGATAATGATCTCTGGTTTGGACACATTGAATTTGAGATATCTATAGGACATCTAGTTGGAAATGTTTAATAATAAACGAGTTCAGATTGTGAGACATGGGAGACACTTATGGAAGACCACCCAGCTGTCATGTCCACATCAAAGAAGGGGCTGTATTTTATAAGCAAAGCAGGTAGCTCAAAAGAAATATGAGATACACAAATTTAGTGTATCTCTAAATATTCATATGGATTATTTTTGTTCAACCTGTGGTAAGCTTGTCTTCATCTGATCAACAACATTCAGAGACACTGTATCTTGACTCTAACATAATGATGTCACTTTGTTCCCTTTTGAGAATTAAGAACAGCCAGTCAACCAACCAATTAGAGTTTAGAGAAGATGCAGGGGGTGGATATGTAAATCTGAGAGTAATCAGCAATTAGATAATAATTGAACCCATGGGAGCTGATGAAGTCATCAAATGATATAGTGTAGACAGATCCTTGGAAGATTCTCATGGTGATGATGACATGGATGAAAATCTAGAGGAGAAAGAGGGGGGGTATCAGAAAAATAAGAGGTGAACCAAGAGAAGGCAGGATCTTGAAAACTAGAGGGAAAAGAATATTTAGAAAGAGATAATCATCAGTATCAAAGAATATAGGATTTGATACTTAAATTAAGAAAAAGTCATTAATTTGTCAAAAGATTGTTGGTTACTGTATAGAGAAGTACCACTTGAATTTTGAAGTCAAAAGTCAGATTGCAGAAGGTTTAGAAGAGAGCTAAAAAAGAGAAAATTGAGGCAACTATATACTTTTATTATAGTATATTATGATATTATAGTATATACTTTTTTAAAAAACTTTTTTTTTGCTTAAAAAGAAATAAAGACATAGGATGATGAGAAGAGATAGTAGGATCTTGTGAGGCATTTTTTTAAAGGTTAGGGGAGACATGGCCATGTATTTTAGGCAGTAGGGAAGTAGATAATAGATAAGGAGAGAAGATTAGAGAGTGAGTACAATTTTCTTGAGAAAATAAGATGATATAGGATCAAGATTGCATGCTGAGAAGTTGGTTTTGGTAAGGGGATGGGGAACCTCTTTATCAGAAATTGAAATGAAAGAAGAGATAGTGGGGGATGATGCCAGAGATGTGAGATGGCGAGAATAAAGAAAAATCATTCTAAATTTTTTTTTTAGCATTTTCAGAACTCTTGATTTATACTTCACTGAAATAACGCCTTACCCCAACTATCTCAACTTTTATATAAGAGCTTTCATGTATAAGAGCTGAGAAGGATGGGTCAGTAGTTGTCTTGAGAGGCTTGAGGAGAAAAGGTAATGTTTATAATATTCATTGTGGGGAGTGGAAATGATTAGGGAAGTGTAGAATTATCTTGATACAATGAATGCCCCATCTTGTTTAGATAGTATAAATTTATAGTGGACCAAATCGACATAGTTTTGTGATTTCTTCAGTTCTCTTCAGCAGGATTAAATAAGAATGAAAGTGGATACTTCTTTTCTCATTGGACAGCCTTTAAATACTTGAAGACAGGCTATATATTTTTGCTGAGTATATTCTTCTTCAGACTCAACATACTCCTTTTCTTTAATCAATGAATGTAATGTTTTCCGCTTGGGAATATCCCTAAGGTTTTTAGGTTCTTTCTTCTCACATGGCTTAAGCATCATTAAATAGAGATGGGACTTTCTGAATTGTTCTCTATCTGTAATATGTTTTCTTTACTTCCATGATGCTTGATAATGGTCAGGAAATTCCAATCTTTTGGTCTTTTGTTTCCCCCCTTCTTCTCTGATCAAGTAAAACTTGGGTTTGTGAAAAAATTTTAAAAGTAATGAAAATAATTATATGAAACTAATATAAAATTTAACTCATTGCATTGATTAGCATTTAAATGAATGCAATAAAGACAGATCAATATGGGGTCTGGAGAGCTAATGCAATTAAATCAGCAAACATTTATTAGCATTTCATGGGCTGGGGATGAAATGGAGAGTACATTGCTTAAGAACTGTGAAAAGTACAGAAAAGCAAATAGATATAATTTAGGCCTTTGCTGAATTCTGGAGAGACAAATGACATAAGGTATTTTTTACCTAGCAAGATGTCAAGATTTTATTATGTGGGAAATCAAATCTTGACTCTAAAATGGGCTCCTAATCTGAAAAAAAAAACTTAAAATGATAAGAAGCACTAAAATTAATGGAAAGAACATTGAAAAGGAAAACAAGATAAAAAGATAGTAGAATTTGTTTTAATAGCATTATTAACCTTAATTACCAAAGAATGATGATGAAACTTCTTTTTTCTTCTTGATAAGGAAATGGTGAACTACAGATGTAGAATATGCAATCCAATATGGTTGATGTGTTGCTCTGTTTAGTGCAATTGTTTCTTCTTAACATACAGGAGAATTCTATTGGAAAAGTGGTTTTGAAGAGTGATAGTATTATTAAAAAAAAACAGAAGGCATAAATCAAATTATAAACAATGCAAAAAACTTGGACCATGATTTGAAACCTGAGTCTGACTCTACTGTATGACTCTAGTTGAGTTATTTTAATGCTCTGTCCTTCAGTTGGATTAGGTCAGGAGTCCCCATTGAGTAGATGAGATCTCATAGTAAACCTTTTAACTTTATCTGGGAGGTCACTAAACTACCTGGTTCCACTATCCCAGGCTCCTGATACCTGATTGCCTTCATACCTTTTCTTGAAATTCCCAGAAGGTGAATTAACATATTTAGGAATAGAGTCCTTTCATCACTTCCAGTGAAGTATTTCTCCATCAGCACCTCCCTCCAAATAATGCCAGGAATATCAAGGTTGGAGGAAATTAAAACTTCCTTCTTCTATACATTTTTCCTCTAATTATCTTATATAACCTATTTGTATGATGCTATATTTTCCCCTTTTGCCTGGGAGAACATAAGGGCAGGGATTTTTTTTTTTTGATTTGTATTTCCATTGGCCAAATTTTAAAATAAATTCTTACTGAATTGAACTGATGCTCTCTTTTTTCACTTAATAGTATTTAATTTTTTCCAATTACATGTAAAGATACTTGTTAACGTTCATTATTTCTTTCTTTCTTTCTTTTTTTTTTTTTGCTTTTTTTGCTGAGGCAATTGAGATTAAGTGACTTGCCCAGGGTCACACAGCTAGGGAATGTTAAGTGTCTGAAACCAGATTTGAACTCAGGTCTTCCTGACTTCAGGACTGAGCCACCTAGCTGCCTCATCAACATTCATTCTTGTAAAATTTTAAGTTCCAGTTTTTTTCTCCTTTCTTTGTCCTCCCCCTTCCCAAGATAACAATCTTATATAGATTTTACATATACAATCATGTGAAACATATTTCCACATGTCATGTTGTGAAAGAAGAATCAAAACAAAAGGGAAAAACCATGAGAAAGAAAAAAAACACAAAAAAGTAAAAGTAGTATGTTTTGATCTGCATTCAGACTCCATAGTTCTTTCTCTGGATGTGGATAGCATTTTTCATCAAGAATCTTTTGGAATTGTCTTGGATTATAGCATTACTGAAAAGAGCAAAGTTCATGTAGAACTGATGCTCTTTTTAATTCTTAAAATTAATGTGTCATTCTGTTATTTTAGTCTTGCATGGATCTTCATGACTCCATATTTAGGTTTTCATGGCAGAAATGCTGGAATGATTTGTCATTTCTTTCTCCAGATCTTTTTATGAATGAGGAAACTGATAAAAATAATGTTAAGTGACTTGTCCAGGATCACACAGTTAGAAAATGTTTGAGGCTGTACTTGAACTTAGGCATTCCTGACCAGACCTAGTGCTCTATTCATTGTACTACTTAGATGTTTAGTTAAACTCTAGGTACAGTCATTTTTTCAAAACCTATTTCTAGGAACTGGGTATTAGCCTCAAAATCAGTAATATTCAATTTCAAAGGAAGACACTTGTGTTGAATATTAGCTTAAGAAAAATGTGGGGCTTTCAGAGCAACTATTTTAGATATTATGTGGGAAGCCAGCTTTTGTGGTTCTTGAAAACTCATAGTTAATTTTTTAGTGTGTACTTAAACCTACATTATACTCTCCCATAAATATGGATTATCTCTCCCCCCCATCAGTGGGGAACATTAGCATTCATAGTTTTGAATAACAAGGCCTTCTGTGAGAAAAGGCACCTCTTAGCTCTGATGTTATAGGGTTATTGATATCATTGGGTGATGTCACTAATCCGCTCTCCTACTGAGTGATTAGATTCTGATGGTGCTGTGTTTCATAGTCTTCTCTGTTCTTATAGTCGCCAGAGTGGATACGTGACCTATAACTTCACACTATATGAAGAATGAAAATTATGTTGAGTAAATGTAAACAACAAAAGAAACTTCAACTCTTTCATGAGAACACTTGACTCTGGACCATCCCTTGCAATATACTTTCTTTGTTTTGTTTCTATATAATATCTAACCTGATTTAGATGTCCTTCTGCCAACCAACAACTAGTTCCTGTGAGTAAATTGCCCAACCCAATTAACCTAAATACTTTTAATGAAATTACACTTATACAATCAAGTTGACATAGGCCATTCTTTGGTATTTTGGATTCTCTTGGAGAGTTTTCATCCCTATAACAGGCATATTAGAACAGGAGAAAACAGCTCCCTTATATCTGGCCCTATAATTGATATACCTGGCAGGATAATTTGCCCCCTACAAATCTTGTGTTCTTTTTGTGCTTGTCCCATAATGACTACTCAGCAGGTAGTCATTTCTCAGCTGGCCACATTGTCTCTTGACAGGTTTCTCCACTGATCCATAGACTCAGCTAAATGTTGCTCTGGTAGCTACAGCATATATAATTTCTGCTGAGCTTTGCTGCCCGATAATAACCTTATTGGCTAATCTCCTCTGAGGAGCTCATTATCTTAGTATATGATGGCTAGAACTCTTTCCTGATCACTAGCACTCCATAGTCATAGTCATTACATTCAGCTAATAAAATCTCCCGGAGAAGCAGAGCATCTTCAGATTGAGCCTGTGTTTTCTTTTTGATGCTGGGAAACAGATCAGATCCAAACATATTGTTACAGATAATGATTTCACTTATGGTTAGATAGTTCCAAGATCCCTTCCAATGTGCAAACAGATTTGAATCAGAAAAAAAAATTAAGCTGAAGAGTCAGAGTCAGTATTTTCTACTCAGTTAATCTTCACTTCTGCTTCTATTATTCATATCTGCTAGCATCAAACCATAATTTCTTTGATGATCTATTTTGGGAAGTGAAAAAGCTCAGTCTCTCTACATGCAAATATATTGACATTTAATGCTTTGCACATAAATGTTTGACTCAAGTCTTATATCAGTGTTTCATCTCCTCATGGAGGGGATCTTGGGTTCTTAAAGTAGAACATTTGCCCTGATGCTGCTTTCAAAGCTGGAAAGAATTCAAAAGGAGGTCCACCTATGGATTGTATATATGTTTCTGAACACGTCCTAGTTAAATGTGGAGAGAAGTTTATTACTGAAGGATTTGCTTTAAAATAATTTTTGTTTTTTGTTCCACAGTAACTCCTTAAATCTTTGACTGATACAGAGATGTGTTTTGATTTATACCATAGAAATCCCTAAATAGAAATGATGGATAAGATAAAATAATTAGTAATCACTATGTGCCAGGCATAGTGCTAAGTACTGAGGATACAAATCTAAGCAAGCAAGCTAATTCCTGGTCTCAAGGAATTTATATTCTAATGGGGGAAGATAAAACACAGAGTAGAAGCATCCTCTTCCCTAGATGGCAGATAATCTAATATATATGTTAAATTATGTTAAAATATATGTTGTCCAATATACATATACATATTTATACAGTTATCTTGCTGCACAAGAAAAATTGGATCAAAAAGGAAAAAAAATTGAGAAAGAAAACAAAATGCAAGCAAACAACAACAGAAAGAGTTAGAATGCTATGTTGTGGTCCATACTCAGTTCCCAAAGTCCTCTCTTTGGGTGTAAATGGCTCTCTTCATCACCGAACAATTGGAATTGGTTTGAATCATCTCTTTGTTGAAGAGAGCCATGTTTATCAGAATAGATCATCATATTATATAGTCTTGTTGCCATGTATAATGATCTCCGGGTTCTGCTTATTTCACTCAGCATCAGTTCATGCAAGTCTCTCTAGGCCTCTCTTAAATCATCCTGCTGGTCGTTTCTTACAGAACAATAATATTCCATGACATTCATATACCATAATTTATTCAGCCATTCTCCAATTGATGAGCATCCATTCAGTTTCCAGTTTCTAGCCACTACAAAAAGGGCTGCTACAAACATTTTTGCACATGTGGGTCCCTTTCCCTCCTTTAAGATCTCTTTGGGATATAGGCCCAATAGAAACATTGCTGGGTCAAAGGGTATGTACAGTTTAATAACTTTTTGAGCATAGTTCCAAATTGCTCTCCAGAATGGTTGGATTCATTCACAAATCCACCAATAATTGATCAGTTTCCAGTTTTCCCACATCCCCTCCAACATTCGTCATTATCTTTTCCTGTCATTTTAGCTAATCTGGGGGGAGTATAGTGGTATCTCAGAGTTGTCTTAATTTGCATTTCTCTGGTCAATAGTGATTTAGAGCACCTTTTCATATGACTAGAAATAATTTCAATTTCTTCACCTGAAAATTGTCTGTTCATATCCTTTGACCATTTATCAATGGGAGAATGGCTTGATTTCTTATAAATTTGAGTCAATTCTTTATATATTTTAGAAATGAGACCTTTATCAGAACCTTTGAATGTAAAAATGTTTTCTCATTTTATTGCTTCCTTTCTAATCTTGTCTGCATTAGTTTTGTTTGTACAAAAACTTTTTAACTTAATATATCAAAATTATCTATTTTATGATCAATAATGATCTCTAGTTCTTTTTTGGTCACAAATTCCTTCCTTCTCCACAGGTCTGAGAGGTAAACTATCCTATGTTCTTCCAATTTGTTTATAATATCATTCTTTATGTTTAGATCATGAACCCATTTTGATCTTATCTTGATATACAGTGTTATGTGTGGGTTAATGCCTAGTTTCTGCCATACTAGTTTCCAATTTTCCCAGCAGTTTTTGTCAAATAGTGAATTCTTATCCTAAAAGATGGGGTCTTTGGGTTTGTCAAACACTAGATTGCTGTAGTCATTGACTATTTTGTCCTGTGAACCTAACCTATTCCACTAATTAACTGCTTTATTTCTTAGCCAGCACCAAATAGTTTTGATGACCACTGCTTTATAATATAGTTTTAGATCTGGTACAGCTAGGCCACCTTCATTAGCATTTTTTTCATTAATTCCCTTGAAATTCTTGACCTTTTATTCTTCCAGATGAATTTTGTTGTTATTTTTCCTAGGTCAGTAAAATAGTTTGTTGAGAGTTTGACTGGTATAGAACTAAATAAAAAGATTAGTTTAGGTAGTATTGTCATCTTTGTTACATTCGCTTGACCTATCCAAGAGCATTTGATATTTTTCCATTTTTTCCAATTTAGATCTGACTTTATTTATGTGGAAAGTGTTTTGTAGTTTTGCTCATATAGTTCCTAACTTTTCCTTGGCAGATAGATTTTATACTATCAACAGTTATTTTAAATGGAATTTCTCTTTGTATCTCTTGCTGTTGGATCTTGATAGTGATGCATAAAAATGCTGATGATTGATGTGGATTTATTTTGTATCCTGCAATTTTGCAAAAGTTGTGGATTATTTCTAATAGTTTTTTAGTTGATTCCCTAGGGTTCTCTAAGCATACCATCATATCATCTATTGCATGCAATTTTAAAGAGAAAACACCATGGGAAAAATAGAGTATCCCTCTTTTGTAATCACATTCCAAATAAAGCTGAATCCTTTTTAGAATCCTACCCAGGCAGTCAATAATAACATTTTTAAAAAAATTGACATGATTCTTTTAGTTTCTGGACTTCCAGGTGCTTGACAAACAAAAACATCCCTTTGAGTCAAATATTATTTTCTAGATTTTATAGGCTAGAAACTAATGTCGAAAAAGCTTAAGTGCTTTTATTAGTGTCACAAAATGAAACCTTGTCATCTGAGCAGGAAATAAATCGGAAACTTCCTTATTACCCATCCAGTGCTTTCACTGACCTCAACATCTATCCTTTGGATTGGAGATTCTTAACCTTTTTGGGTCATGGCAGCTTTGGTAGTCTGCTGAAACCTATGGATTCCTTCTTAGAAACATGTTTTTAAATGAATGAAATAAAATTAAATGGATTACAAAGGAAACCAATATAGTTGTCACTTTATGTGTACGTTTGTACACACATATAATTAGGCATATAGAGATATGTATATATGGGTTTGGATGTGTATATATAAACACATATATGTATATGCATGCATGTATCCACATATTCTAGGTTAAGAGCCCCTGCTTAGACTTTGCTGCAAAAAATACAATGGCATGACTTAACTTTTTCATAGAAAAGACATTTCAACTAATAGTTTCCTGTTGTTACATCTCAAGATTTTCTCACTTCTGATCATGCTTGAGTCCCTTGACAAAATTTGGGGAACAAAATCACATAGAATAAATAGTCATCAGAGGTGTGTGGTCAAAGAGACTTTGTTTTTATCAATTAAACTGTGCTTCTGACCTGTAGCGTATCAAGCAGAAGAGAGAATTGCAAAGATTCCCCCTTGAGAGGCTTGCTGGTAAAAGAGTAATTAGGAGGCAGCCCTTCCAGCTGTGCAGCAGTGAATGAAGTAATTATGTCTTGTTTGGAATAAATCTGCTTATAATGACATTGCTTCTTGTTTCAGGCTGGCTTAGCATCACATGAAGAGCAGATGTATTTGTCATCAGGAAAGCACGTGGCACAGGAGGATGCTACCTGAATGTAAGTGGCAGAGAAGAAAGATTTAAAACAATAAGGAGCAAAAAGGCCCAGATAAACCCAACCATGGGAGGAAATGAAATTCAATGAAGGAAAAAAAAAACATATATTAATGCTGCTTGTGGACTGAAGGAAAGCTCCTGGCTTTGGTTCCCTTTGTCTCTGGATTCCATGTAAGCCAGAAGCACATGCCATTAATTTCTCATCTAAACTCCAGAAATCTGGGTTATCAAAAGAATTTTGGGGATTCTGAAGAAAAGAGAAAGAAGATATGTTGACTAGAAAAGGCTGAAAGAGTGAAAGTTCATGCTTCAAGTGATGATGCTAAACTTATCGAGAAAAGATTTGATGATTTCTGCCCCCTTCCTCCCTTTTTGAGGCACACAGTAGGGAGTCTCTTGCTCATTCTTGTATATTTATATAGAATTTCTAACTAGCTAGTCATTAATAGTAGGACAATATGAATTCTTATATTGCAAGTGCAAAGGAAGAAAGCTCTCAGAAGTTCCTGCATGTTTGATGACAAGACATCAGAAATAAAGTATTTCTTGGTCCCAAGAAGCATCCCAGACAGGAGAGGAAGAAATGATTGTACAAGTACCTGAGTTAAATTGTTTTCATCAATGCTTTCATCTAATGATTGTGGGGCTAATTGAAAAGTAATTTGATGAAGTGGAGGTCTTCTGTTAGGGAGGCTCTGAAAAGTAACGGGAAGCTTTGATCTCCCAGGGAATCCTTTGATGCTTTTCAATATATTGAGAAAAAAGGGATGGCATGAAATAAGTTCCTTACACATTCTTGTATTTGAAATCTCATATCTGCTACAGACCTATTCCCTTATGACTCCCTCCACTAATTTTCCATCTATAGCAAATAAACATTGCGAGAAAGTTTGGGAAACCTTTCATCTGCTAAATTCTCTATTTCTTTGACTTAAAGGAATCACAGGGACAATTATCATTCGTGCAGTTTGGATCTGATGGCTAATAAAGTCTATATCAATGGTTCCCAGATATTATTCTCTATGAAAACATTGGAGAAAGTTTGATAATTTTGGGTTCTAGTTTTGCATTTGTTCTAAATTACTGTGTAATTTATCCAAGATTCAAGACCCTCTTTGGATCTTAGTTTTGTCATTAGTATAATGGATCAAATAATTTCTAAGGCACCTTTTTGCTCAAGCATTCTGTGAATCTATAATAAATATCTGAACAGCTTACTGAAGTAAGCTTTGGTACATTTTCCTTTTATAAGCTCTGATCTGGGAAACATTTTGATTACCCATCTTCAGAAATTAGGAACCAAAATGTAGATAGTCATGGAACTAATGTTGTTGAACAAGTCATAATATCTCTCCATCTGAAAGAATACTCAAAGTCCTTTTCATGAAATCGTCCCCCAGCCCTATAGGAAACAACAATGATTTGGGTACATAATGATTGTGGAAAACATGCCTTAGTGTTTAAATGGAATAGAAGAAATCTACCACAGTCAGAAATATCATATCTCTGACACATTGGTTGTGTGACCCTTGGCAGATTTCTTAACCTCTCAGTGCCCCAAACAACTCTCTAAGACCATAATTTTCTAAGCAGATAGTAGCAGAGAGAGATTTTCTACCAGAAACTCCCTAAACCAATGAAATCACAGGTATTGAGTTTCCTTAGAAATTGAGCATGTATTCTTGGAGTTTTGCCTCCCTCCTCCTCCAGCCTTATCATTTCGCTATTTTATTTTTTAATGGAAGTTTTTTGGATTTTTCCCATTGATTTATAGAAAGAAAAATAACAAATTAACTTAAGACAATAATTCCCAACTTTTTGGGAATTGACACCTTTCTGTTTATTTGATGTCACTAGTCCCTCAACCCTCTCCATTCCCAAGGCATTTGTGTCACATACATACATTTAATTAGGGTGAATTAAAATTAATCTCAGTTTGAGAACTTTTGTGGCAACCCTTGGGATTGTTGGCTTTACTCTGGAAGATCTTCAAGATGAAGTTGGCAATCAGTATTCATTCACACAGCAAACTCAATCCCTGGGTTTATCAAATCAATAATTAATAGCTAACATTTACATGGTATGTTAAGGTACTTGTAGTGTGCTTTATATATATCGTCGTACATATAACATCTCATATGATCCTCACAACAACTTTGTGAAATAGATGCTATTATTATCTTCATTTTACAGATGAAGAAACTGAGGCTAAAAGAAGTAAAATGGCTTACCTAGTGCCATACTGCCAATGTGTCATTTAAGGCATGATTTTGATTTAGTTTTTGTTTCTGGCTCCAAGTCCATTATTCTATCGACTACACTTCTGTTCTCTCTCTTTTTTTTCTGCTTTCCCTTCCCATTTTAGAGTCTATTTGCAGTAAATATTTTCTAATTATTCTGATTTCACATATTTCTTTTTCTTTGCAGCAGTGTCATGAAAAAAAAATCCAACAAAACACCACCACCACCAAAAAAAAAAAAAAAAAAAAAAAAAAACCCAACAAATTGCTGGACTTGCAGTGTGGAAGACTTAAATTTAAATTCTGCTCCTGTATTTATTATCATAGATCATTAGATTCATCTGTCCAAGTATGAAGAGCATAGTGATGAGAGGTCCCTTCCCACCTCATAAAAGCTTTATGATCACATTATTATCTCTAATCTCAAAAGCCTCATAGGCAGCAAAACAATCTCTTCAGTTTGGGACTTCTTTTTGGCTTGGGAACTCCTAGATCTGATCTTTATGGCATACATCAGTCTTTGGAAGAGCTAGTGATATATAGTTTTTTTTCCAACTATATGTTGGGAACATTAAAATCAGTTTTCTGTGTGAAATCAAATATAAAAATGTCACAGTCTTCAGGGGTATCCATACATCCTATTTTGTAGCACATTGACTTGATTTCTACTGTTGTGAAATGCATAGAAAAACTTGGCTCCATTTTCTCTGGTGTTTGCAACATTCACTGAGGATTAACAGTT
The DNA here is from genome assembly GCA_023553655.1 of Myrmecobius fasciatus. NCBI lineage: Eukaryota > Metazoa > Chordata > Mammalia > Dasyuromorphia > Myrmecobiidae > Myrmecobius > Myrmecobius fasciatus. The sequence continues at coordinate 42,646 of JAJPUD010003579.1, forward strand.
GGTAGAATTGTAGCTTAGTAAAAAGGTATTTTCAACTTTCTTTCAGATCACTTAATACTCACTGAAATCTATAAGATACATAGTCACTAAGAAATAAATGATAAACATTTCTTTAAAAAAATGAACTTTAACATCCTGTTACCAAAAATGAGTTGAGAAATAAAATCTTACTCTTTTTTTTCCTTTTCCCCTTTTCTGGGAAATTTATCAATTAAAATTTAATAGGCATTTATGAAATGCCTAAAGGCACCATACTAGATACTAACAAGAAGAAAACAATTCTTGACTTCAAAGAACATACATTCTACTGAATGTAAATTCTACTTAAATATTTCTTGAAAATTTCTCCTGTGAAAAGAAAGGACCTATATTACATTGGACACTACCTTTAGAGTGTCTCAGGTTGGATAGATAGGCACCATCATATTTCAGAAATTAATTTTTTCCAGTACAAATAGCCTGCCACATAGTAGAGGAAGAGTACAATATTCTTCCCTCTCTCTTTACCTCCATACCATCAGGCTGATATATTTATTAATTATCCTTTCAGAACCCTGTTCAGCTCTAATGCTAGAGATATAATTATCACATCTACAGGTGATTAAATTTTATTGAGACTTAGGGATTGAAGGGAATTCAACTGCTGGGTAATAATTAGTCCAATAATTACACAGTCAATAATATTAAATTGTACTGCAGGTCCCATTTCATTCTTGGTCATGTGCCAATCAAGCATAAAGCACCGCTGAAAAACACCCTACAAAGTGATTGTGTGACAGAAGTCAGGGATTAAAGTTCTCTTTTCTTGCTGAATTTTGTTCTATGGGCAATAAATAACTCACATTTATACAGCACTTTTCAGTTTTTTATTTCACAGCATAGAAATACCTTCATGACTTGAATCTGTTCATAAGATTGACAGAGCATGGATTTGGCATCAGAGGACCTGTTTTCGAACCCTGGTTCTGTAACTTGCCTTGTATGTAGATTAACCTCTCTGGTCTTTAGTTTTCTCATCTGTAAAATGAAGGAATTGGACTAAATGATGCCTGCAATCTCTTCCAGCTCTAGATTTATGATCCTATTAACTGCTTCCCTTGCTTCCTCCCTCCTTTTCTTATTGCTTTCCCTCAGGTGCTTTCTTTCTTAGGTAAAACTATTGAGGAATCAGAATAGGATTAATCAGGTATCTCCTTCCTTTCAGGACTTTATCTTTCATGATCTCAGAATTCTAAATAGCTTGATGAGGCTTGTGTTAATTGCTACACCAAAATTGTCACAAATAAGAAAGAATCATTCCATACACTTTTGCATCTTATCCTCAGAGGCTGCATTGAGTACCCAATCACCTGTGAACAAAACGTCATGCACCAATTCATTCTCCATGGCTTGTAGCCTTTTCACATTAAACAATTTACTGTCAGTATAGTAGCTGACCTTGATGTCATTTTTGTCTTCATTGAAGGTGTCTGACAACATTGCTGAAAACATGTTAAAAAACATGACAGGAAACACACAATCCTATTTCACTTCAGTGATGACTAGGAAAGTGCAAGAGTCCATTATCCAGAACTCATGCAAACATGCTGTTATGAAGCTGGTGTATAGTATGGATGAACTTCCATAGGCAACCAAATTTTGCCATGATCTTCCAGTGATACATATTTAGAAACCCCAAATACTTGAGGATTCATACTACAAAACATTCCAAGGAATATATGGTAATTCACATCAACTATTTCTTTACCAGCCTCAGTTACATTAGCTAATCAATCTATGATAATTGTATTGCTTGATATTATAGTTATAATGATAGGATTCCATCCTATCCATCCATCCATAGATATCCATCCATCCAATGATAGACTGGTCCCAATGCCCATAAAACATATGGAAAAACATGGTTTTATATTTTCTCTGTTGTGAACTGCTTTAAAAGCTAATTAGTGTCAGAACTCTGGCAGCATATAAAACTCCTGGCAGAATACAACAGGCTGTGATCCACTCTTCTGCTATCTAAGCTAGCCAACTCAAACGTTTTTTAATTTCTGGTTTCGATAAAGAAACTCCCTCTACTTTTTTGAGGGATATAAAACTCCCCTACCTGAATCCCACCTGTTGGTCTGCAATTTCTGTGACTCCCTTATCCTCAAGCTGGATGAGTTTCATTATTGATAGGACCATAGAGTGTGTGCTTTTTTTGTTGTTGTTTTGTTTTCCTGCTTGTTATGCCACATACTAATTTCCTGTGAAGCACCAATTTCCTGTGAAAGTCCAGGTCTCTTTGCTTTAACCCAAATTGTTTGGGAAAAAACCATCACTCTGCTTTTACACAATTACTCAAATCAGACTCTCATTGGCTGTTCTCTCAGACCAGTCAAACTTCATTTTGTACCATATCACAAACATCTAGGGACTGTACTTCTCAATAGCTCTCAGGGTGGAGATTTTAATTGACTACCACTTATTCTTAGTATTTAGCTCCTACCCCTTCAAGTTTATTACGTTGTTGTTGTTGGGTTTTTTTTTTTAGTTATTTTTCAGTCTTGTCTGACTTTTTGTAACCCCTTTTGGGGTTTTCTTATCTGTAATATTGGAAGGGTTTGCCTACAGTTCATTTCATACATGAGAAAACTGAGATAAACAGGATTAAATGACTTGTGTAGAGTCACAGAGCTAGTAAGTATCTGAGGCAAGATTTGAACTCAGCAATTCCCTGTTCTGTGCACTGTCACCCACCTGCCACTTAACTATAGAGTCCTGAAAAGTCAATAGTGACTCCCAAGTATTTTTACTTCCCATTTCATGGATGAGCAAACTGAGACTCAGAGATGTGAAATGACTTGGCCTGTTTGTGTAGAAAATATGTATGTTTCTTCTGTACATCATTTATTAGGGTGTGGATGCCTATGTAACAGAAACACTGATCTGGTTAAAACTGGGTTAAAATAAATAAAAGGGGGGCACCAAAATATGGGCATGGAGACTTTTGTGAGGGGTTTAGGTTCTCCAGATAGACTGTAAACCCTGAGGTATTCAGCCAGGGGAAAATGGAGAAGGAAATGCTAGTTGGAAAATGGGAATAAAAGGATTGGTATTCGTCTTAACAGGTGTACCCATTTTTTTTTGGACATCTGTTGTTTTTTTTTAATTAAAGCTTTTTATTTGTAAAACATATATATGGGTAATTTTTCAACATTGACCCCTGTGAAACTTTCTGTTCCAAATTTTTCCCTCCTTTCCCTCACCTCCTCCCTTAGATGACAGGTAGTCCAATACATGTAATTATGTTAAAAATATGACAAATCCAATATATGTATACATATTTATACTTATGTTGCTATATAAGTAAAATCGGATTTAGAAAGAAAAAAACCTTAAAAGGAAACAAAATGCAAGCAAACATCAACAGAAAGCGGGGTATCTGCTGTTGTAAGAAAATTAATAATAGTCTTTCCTGACTCACCAGTGGCTTCATGTAGTTCTTGGTAAAACACTTATTTTTTACTGGTCATAAAACTAGTAAATGGAAACATTATAACTTGAACTAAGATCTTTTTTTTTTTTTACTCCAATGTTGTTCAATTGTGTTCAACTTTTTGTTGCCTCATTTGGGGTTTTCTTGGCAAAAATACTGGAATCGTTTGCCATTTTCTTTCTCCAGTTTATTATACAGATGAGGAAACTGAAGCAAATAGGATTAAGTGACTTGCTCAGGGCACACAGCTAATAAATATCCAAAGCCAGAATTGAACTCAGTTCTTCCTGACTCCAGACCTGGAACTCTAATCATTGTTCTTCCTACCTGCCCTTACTGACCCTGATACCAGGACTCTTTTTACTAAATCATATTGTTTCTTTCATGTTATATAATCTTGGTACATGGGACTCTAGGAACAGGTTAAAGATAAAGAAAATGATGTTCTTTTGTAAAACCTTTGACTTTGATAGAAAAAGCTACTATTAGAGAGGAATATTATGATTCATATTGCTTTGGTTGTAATAACTAGTTCTTGTTAACTGGCACTCTACCTTTGCTGCTAATGGATATTCTCAGCCACTATCATTTCGAAGTAACTCGTTCTCTATGATGGTAAAAACTGACCCTTGTAGCTCACTCACTATCTCTTTCTTCTTCCCTTTTTCTCCTGGGAAAAAATCCTATTCATTGAAGGCCAAGTGAATATTATGTGGCCATACATAGGTTTACTTAAATTTTTAGACTTAATCTAGCAACTAGAATAAAAACAATAAAAACTCTGGAGTTATTGCACATATTGAATGTTAGGGATATCTAACAGAAGGGGAAGAAAGGGAGAAATAATGGAATAGGAAGTAGAGTCAGTATATTCACAAGGTGAAACAGGATGGAAGTCTGATTAGAGCTTTTCCTCAATATGCCAGCATTTGGATGCCATTGAGAACTTTTGCAATCCTTCAGCACGGTAGAGACAAATGAGTTTAATAATTTAGAACAATTAATTAAAATAGGAAACATCTTCCCTTGGGCTGTCCCTATGAGCTCCACTCTAGGCAGCAACCTCATCCTTATATAGAGCATTCTTATGTATCCTGGGATCTCTGTCATTTGGACCACCCTTTTAGCAATCCTGATCATCTGAATTTATTCTGGGGACATTCTGTGTATTTGTCCTAGGTATATAAAAATGCTAGTGATAGCTCTTTTCTTGAACAAAAGAACCACATGTCCTCAAGTGGAACTAAATCCAGTGGGTTATAGATAAGATACTGCTCCTGAGGAAGGGACATAATTAATAATGAATCTTGGGGGCAGCTAGGTGGTGCAGTGGATAGAGCACCAACCCTGAAGTCAGGGGGACCTGAATTCAAATCTGGTCTCATACACTTAACATTCCCTAGCTATGTGACCCTGGGCAAGTCACTTAACCCCAATTGTCTCAGCAAAAAAAAATAAAAAAAAAATTGAATCTCCAAAATAACTGAACCAATCAAACCATCCTCCAATTTTCCTCTTCTCTTTACCATAGAACCTACTCATAACAGCTTGAATGCTCTTTTCCAAGCCTCTGCAGGTTCCTTCCTTTTTGTTCTAAAACTTCAGCATGATATGGGAGTGGGAAAAGAGGGTTGGATCATGGGTGGAAGGAAAATGGAACATTCTTGCCTTTTTTCTAGAAGGAACAGTCTTGATAAAGAGCATCTTAGTATAGAGCATATAGTCCTGGGTTAGAATAGACCCAAAAGGCCAACATTAAGAGAGAGGATCAATTTCCCAGTGGTTGGAAATCTTTTAAATGTAGTTTAATGCAATTATAATGGTCTACTTACATCCCTCCCCTGTATCCCAGGCAGCTGGGTATGAGTCAGAATAGTTTTGCCTCATTGGGCAAATTTGGCAGCTAATGCTGAGCAGTGTGTATAAGGAATTGACTTCTTATTCCTCCTTTTCTGAAGGTCATTTTGTTTTGTTCTTAACTTTATTTTGATCCAGTTTTGTTGTAAAAGTCAAGTAAGATGTTCGTAAGAAGGGACGTAGTCTATATTACAGATTCATGTAAATTATCTACTCAGTAGTTCATCCATGACATATTTTTACCACCATATGAACAAATGCCTTTTACTATCTTACAAGAAAAGAAAATTCACCATTTAGGAGGAAGACTCACATAATGCAAACTCAAGACAAATATACATGTCTTGTGTTACCCATATTTTTGAATGCCTACTTCTCTGTATTTCTTCTCTCCTTAGGTATAGAAAGTTTCTAGTGAATGTAAAATGCTTCAAGAGTCTTGAGGAAGACACTTTCCTTCCTTCTCTTTTTTCCTCCTTTTCTCTTCCCCTTTCTGTTTCTCTATCTAATAACTGTAATTTTAAAATTCAGATTTGACACATCTGTATTGTTTGGGGAATCATCCCACTCCTTTTCTGATTATGCTTTTGTTTGCAGGCTGCAGTTTAGATTTCTTGAGTGATTAAATTTCCCTCTTGTCAATTCTAGACAGTTTTTGCCAGCCAAACACGCTGATGAAAGCTAAGAATAATTAAAAATGCCCATTTGTTCTGCCAGAATAAAGACTAGCAGGAATTGATGCCTTGGCTACAAGGCTAATGTAGAATTAAGAGGAAAAGCCCACTGGGAAAATTGGTGTTCTGATCTCAGAGCTCAGATTCACCCACTTCTTTTAGCAAAGATCTGCATATTAACCCATCATCCCCAATCTATTTTCATTGATTCAGTTCATTGTGCTGTTGTTGAGACATTCTGAGAAGACATGCATTAGATTAGAATGAGGGCATGTAGGTTTTTGTGCTTTTTTGGGGGGTGTAATTAAATAAAAATAATAAACATAAATAAAGTAAATGGAAACCACTTATTAATATTAACAATAAGTTAATTTAAAATTATCAAGAGTTATAATAATAAATTAACTATAAACAATAATTAAATATTCTAAAATTATAAACATGACAGTTAATTTGCTTATTTCCAGGAGAAATAATGAAAACTGCAAATGAAACTATAATTCTACCTGAATAACTTTTTTATGTATTTAAAAAATATATAAAATTTAACATAGTAGAACCAACACTGCTCTTCTCATCGATGCCCTTCTGAGTTCTTTTTTTGTACTTTTCTTTGTATTCATAAAGGATATAGATAAACTGTTTCTCTGATAATCTTTTGTTTCTTTCAGCATCATTGTCAGTGCTCTTGCCCTCCCTCCATAATTCTCCTAGTAAAATCTGGATGCTACTTTTAAATGAATCTATAGATCTAGGTTTGAAGCAAAGAAACAAGAATTCCTGAACCTGTTGCCCACTCCTCAGCTGCTACCTGAACTTGGGTCTTAGCTCCACATTTGGGAAATGCAAATAAATTTGTATTAGTTTGAGTCACTTTTAGAGTCAAATGTGTCAATTTTTGTTGTAACCCCTTTTCACTCTTGCTAGGGATAGTCTACTCAATTATCTGATGTTGGCAATTCCATGTTCACCAGAGCATTTGTCTACTTTATCCAACACAAGGAAGTGTTAAGAAAACACCTAACTCCTCTATAATTCTGGTTTGCTTTAGGCTTAGCTCTTTCTTTGAATGAATGACAGCTGCTAACCTCATTTGCTTGGAGAGACTATGGTTAGTGTGAATTTATCCAGGTAAAAACTTTGGTTCAAGCCCCTTTCTATTTAAAAAAAAAAACTGTCTATTCATTTGGGCTTCATTTACATTCAAGAACCCTAATCATGGACAAATATGGCAAAATGAAATCTGTCACTTAAATATAACTTACCTGTATAGTTTCTTTACTCATGACTTAAGAAATAAAAGGAATAAAATCAACTTATTATAGAATAATTTTTATTTTTTCTTTTATTCAAGGTTTCTTGTACAAAATGATTAATATGAAAATATTTACATGATTGTCCATGTATAACTTATGTTGATTGCTTACTGTCTCAGGGAGGAAGAGAGGGATAGAATCTGTAACTCAAAATGTTAGATAAAATAAAAATGTTAAAAATGTTCTAAGATATATTTGAGGAAAAATATTATTATATTTATTTAAAAAGTTCAGTACAATTGTATTTTATATTTATATTATATAAATGCTGTCCCTTGTTCATTCATTCCCCAGTTTATGGGTTTATCCTTAGATTTCTATCTTTTGACATTGCAAAAAATTATATTTTGTACATCCTTAGATATTATTTTGTTTAGGATTAATCCCTCCCTTAATCTATCTTCTCCCTAATTCCTTATTTCCACTTGTTCCTTTTCTCTCCAATTTTCCTGTTGTCAAATGTCTTTCTGTGCCCAACTCTGTATGCATGCTTTTTTCTTTTGACCAATTTAGGTGATAATGAAGTGCAAGTGACAGCTACTCCCTTTTGTCACCTTTTCCTTACATATATATATGTATATATATATATACATATATATGTATGTATATATATAACTATGTGATTATGATGGTTTCCCCTAACTTTCCTTTCCTTCTCTCCTCCATCCTCCAGTGCATTCCTCTTTTCCATTCTTAAGCTTCTCAAGATATGACAAAATCATTCTCAGGTGGAAGGCACTAGTATTAAATTAACCAAAGATTTATCTATTTTGCTGTTTTTTCCCCCATAAAACCAACTCTTAGTTTTATTTATTAGTTTAATAGTTTTCTTACTTTCAATTTGTTTAATCTCTTCTTTGATTTTCAGAATTTCTAATTTGTTATTTATTGGGGTTTTAAAATTTTCTAGTTTTTTTAGTTGCATGCCCAATTCATTGATTCCCTCTAGTTTATACATGTAACCATCTGGAGATATAAAATTTCCTCTCAGAATTGTTTTGGCTGCATTCCATAAATTTTAGTATGTTATCTCATTATTGCCATTCTCTTGGATGAAATTATTATTGTTTCTGTGATTTGTTGTTTGATTCACTCATTCTTCAGGATTAGATTATTTAGTTTCCAAATAATTGTTGTTCTATTTTTTCCATGACCTTTTCTTACATGTATTTTTTATTGCATCATGATCTGAAAGTGCCTTTACTATTTCTGTCTTTCTGAATTTGATTGTGATTTTTATGCCCTAATACATAGTATTAAATACTAGTATTAAAGCAACCAGGAAAGGCCTCTTGCAGAAAAGTCTTTTGAGATGAATTTTGAGATCAGTCTCAGTGAATTGTAGGGTATAGAGAGGAGTAAGGTCTAAAGTTGGAAAGGTAGGAAAAGGCCTGGTCATAAAAGGTTTTAGAAGCTAAACAGAACATTTTTTATTTCATCTTAGAGGCCATAGGGAGCCACAGAGAATTTTTTGAATGGAGGGAGGAGGGATAACATTGTCAGACTTGTGCTTTAGGAAAATCACTTTAATAGGTGAATAGAATTTAATGGGAATTTTTGATTTCCCATTTTTGGTCATTTCCTTTCATTAATTTTTATTATTTAGGCTTTAGGGCCATTTCTTTGTATCTTTTGGTTAACTGAAAGCCTTTCCTATGTTAATATTAACCTCACCTGACTAAAAACCCCTGTTTTTATAGAATATGGAAATTTACTTACTACCTTAAACATTTCTTAGATAAGAAGCAAGAGGAAGGATCTCAATTGTCTTTGATTGCTTGGTGTCATGTAAATCTTCTCTCTCATTTAACCTCTTTGTCAATCCTCTACATGTAGCTTATTCTGAAACTTGACTAACTTTATCTATACAGTCTGTTTAACAAGGTTTGTTTATATATGATATCATAACTCTGTATAACAGTTTGTTCAACTTTTATATTATGATTATAGAAGGCCTTATTAGAATCCTAATTTGTATTTAGTTTTTTTTTGTTTGAGATATGAACCTATGCCTAAACATAATAAAACTTGAGTTTTTACGTCTAGAATTTGTGCATTGTAGCAGATCAATTTCATCAATAGTTATCTGCCACATAAACTCAAAAAGACACTATTTCTTCCATGACAGGAGGATAGACTAAAGTGTAAAGAGAAATGAGTCTACTAGTTGGAAAAAAACAAACAACAGCACAAATTCCCTACCCATGCTCCCCAAACTGAATGCACATCATTTGTTTGGATTAATTATAATTTTAAATTACCTGCTTCAGTGTATTCTTCTACATTAGTGCAAACAACTGAAAACTGATTTACTATGTATTGAGAATCTTAGGGAAAAATATTTTCTTTTTGCTATTCCCTTCTTCACCTTATCTTTTACTTAGAATTATAGATATGCATAATTGGAAGAAAGGTCAGAATTATACAGATATCATTAATTCTGTCTAATATTTCAAATAAGTAGTGATAAAGTGATGGAAAACTCATTAATTATCAAGGTATTTTGATACATTTTTGTACAATTCAGGTTCTATGTTCTAGAAGCCTTTATGTTCCAAGTAGAATATGACATGGATATTCTCTTCCCATGAAGATCCCTTCACATCTTATAAGATTATTACTCATTTAAGTCTTTTTTTTTCTAGGTTAAGTACTCTCAATTCTTTTACCCAATTTTGTTTGGTATGCTTTTAATTTCTTTTAATCTTCTGGTTACCTTCTCCTGAACATGTTGAAGATTGTCAATGTCTCAACTGAAATATGGCATGTAGAATTGGACATGATACTCCAGAGGGGGTTTGAACAAGGTGAGCTTCAGTGGCACTACTAACTACATTGTTCTGGACTCCATGCTTTTATAATATTGTCTAAAATTGCATTAATTTTTTTTGGATGCCACATAATACTATTAATTTGTTATGTACCCATGGCTCACTTAATTAACCTTCTATGTCTATTTCATACAAACTGCTTTCTAGCAAATATTTTTTCAGTATCTGAAATCTTGATTATTTTATTTTTAGAGTAAAGTCTGAGCTACTTAAAGTGTCATAAAATATGATCAAGACCATTTGCCCTCAGAATCTCCCTTCACAAATCCATATTCTATTCCTTGAAAAGTAGGTAAAGGGTAGAGTAGCTCAAAATATTAATAAAGACAGGAGAGTGAGGAAAAATAAGAGATAAAACAGAGAACTGAGTAAGATAGCAACTTAATGGTTTAGAGAATGTAGTGATTGAGAGAATATCTCACAAGAGCATTTCATAAAAGGACTTTCTGCCAAGTTGACATTAATCTATGGTTTTGACAGTCATTTAATTTTGAATCTATCTCATTTTAACTATTATCTATTCTATATTTTTACATTTTGTCCATAAGAATATTGTAAAAAACCATGCTGACATCTAGGTATACTATTCTCTACAGGATTTCTATAATTAATCAATCTAGGAACCCTGTTAAAAGAGAAATTGAATTGTTTAAAATGAAATTATTTATGGTGTGAGTCAAAACCTAGGAATATGGCCTTTGATTCCACAGACAATGTAAGCTATCTTAAGTAAATGTAAACAACAAACAAAGGTCCAACTATCCCATGGGAGAATTAACATGCGACTTTGGGTCATCCCTTCTTTGTTCAATTTTTTGTTATAACTGATCTCATCTGGGGTTGGTGCAGCTATTTATTTTGTCTTGTCACCTCCCAAGACTGGTCTCTTGTGAGTAATTATATATCTACATATATATATATATTTTATAATTTATATATATGTATACATACACACATATACACATAATTGTGAATTAATCCCAATAAAACATATTTTTAACCAAGCTAGCATGGCATGGGCCTCTTTTTGAGATTCGGTATTCTCTAAGAGGCTCTACCAGTTTACAGTTAGTGTAATCAGGGTAAAGCAAACCTGCTCCTTACAACCTATATATAACCTGAGAAAAAGAAAATATAGATTGGAAGGAAAAAGGGGAAAATGAAAATTCTTGGAATTTGTCTGAGGTAATTCATCAGTAATATTATTTAGTAAAACCACTCAATATAGGAACACCCTAAAGAAAATGTAGTTTGCTTTTTTATAATAATAATAAAATAATTAATATTTATATAGCACCTGCTACATACCCAACACTGTGCTAAGTACTTTACATAGGTTATCTTTTTGGTGCTCTAATGTGACTATTATTGCCATTTTCTGTTGAAAATTGAGTGAATTTCTAGAGTCACATAGGTAATAGTGTCTGAAAATAGATTTGGATTCAGGTCTTCCTGAATTCACTGAGCGACCTGGCTGCCTGTGCTGTACTTTCAATAGTTCCTTCTTGATTAAGGTGTATCTCTGCACAACTGTTCCCTTACAAAGGTTCTCTTGATGTCCTGAAGATGATAAAAAAGGCACCTAGACCTAGGCTTATGGATCTAGAAAGGGGCTATTTATTTAAACACTCTTTATTTGGAAATGAGGGGCCTGAGGCTAAGAGAAATAATTACTTACTCGAGGTCAAAATATTGTAAACATCAGAGGTAGGATTTGAATCCAGGTCATTTAACCATTGTACCATACTTCCTCTAAAAAGAAAATACAAAGTCTTTCTGGTTCTTTTCTTCTGTATGTGGGTTCCTAGTGGAACAAGTTTGAAGCAGCATAGCACAAGTTAAAGCTTCTGTGAACATCTACTTCTTTTAATCAGATTTCCTAATCAGAAATCACTTTTCCTGCAAAAATAAATTGGATTTTTAGCTCTCCAACAAGGAATAGGGATTGATACAAAGATTTGAAAGCTCTAACAAAGATGATCGACTCCCAATCTGGAGTCTAACTTGAATGCTAAGTGACCCTAACCCCATTATATTCTCACAAGCCTTTAACTGATATCTAAGCCATCTATAACCCTTAGAAAAAATGCTTGATATTCATAATACATCACAGATTTTCCCCAGGATATTGTGTGTTCTTTTATCTTAAATAGGCAATTTACTGCATTTGGGGAGAAAGGCTGATCACTAGTAGCAAATGCCGTTGCTGTCTTCTAAAGGGGGAGAACAATCCATCTATACACGTCACTCTAGCAGAATGTAATGGCTTGATAGAAAAATCCATTTCTCAGGATGCAAGGCGCAATTTTAGTTGCATGGAGGCAGAGCTCAGTTGAAAAAGAAAAGGACCTGGCAGTTAGGGACACACTATTATTCATTTTAGAGATGACAGAATGGTGATTAGAGAGCGTTTAGGAATAAGCTGAATAATATCTTCCTCATTCTTGCAAAGAATAGGTCAGCAGAGAATCTGCCCTTGTTTAATAATCCTGATCCAATAGAGCTACAATGAAATCATTAGAAAACCTTCTGATTCCCATAATCTCTGTCTTCTGACCTTGCACCACTAACCCACCATGACTTTCCTGATCCTTCTGTAATTATAAAATAGTATAACAATCTGCATAAATTCTGTTGTATTTATTCAAAATGAGTTTTGGTTGCTACCTTTATTTCTATAATGCCTAATTTTCCAATACATTCTTTCTCCTCCCTTTCCCGAAAATGATCTCTTTTAACAAAGAATAAAAAAGAAAAGAAAAGAAAGTTAAAATTAACAAACATATCAGAAAATCTTAAGCTCCATACAGTATTCTTCATGCATTGTCTGCAATCTCTGAAAAACAGGGTGGGGGAAGTTGGCTTCTTGTAGTTCTTTGTTGGATATATTTTAAACTTGTTGCTTAAAAAATCTTATTGATGATTTTTTAACATCATACTAATTTACAGCTCTTCCTCTCCCCCACTTGCCTTATAATTTGAGCTTTTTCATAAGAGAAAAACAGTTAAACAAAACTACTTAATAGAATGACTATACTTCAGGCTTTTTCAATAATTAGGGAAGAGGAAAAAAAAAGATTTTCTATATCTTAAATAAGAGGAGGTCAGGCACTCATATAGTGAGTGAGGGACAGTGCAAGTGTTGTATTGGTGTCCTAGATATAGAAAATATCCAGACAAAGATCTTCATTGTAGTGGACACTGGGTAGATCCTTTTGGAAATAGAAAGATAAAAATTGCATTGAAGGAAAAATTGTGGATTGATAAAAAACTATGCATTAGTGTAGGGCATATCCAATTAGTAAAATGAGGTAGGGAATTGTCCAGGTATGAAGTGAAAAATTATGGATGCCACAAACTATAAAATGTGAACGATTTTTGATTTTACAAGGTTCTTCTCAATATACATATATGTCAGGAGAGCAATGATATATGATGAACAGAAAAAAGATTGAGATTTTTGTTGTAATATCTTTTGTTGTGTTGAAAGGCATTGTTCTCTCTGTCTCTGTCTCTCTCTTTGTCTTTCACGCCTTCTCTCTCAAACACATGCATGCACATATACATGCATACATGCAATCAACCGGCACATTCCATCTCTAACCTCAATTACAATGTTGGGATGAAGAGAAAAAGATTAATGCATGAGATTTTGTTAAAATAGTTTCATGATAGGTTAAGTTTAGTGAATATGAAGATTATTCAGTCTAAAGTAGTTATGAGAATTATGAAATGCACTGAAGCCTGAATATCTCTTAGGGAGAGGGAATAATTCCCAAGGTTTTAAATATGAAAGCAGAAATATTAAAACCTTGTTGATACTGTACTGTGGCTCATTTCCTATGCATAGTTAGCTTTTGGCCAGGCAAAAATCTTTCCTGACAAAACACTGAGAAAAGCTCTCAGAGCTCTCTTTGTCCTCTAATTTTTTAAATGTAATTTTGGTGAATCTTGGAACTCACCAATGGGGAATTTTCTTCATGATTGACTATGATAATCCCTCAACCTTTTTACCCAATGTTAATTTTATTCATGATCTCTAAAGTAACTCTCCATCTCATCCCCTGAAAATCCAGGAAACATTCAGGATTTTTTCTTGTGTTCTCCTGACATTGTGGGGTTATCAATGAAACTTTCCCTATTTCATTTCCCACATCCTTTTCTGAATATGTTTCTTTTTGATGATATCTTTTGTTTCATTTCATTTCATCTGAACAATTCGTCTTTGGTCATAAATTGTAGCTTACTTATACCCAATATGTTCTCCATTATTTTTTGGATAACCTTCAACTTTCTTTGGAAATTGTGTTTCATATTTGCATTATGACCAGGAGTATATGACTATAAAAAGATAAATCTTTGTTATAGGGAGAAAATTAGAATTATTAAAAATACTACACAAAAGTGCTACACTGAAGGCAATTTCACTGTCCTTTTTTTCCTCCTATTCAATTCTAGCCCCTAGTTTGTTGCACATCCAAAGTGTCTGTCCATAATATAAGAACTGATGATCCCATCCTATGGGTTGTGTATATGACTGCCCATCATAGTTGAAACAGCAGATATTCTTCACATCTCTACTTGGTTTTCTCTGCATGGATAATCAGATTAAGCCCTCTTGAATGATTAATATTACTTAGGAGACTGTAGTATTTTTAGGCTTGATATAGCCAGCATAAGGTCATCTATAAATTGGGGGATCTAACAGACCTCACCATCTATAAGGAATCCTTCTTTCTTTTGAACTGTTCACTGCATTTCCTCTTTGGCAATGGCAAACACAAATTGGGGAGTATAACTCTACCTATGTTGTGCTTCTCTTGATATTAATAATCTGGGGATCATCACATAAGGTCTCTTTCCATGGACTGCTGTATAATTTTATATATATGTGTATACATATATCTGTATCTATATAGATAAGTGTAAAGATAGTTATCTCTAAATGCAGATGATTGCTACCTACACTCAAACATGAATGTATATGCATGTAAAATATACATGTTAAGAAAGGCTTTTGTCCCAATACACTTTTTAAAATTTAAACAAAAGAAACAATCATAGTGGGAGCTTGTACTTTCTTTGTCTTCTGGTCTATTGTGTTCATAAAGATGTGGTCTTCTCTATGAAAGTCTTCTTACTTCTTCCTTATATTTTCAGTAAGTATATTCTTAATGTACTTGTATTTTATTATGATAAAGATTTTGCATAAATTGGAAAGCAGGTATGGGTAATTGTTTTGTCAATTATTTTTTTCTAGAATTTTTTTCTACATTTTATACTTATTCTGCCAGTCTTCTCATCCACCCCTTCCCTAGCCTTGCTGCCCTAAAACTTGCTATTCTCATCCTTTTAAGATTTCTTGAAAATAAATTCTTTGCACCAGAGACTCTATGTATTTTAGCATTTTGCAGATTTTGTGTAGTAATCCATCTATTACTACTCTTATCCCCTAACTCTTGGAGCATGCCCAAATATCTTTTTTTATTAGTTTATTTCTTAAAGATACTCCTTCTTATGAGGAAATAATTATTGCTAATATGTAGTCACTTACTTTTACTTAACAATCAGTTTTTCTTTGTTTTTTTTTGGTTCACCTCAAATTTTAATTTTTTCTGAAATATCCTGTGATTCTTGGACGTGTAGCATCATTATGAAAATATTGGTTTTGAAAACAATGGTGCTGGAAAGAGAAGCTTGGGATTTTTGAAAATTTATCAGAAACCAATCCAGACCTCTCTTCTATTCCATTCTTAGTTCAATTTGTTATTCATATGTAGTATTTGTTCAAGATAGATGTGCTGATCTACACACATCAGTGGATAACATGTCAAATTTGATTTTATAATCTCAGAATTCTACATTCTTCATCCATTTGGATTTTTCTATGTGATTTACTAGACTTATGATTGTCACCAAAAACTGAAATATCTTTTTGAATAGTTAGATATTTTTTGGGAGGACTTAGATCCTTTGGTGTTTAATACAACTAAGACAATGGCAGAAATGAATAGGAGCATCTGAAAACCCACCATTTCTAGGGAAGTCTTTTCCCTTTATCACGTATTGACTTTATTATATTATTCTATTACTAAGCAAAAATCAATTGTGCAGAAGCAAAATCAGTTTGTTCAATCATCAAGCACTAATTTGATGCTTACTATATATCAGGCACTGTGTTAATCACTTAAGACATAAACACAAAGAATGAAACACTTCTTACACTTTAGAAGCAACAAATACATACATCCATAGGTATGTATAGAATAAAGAGAAAAAAATATAAAGTGGTTAAATATAAGGTAGTTTAGGAGGAAGAGTACCAGAATTTTTTTGAGAGAAATCAGGTAAGATTTATGTGGGAGGCAGCGTTTGAGAAGTTTTGAAAGAAGAAGGATATTCTGTGAGGTACAGGTGGGAAAGAAGTGCATTCCAGGCATGGAGGATGGCTAGAGCAAAGGCACTGGAATGATAATATGAGGGAAAAAAGATTGGGCCAGTTTGGTTAAATAGCAGACTATGGAAAGGGGGGTAATATACAAAAAGGCTGGGAAGAAATGTTGAGGTCAGGTTGTAAAGGGATTTAAAAGGTAAATGGAAAAATTGATATTTTATTTTAGAGGCAAAAGTGAACTATCAGGATTTATTGATCAGAAGAACACATAGTTAGATCTGAGCTTAAGGAAAATCATTTTGACAGATTAGAAGACAGACTGGATTCAGGAAAGACTTGAAGGAGAGAGACCAATTAGGAAGTGCTAGGAGATAAAAGCCCTAAGTAGCTGTGTGTGAGTAGAGACAAAAGAGCAGAATCAAGAGATGTTATAAGAATAAAATAAGTTATATATGTAAAGCTATTTGTTATCCTATTACAAACTATTATTATTATTACTTGGCAGGCCAGCTGAATGGTCATCATTTCTAACTTACAGAGGTCTTTCCTTTTCACTTGACAGTCTTCAATACTGCATGGTCTATTAACTTTTGAGATCTTTGGAAATTCTGTTGTTTCCCTTTATTAGTAGATTAAATCAGATTCCCAACAGTTAGCCCAAGGTTTGTGATATGTGTTCTCAGCATGACACACCACATATTAAGCACTGCATGAGACCGCTTTGTCTGAGTCCATTTGAGTAAGTGTTGCTTTTTCATATCCACATGGAGCAAAAAACTATTCCTTTATATTTAGTAGCAATAAATGAAATAAATGAGTTATCCTTGTTCCTAACTGAGCCATCTGTAATCTGCCAATAGACCTAGCTAGAAGGATGTAATCAGGACTTTTGGACAAATGTCTAATATCTTTATGGGGTATTTGCAGATAAATTAAGATCATGAGCTTGAATGAACACCCTCTGAAGGATGCTTGGAATTTAGAACAAAGCCCAGATTGGAGCTTGCTTCCTTCATTTTGAATTATAAATTGTTCTTCAATTTTCTACTGTATAACTTTACTGTATAACTTTAGGTGTCAGTGTGTCCCTAAAGCCAAATATTATTGGAGGAGTTATTATAAGTTAAATCATTAAAAGAATACTAGTTATAGAAAAGTAGTATTTCATAGGATAAGGCATATGTAAGTAAGAAAGAATTTGTGTAATATATGAAATCAATTTTATCTTCTTCCAATACACACACAAAGTCTTCCACTTAATACATGTACACATACTCTGCCATGTCTATATTATAGGAGAAAAGGATGCAATTGATCCCAGCGAGGAGCCTAAAATACCTGTTATTAATAATCAACAAATATTTATTAAGTGATTGCTATGTGTCAGGTACTATGTTAGGGCTGATGACACAAAACCAAAAATAAAACAGTTCCCTTTACAAAAAGTTTATATTCTACTGGGGAAACAATATGCATAAAAAGAAATACATGCAAAATATACATTAAGAAAATATTAGATAATTCCTGGATGAAGGTGCTAGCAAATGGGAGGAAATCGGATAAGGACTTAAATAGGAGGTTGTGGTTAGTAAAGTGGCACAGTGGATGGAACACTGGGCTTGGAATCAGGAAGATTCTGCTTCATGAATTCAAATCTACTTACCAACTGGATGACTTTGGGAAAGTCACTTAAATATCTTTGCTCCAATTCTTCATCTATAAAATGAATTTTAGAAAGACGTGGCAAACCACTTTACTATCTTTGTCAAGAAAACCCAAAAATGAGACCATGAAGAGTCAGATACAAATCAACAACATTAACAGAAGTTTACTTGCTTTGACCTTTGGAAAAAAAACTAAGGGTTCTCAGAAGTGGAGGTGAGGAAGGAGAGAATTGCAGGCATTAGAGATAGCTTGTATACTCATGGGGACAAAAGATGGAATACCATGTAGAGAAAAAGGAGGTCAATATGACTAGATCATCGTGGACATCAAGGACAACTATGCAAAATAATCCTAGAAAGGTCAGTTGGAGCAAGATTGTGCAAGGATTTAAGTGCCAGGCAGAAGAGTTTGATTTCATTCTATTGGTCCTATTCTACCTAAAGATCTCTAGAGAGATGCTCAAAATTATTGAGCTGAGAAAGAAGATGGTTAGGATAGAAGAAAAAATAGGTCTTAGTCAAATAGGAAGTTGAGAATTGAGTCCAGAATACAGAGAGATAGGAAGAGAGTCTTTACTAACTGACAATTTATGCTGTACTCAACATGCGAGTTAACAGATACTTCTGATCTATTCTTTTTGACTACAGAATTCATCCATCCAATTTTCTCTCACCACTTCTGAAACACTAAAAAATATGCCAAAAGAAGAGCAATTAAAAGAAGAGACAGAAAAAATATAAATTAATTAAAAATAGCAGGACTATAATACTTTGTCTCTATTATTTCAGTTTAGTTCAACTCAATTAATTTTGATTCAATTCAATGACTATTAAATGGAAAATTTGTGCAAAACACCAGGGATGCAAAGACAAAAAAGACATTTTCAAAAAAACTGAAAATGAATATATCACACAGATGGCAATGAAAAGGAGCATGATGTGTGCAGAGAACACATTAGGAATGAGGAATAAAAGATTTGATCATGGAAAATCTGAAGATGAGCTGGTAACATGGTAAGAGTGAGAGATGACATGTGGGAAACCAGAGAGCTTCATCATGATATCTGGTAAAATATTTGAAGACTGCCAGTATTTGGGATTGGACCCTCTTTAAGTGAATTTATTGGAGAATAAGAATAGTAGTTTTGCAGGAGGGGCAGGTATGGATATGTTTTTGTCTATATCACTGAAGAAATATCCAAATTATATATATATATATATACAATATATATTTATATATTGTATATATATACACACACACACAAATACAAACACACACACAGAGATATATATATAAGAGTTTGCATTCAGTGGAGATAATTAACATGCAAATAAACTTATGTAAATGGATCTATGCCAAGAGTCTTATATATATATATATATATATACAGAATCTAGTATTTCCAATCCAGGAAAGAAATAGAAATACTGAGGAAAAAAGAATGGAGGAAATATTTAATTCTCAAATACTCCAATAAATTTATTATCTCATCAGTTTGGATATTTCTCCAGTGGTATACACCAAATCCTAATCATTTTGTCCATGTCCTCCCATAAGTTCAAAAAAAGAGGATACACTCCAAAATGCTGGAGGCTTTTAAAACTTTTATTAGATATCAAATTGGGGCACTCTGATTATCTATATGTCATCCCTCACTCTTAATACTCTAACCACCTTATCTTTTTTTTTTTTTGCTACAGACATTTTCATGATCAAATCTTTTATTCCTCATTGCTTATGTGTTTGCACATATCTCACTCCTATCATCCACTGTGTAATATATTCATTTTCAATGTTTAGGAAATATATTCCATATCTTGCAGTAATATAATATTGCACTGGGGGATTATTGGAATTTAGAATACAGACCCTCATTTCTGGAAGAAACTTGGGGCCATTGTAAAGTAGTTTTTCAATTTTCTTAAAGCAATCTAGTATTCTTTTTCCTCATGTTTAGTCTTGGGTCCAACTCCTTGTTCATTTTCACTGTGAAAGTCAGATATACATATTGATCCATGAGTTACCTATTTAACTGTATGTCATAATTTGAGCTACTTACCTTGCATTATCTTTATGTGTGTACTTATTATGTCACCCAAATAGAACACAGTCTCCCTGAGGATAGGAATTGTTTTGATTTTACCTTCCTAGTGCTTATTATAGTATTGTGTGGGACAACAACCCTTACCCAAATTTAAATCAGAGACCCTCAAGATGAAAAGCAAAAAGGATTTATTATGATCTTGCAAGAAAGGGCAACTTCCAACAGACAAGGTGTTGTTAGTAGAGGAATGCAAAGCACAAGATGCAAAACACAGGATTATATAGACCCTAATAGGTAAGGATTCCCTTCCCCTTCCTGCCCTTTCTTCCCATTGGCCAGGAATCTAGACTCCCATTCTGAATGCAGAAATTTACCCCAGAGACAAAGAATACTAGTCAAAGACACACTCTTTACTATATTAGGAACTTCATACTAATGAAAATGTCAGGATTGGAGGGGGAAGAGAAGGGAAATATATGCTTATTTAAGACACTCAAACACTTGTGGCTTTAGACTGTAGCATGATTTATTATTGCAAAGTTTCAAGTCATAATTAGGGTATAGATCAAGGCCATTCTTATGAGAGGTCTTCACTCAGTTTATGCCTTTCAGTATCTAGTTATAAGATTAGTGTTTCTTGGACATAAGGTTGGTTGACATTTGGGAAATTATGATTTCCTTTGAATGATCCTAAATTGCTGTTGCTACAAAAAATCCATCTCTTTAATGTCAGCAATATACTGGAAGTTATGCCATGGGGCAGGTTTGAACTTCTTCCTCTGAGGTCCAGATGCAAGTACTAGAAGCAGCTGTAATCTTCTCTCTCCTTCCTCTTTCTCTTTTTCAAGAAGCTATTCAAGGCAAATTTGCATAACCTAACCCAGCTGTCCCAGAGGAAAGTGGAAGGTAGGTAATAAATATTTATTAAGCATTTATTATGTAACAGGCACTGTACTAAGTGCTGGAGATACAAATAGAAAGCACAAGGAAAGACAACACAAGGAACTTAATTTTAATGGGGGAAGACAATACATAAAAGTAGAGAGGTTGAGGTGGATAGTCACCTGAGAAAATTCTTTCTGAAGTTTATGTTATGAAACCTAGTTTCATAAAAAAAAGTTTTTAAAAAATGGAGAGAAAATAAAAAAATATTTTAGGGGAATGTTGATTCCCAGAGAGTAAAAGAATTCCAATACTGTTAGCTGAGCCACCTCTATAATAATTGCTTTGTTCTTTAAGGGAACTAGATCACAGAGGGAGCTAAGAACTAACTTCTGTAAATGGAGGACAGTGTCAGTGGATAGTTGTGAATATGCTGAGTGGAGCCTCAAGTGAGATTGATCTGGAGCTTTACCTAGGAAAATACTTTGAGTTAAAGAGGCTGTATAAGTCCCTGGGTAGAGGAAATCAAGTTCCATTGGAATGGGGAATCTCTCTTGACTTTCTGTTGGACTTGGTGTCCTTTACTGCGTAAAAAACAAAACAAAACCTGATGTTTTGTCAGCTTGGGTGTTTATAAAGGGAACCAGTTGGCAAATGTTAGATCCATCCAGATCCTATCTGGTTGAGGAAAACAAGCAAGAAAAGCAGGAAGTCCTGAAAGTATATCCTAGACCAAAGCTTCTTATACTGTGGGTTGCAACCCTATACGTTTCTTACCTGGAATTGATTCTGCCTATTGTACATAAATTAAACTTGTATAAGCAGAAATTGATTGGAGAAGAGAGAAGAAAGAAGGGGGAAGAGTTTAAATGGGGAAAAGTCATGAGTAGGAGGGAAAGTATAGAAAGAGAGCACTCATTTAGCAGCAAGACACCCAATCTAGCATTTCTTTTTCTGTTATTCAGCATAAAGGCAAAGGAAGCACTAATTCAAAGAGCAGGGAGATTAAAGAAAGCAAGCTAAAACCTTCCCTGCAATTAGCTCCAAGAGTTGGGCCTTGGTGAACTAGAGGCTTATGACTAACATTGAGAGAAATTAACCAGTAACTGATAGATAAATAGCCCAAGAGACACTTTGAATCTGAACCAGCATGATAATTAAGGGCAAACCCCTGGGAAGGGCTTTCATTCCAAGCAGAAATTCAGAAAGTTGACAAAGAAACAATTCAAAACAGACCAAAAAAAGTGATAAAAATCATACCTAGATTTAAAAAAAAAACCTCCTACTGAAATAATTGTCTTCTTTACTATTTAAAATAATTTAGGGTCAGCTGTTTTGGTGGGTTATGTTTTTTTTTCATAATCAAAACATGTGAAGAAAGATTTTCCAATTTTTTTATCTACCCTAAGGACATTGATGACTTTGGTCTAATTGCTGGGACTAGAGAGCTGGTACTCAGCTCTGATGACAGTCAACCTAAATTGCAAGGTTTGGTTTGGTTTTTTGCTTCTTAAGAATTGTACAAGTCCCTTTTGGAGGCTGAAATAAAAATAAAGTAATGAATGTGACAACAAATATCATGGCTGCTTTTCTCTGAACCCATTCTATATCATTTTATGAAATGTGGAGATACAAACTAGACATTTTATTTTGAAAGCCCTTTTTTGCTTCCCTTGATGCAAAACTGACTAGTTGGTAACCTGTTATGTCTTCCCAAATATTAATGCTAAGTTGACTAGTTAATATTTGTATGTATCACTTCTAGAATATTAAGAATTTAATGAATTTGTATCTTGGGCTAAAATTCAATAAAAATACTAGATCAATAATTCAATTAACAAGCATTTATTAAGCATCATGCTTAATGGTACCATGCAAGGTATTGGAGATGTAAGGCAAAAAAATGGAACAGAACTTGCTATCAGGGAGCTTAGATTCTGTCCCTATATTCATACCTTTCATTCCTGGAATAGTTCAGAAGTTTCTTCTGAGATTATCTCACAAACAATCAAAGAAAGTGATCCAATGGGTTCATAACTGTACCCAGATAAATTGACTCTAGATCTTGAGGAATAGTTGTTGACTTAGAAGCTCTTGGTAAAAGTGGGACAATATAAATTTTTATTGGGATTCCAATTATTATATTTGAGGCTCTAGAATATATCCTGTGGCAGATAGTCTCAAATGGTTTCTGTATTAAAGATGTATGTAGTTTTGCCTATTGCCTATTGCCTTCTGCTTATTGCAGAAGCTCTTACCATCACAGACTTCCTTGTACCTAAAAGTTGATTTCTAACTAACAGGAAGGAAGCAACTACAGTCGCAGAAGACAGACTTTAAAAAAATTTTTTTTTAATGATAATAGCTTTTTATTTTTCAAAATACATGCAAAGATAAACCCTTGCAAAACATTTTTTGGTCCAAATTTTTCTCCCTCTCTTTCCCCCCCTCCTAGACAGCAAGTGATCCAATATAAACTAAACATGTACTTTTCTTCTAAATATATTTCCACATTTATCATGCTGCATAAGAAAAAAACAAGAAAACAAACAACAGTAATAAAAAAGTGAAAATACAATGTTGTAATCCACATTCAGTCTCGATAGTTCTCTCTCTGGATGCAGATAACTCTTTCCATCATGTTTATTGGAATCACTTTGAATCATCTCATTGCTGAAAAAATCCAAGTCCATCACAGTTGATCATTACATAATCTTGTTGTTGCTGTGTACAAGATTCTCTTGATTCTATTCACTTCACCTAGCATCATTTGATGTAAGTCTTTCCAGGCTTTTCTGAACTCAGTATGCTCCTCATTTATTTTAGAACAATAATATTCCATTACATTCATATATCCATAACTTATTCAGCCATTCTCCATCTGATGGATATCTATTCAATTTCCTATTCTTTACTACTACAAAAAGAGCTGCCACAAACATTTTTGCATGTGTGGGTTCTTTTCCACTTTTTATGCTCTCTTTGGGATACAGACCCAGTAAAGATACTGCTGGGTCAAAGGATGTGCACAGTTTGATAATCCTTTGGGCATAGTTCCAAATTGCTCTACAGAATGGTTGGATCAGTTCACAACTCCAACAGTGCATTAGTGTCCCAGTTTTCTCACATCCTCTCCAACATTTGTCAATATCCTTTCCTGTTATCTTAACCAATCTGAGAGATGTGAAATGGTGCCTCAGAGCTAAAAAGACAGATATTTAGAAGATGGCAGAACACAGACATTGCTCCCTTGGCCATCATTCCAAAAAAGTGGCACCCCAAGAGAAACACACAGAGAAATATCTATATCAGGAATAGTTCTGGAAAATCTAAGTGCAACCAAAGTCTTCTCAAGTCCTTAACCCAATTAGGATCTAAAGTCACTCCGCAGCAAAATTTGTTACCAATTTCCACAATAGAATCTGGTTATTAATTTCTGGCAGTGAGCTTTCTTCTTAAATCTCTCCCTTACAGCATACCCCCAATATGGCACAATATAATTCATTTGCAAAGTCTTGATGTTTCTCATTTGTATAGTAGTAATTCTACTCACTGCTCCTATGTTTGCTACTACCCCTAGCCGTGGTACTGACTCAATCTCACTTGAAATTAGAACTTGGAGAACATGGTTTCTTTCCCCGCCCCCCCCAATTTGATAGTCATAGCTAGGGAGTATGACATGGGTAAAGAAGGCTAAGGAAGAGTCAGACAAATAGGAGAATTAAGAAAGATCAATATCAAAACCAAACCAAAACAAAACCCAACCATCTATAGAAGAGAAGGTAATGAGCAATGTCAAATCCTACAGAGAGATCAAAATAATGAAGACTGAGAAAATTGGCTTTTTGGAATTTAAGAGATTATTGGTAACTAGAGAGAGAGCCATTACAGCTGAATGATGAAGTCAGAAGCCAGTTTCCCTCAATAGAATATAAGCAGCGACTATTTAATTTTTTGATTTCACATTGCCATGCCTAGAGCAGTGTTTGGCACACAAAAAAGTGCGTGCAAAATATTTTTTGAGTAGAACTGGAAGTTAACCTTTTGAGCTGATTTTGCTTCCCAAGTCCATGTTAGTTTCCATACTCACATTCTGAAAAATAGATTTAAAAAATGTGAATAAGTTCCTTAACTTGAATAAGCAAACAAAGACCTAGAAGGTGTGAAATCCATTAAAGTTAGTTGGGCAACAGTTCAATCTTTGCCATGTGTCAAGTAATATGTATGCTTTGTGTCTTATTAATTCTTATTGCATAAATAGGATTTAAAATGTCCATGCATATATTCAACATCATTCACTCCCTGTAAAAATCCTGAAGAGGTTTGGAGAAAGGGCTTTATTTCCAAACTCAGTTAACTGTTTGTACAATGTTCCAGTTAAACTCCATAGAATATGACTCCTGAGACTGGCTGGGAGAAAACTTCTGAACTCTCTGCCAATTATCCTTTTCGCTTGGATAGAGAGGCAAGCAATGGAAACTAATCATTTGTAGAGCACCATTGAAAAAATTGACCTTTTGTTTTATCTATCTCACTAAAGTGAGTTCCTGACAAGCCAAACCCCACTGGCTACATTTAGGCTTAGATTAGCTAGGTTAGATGTATCCCTTACTCCTAATAGAAAGCATCTTTGCATTTAGTCCAATAGCATGTGAACCAGAATTTCTTCTGCTACATGAGCAGGAAATACTCATGCAAGTCTATTCCTGAAGATATATTGTAAAAAGGAATTCACAATTTTTCATGTAGCCCATTCCATTTTTGAATGACATTATGAGGTTCTATCCTAGTCTCTTAACTCGTTTTCCTCCATATGATTTTATTTGGTAATCTCATCAGCTCCAATAGGTTCAATTATCATCTCCATACAGCTAATTGCCAGTAACAACTGTCTATGTCATTTCTGCTTAATAAATACTTCCTTCTAAAAATAATTAACTCTGGATGACTAATTGATAATCAGTGGGGAGCACAAAGAATGAATGTTCATTAGTGACATGATTAGAACCCTTCCTCCTTCAAACTGTCATTTCACTCTGAGATTCCAATCTGCTAATATGGGGTAAGTAATACCAGAAATGGGGGGTTAAATTTGTATAACAATTAACAATTACACAGTGTTTTAAGGTTGGCAAAGAACTTTATAGATATTTTATTTGATCCTCACAACAGCCCTAGAAATAAGGCACTATTATTATAATATTCATTTTATAAATGAAAAAAAAAACTGAAGGCAATCAGAGGTTAAGTAATTTGCCCAGGATCATGTAGCTATTAAGTATATTAACCCAGATTTGAACTCATGTCTTCCTAACTCCAGGCCTGGTACTCTATCTGTGATACCACCTAGCTATTCTAGTAATGAGTATGGAGTCAAAGGAACAGGATTAAAATCATACCCTTATTACTTGTGTGAATAAGTTATCTTTAGGAAATTAAGTATCACCTCTGGGTCCATTACTTCATCAGTAAAATGAGAGGACTGAAGAAAAGTGAAAAGGCAGCCTTCAAGGATTCTGTGTACTTTATTCCCAAGACCTGGAACAGTACAACAACACAGTTAAGCACATAAAACCTACTCATGACCCAGAAGCAAAATATAGCATAAGTACACTCCCAGAGACTGGAGTCCTGTAGTTGCAGTGTTTCAACCAGAACCTCCTGAAGCAGCCTATTCCCTTTTGAACTATTCTAATTATCTGGAAGATTTTTTTTTCTTATATTACATCCAAATCTACCTACTTATTGCTCATGGTTCTTCCCAGTGAAGCTAAGCATAAAAAACAAGCAAACAAACAAAAACACTTATCCCTTGTCCACAAAACTCTTCAAATGATTGAATATAGCCAACATATTTCTCTTAAGTCTTTTCTTTTCTTGGTTAAAATGCCTAGCTCTTTGAACCAACTTCATGCAAACCTTTTGGCAGAGTGACCTCCTTTTCACATTCTTCAGTTTATCAGTATCCTCCTAAATAATGGCATAAGAAATAGAACAAAGTTCTGTTCATATAGGGCGAAGTATAAGAATGCTGTCATTTCCCTCATTAACACTATACCTCTCTTAAAACAACTTAATGTTGGAAGGATTTGAGGAAGATGGGAGAATAAATTGATAAATTTCAAGTTCTCCAGATTCCCCCCACAAATAGAATAATTTGTGCCTCAGGGCAAACATAGATGGATAAAAAAATCAAGAAAACTTGGTGCAGAACAAGGGTCCCCCAGGTGCAACCCAAGAAGATATAAAGAAAGACCCCCATAGGGAATTAACCCATGTGAAGTGCAAACATCTTTGGGCTAGCTCCACAGAAACATCAAATGGGGAGCCTGGAGCCCCTGAGTGTGGCTGGAGACTTATTAGGAATCACAGAAACTTTCACCTCCTAGATAGCTTGGAGGAGTCAAGGTTTGAGTCTGGAAAGATCGACTGAACCTTGTCTATTAGGAACACTAGGCCCAGCTGTTCTGCAGAGATGCTGCTCTGGGCAAAAAGAAACCAGCACATCCTGTAAGTGCAGAGGCAAGGGACAGGGATGCTGCTGGCTACAAGTACTTGAAGGAGGGAGGAGCCTTTGGTTTAGGATTCCTGGTCAGAGGGGAAGAGATGAAGTGAGGCTAGAAGCACCATCCCCTCACCCCACAATTAGAGATATTTATACTAATACCTTTTGTTTAAAAAAATAGAACCAACAAAGGAGAAAGCACCCCACCATAGAAATTTGCTATAAGAATAGGGAATGTTGGGATTCATCTTCAGAGGAGGACAATGACAAAAAAAAGCTTCTACCTCGAACAGTAATGTGAAATGACTTCCTGCTCAGAGAGAATTTATTGAAGAATTCAAAAAAAAGAATTTAGAAATCAAATGGGAGCCACTGAGGAAAAAATAAAAAATAAAAACTATCCACAAAAACAAGATTATGAAAAAAAACATTAACCAACTAGAAAAGGAGATAGTCTCAAAGATAAAAATAATTCTTTGAAAATTAAAATTGGGCAAGAGGAAGCCAGTGAAGCTATGAGAGACCAAGAAATAACAAAGCAGATTATAAAGAATGAAAAAATAGGACAGAATGTGAAACATCTTATAAGAAAAACAATAGATCTGGAGAACAGATCAAGAAGAGAAAATATAAGAATAATTGGACTGCCTAAAAGTTGTGACCAAAAAAGAACCTTGACACAATAGTGCAAGAAATAAAACATGAAAATTGTCCTGGCCGGATAGAACATGAGGGGAAAGTAGAAATTAGAAAAAAATCCATCTATCACTACCTCAGTGAGATTCTTCATAGAAAATGCATAGGATTATTATTGCCAAATTTTGAAAGACCCAGATCAAAGAGAAAATTTTGCAAGAAAAAAGAAAAATACAATTCAAATATGCTGGAGCTACAATTAAAATTGTACAAGACTCAGCAGCAGCCTCAATAAAAAACCACAGGTTTGGAATCATATCTATCTATAATCAAAAGAACTAGGCCTACAGCCAAAAATATCAAATCCAGCAAAATTATCTATAATATTTAATGAGAAAAATGCACATTCAACAAATTTTCAGATTTTCAGGACTTTCTATCAACCAAACCCTAACTTGATAGAAAATTTAACATAAAAGAGCCAATATCAAAGATCAATTTCAAGGACAAATTGTTTATGCTTTTTTTTTACATGGGAAATATGTACCATATGTTTAAGATTGACATCAACAATAGGATAGCTCAAAAGAAAGATTGGGGAAGAATTATGGTTAAAAATGGTAATTATGTTATATAAATGAAGTGCAGAATATAAATGCCAATTACAGAGGCATTAGAGGGAGGAGTAGGGCTCAGTTTTGAACACCTACTCACATTGGGAATGGGTTAAATAGGTAACGCTACATATATATCATGAAATATATAGCACTCCAAAATTTATAAAGAAATGGGGGAAGGGATGGGTGGATGGAGAAGCAAAGGAGGAGGGAAGAAGAAAAGGGGATTAGAGGGAGGTTAAGTAATACTAAGGCAAGTTAAGGAGCAGAATTAAAGCAAAGAGTCGGCAGAGATAGGAAAGATAGGTTGTGTTTTTGTTGGTATGTGTCTGTGGGTGTGTGTATAAATACATATGTATACATAAATATATAATTTCTTAACTATAGCTTGCTTGGAAGGAATGAAATGGGGAAAAAGAATGAAGTAGAAAAGATGCACAGCAGAGAACAAAAGGACAATTTACAAGGAAGTAGAAAAAGATGAACATTCATAAATATAATTTCTTCTACTGATATATATGCTTTCTTGAACTGATAATTTGTTGTTATATATTTTAAATCCTCCCTGATGTTCCCCTGGATATATGACAATGTTCTCTTTTGTTTTGTTTTATCTTGTTTATTATTCCTTTTATGTTATTTTCTTTTTTCCTAATTCTTTTTTAATAAAATAAATTTTAAAAATTAAAAAAAAACAATTTAATGTTGCATTCACTTTTATTGGTTGTCATATCACATCATTGACTCAAATTAAACTTGCAGTAGACTGACTCCCTTTTTCAAAGACACTACATACAACTCCCCATTATTTATATTTATTTATATCATTAATATAAATATTTATAGAATTGTTTATTTTCTTGATTTATTTGTAACATTATTTTTATATCATTTATATCATTGATTTTAAAAATCCAAATATAGAAATATACACTTAAACCTATTAAACTTAACCCTATAAAATTCAGCATAGTTCTAGATCTTTTTAGAACCTATCTCTGATATCCACCATATTTCACTATGCCTTCATAAATATGCCATTTATATCTTTAGATATAGCTTTGATTCTATGACCTAGACTAAACCAGAGCACAATTTTTATTCTGCTAAAATAAGAAAAGCATATCCAACAAGAACTCAAAATTCCATTCAGGAAAATAATAGTATGTGCAGAAAGTTACCTTCATAAACAAGATGTTCTGGTGAGTTAGCTATCCTTTGACCAAGACAAGATAAATGAATCAACTTGTCCAATCATCATGTATTATTTAAATACCACAGTTTTGTGTTGTTTATAAAACAGTCCTAGGGACTCTGAATACTGTCTATACTTAATGTAAATCTTTTATTTAATTCTGTATTTGCTTGAATCTATTATCCATAATAGCTCTACAAAATATATATATATATAAATTACTAGAGCAGTGGTTTGCTTGGTGATATAACACCCCAATGAGTCTGCAATTAGCTCAGGTAATGTCTTAGATTCTCACCACATGATGTGTATAATTCATGTTCATTTTCAAAATAAAAAGCAGTTCATAGAGTTCTTTCAGGAAAATAAAGTCAAATCAAAACTGCCCCAAGCAACAGACAGACTGGGCAATACTTCTCTATAGGTCATTAATAGCCCCTGCTTAATTTACTTGGTGAAGTGGTTTGCTAAGAGTATACACTAATTGGGGCTTTAATGTTTTGAATAATGAAGCCAGTCTTTCTTGTAGTTGTTGACATGATGTCATTGTGAGCTTTGGTAACTAAATATATCCCTGAATTATATTGGGGAAAGTAATGATCTGAACAGACCCAGTTTCTTGTGTTAAATGACCCTAGTAGAATGCTTCTGCCTCAGCCCCAACTGGGTAATAATTTTTGAGAAGTCTAATGCCCCCAGGGATTGAGTTGATTTTGTTGGAGAATAAATCCCAGCATAGTAACTTCAAATCTATGACCTAAGCAATATTTTTAAAATGATGTTCTTTCTCACCAAACACCTCTGAAACAACTATGATAAACATTCACCCCCTGAAAGAACTTTACAGACACTTAACTTACAAATAGCAAATTTTCATGGGGTAGAGCCATAATGGAGCCTTACTCATTCCTAAATTTTTAGGAAGCTGGTCTGGAAACTTAAAGGTACAAAATGATGGTTTAGTCTAAAAAAAAACTAAAGTTTTTCTGGCTCAGTCTCATTCTGTCCAACAGTCTGTCATTTCCTACTTCAATCTCCGCTTTCCTGGTATCCCCATACTCCTTCCCTGCTCTTTTTCTAGAATCCTTCCTATATCTGGCTCTTCCGTACCTGGAAGCTTCTTTGAGGATCCCTACCTATGACTTCAGGTAAGGCAATCAGACCTGAATGAGCAAATTGCTGCTCTCCTACTAAACACCTGAGTACCTCTTTATCCAACAGCTGTCACGTCATGCTCCTAAGCTACTTGGAAGAATGAAGAGATGATATTCTCATACAAACTTCTGCCCAGGTCTCCCAGGTTTCCAAAAACATTCTACCTTCTCCCCTCCTATGAAGGTCCAAGGCTCCAAGGAGCCCTTTAGATATATCTCTTCCGTACCCTGTCCCAACCATTTGGGAGGCTCAGTTCCCACCCTGGTGGAAGGGGATCATAGAGCTATCCCAGTATCATTTCTTTGTTGTTCCAGCCTTTCCTTCTCAGCCCCTAACGAATCTTCTCTTTAACCCAACAAATAAAAAGGTCCATTGCTGTTAATATTGACTAATTCTAATATCTCTGCAAAGTCCCATTTGTTCCAGCAGCAACCTCCAATGAATAATTTATGGGAGAGAAAGCATTCTGGGGCTCCAAAGTTAGACCTGAAAAGCAGAGTATTGTACTTGGAGAAGAATGACCATACACAATGACCGCCTGTGCTTCAGACTACATAGAATTCAAATTAATCACCAAAGTCTTTTTGGTTTAAACCACTGTGCTACAGTATAGAAGGCAAGACATAAAATCTGGAAATCCTGAGCTCAAATACCTCTTCAATGTTAACTAACTGTGAGATCCTGGGCAAAAGCTTACTATCTTTGCATCTTAATTTCATGATCTGCAAAATTGGAGGGTGCTAACAGTTATTTCACACATGAAATGCTTATGAAATACTTTGCAAATCTTAAAGTATTCACTATATAAATTTGTTAGCTGCTGCTGCTACTATTACTACTACTACTACTACTACTACTACTACTACTACTACTACTACTA
>JAJPUD010003579.1:74784-91313 GCA_023553655.1 Myrmecobius fasciatus
TACTACTACTACTACTACTACTACTACTACTACTACTACTACTACTATATTATCAAACACACTGGCACCTTAAAACAGCCATACCATATCATGTTATTGTCAAAAGCATACTTCTTGGAACAACTAATAATTTTTTTCATTTATGGCATTACAGAGGTCTGAAACTGTGTCCTCCATCGAACTGTCAGTCCATTCTACCAGATTCCCTGCCTTGAGACATGTCAGAGCATTCTTCTTTACCCAACCATGCAATAAGTCAATTAATATCTCCCAGCCTTCATGTCACCATGAAAGCCTTTGTTAGTAAAAAATGAGTCTTTGTCAAAATAAAATGAAGAAATTGAAATAAAAAAGACTTTGAAAAGCTAAAATTATTAAATAAACCAAAAATCCTGGAATTCTCCAATTTACAAACCACACACACACACACAAAGAGACAGAAAGAAACAGAGGAAAAAAGGGAAAGAGGAAAGACTGAAGAGATAGGTTAGCCATTTTGTGCAGCCTCCATCATATTGGATGCATCATATTGGATTATATAATGGTAATCAGGATCTCAGGATAGTATGCAAAACACAGAACACAAGGAAAAAAACTAAGATGCAAAGAGAGTAAGCTTTTGCCCAGAATCACATAGTTAGTGAAGAGGTATTTGAGCTCAGGATTTCCAGATTTTATGTCTTGTCATATCACAATGGTTTAAACTGAATAGACTTTGGTAATTAATTTGAATTCTATAGAGTTTGAATTCTACAAGGAAAATTACTCATATTTGAGTAATTTATAAATGGAGGGAGGAAATGGTATTAACATGAATTATTTGATGATCTTTTCCAATTAACTGGTTTTTCCATGTTGAATAAAATTTTGCTAACTACCCTAAGAAGCCACTCACCATGGTTCAAATTGGGTAAAGCTTTTCTATTAACCAACAACTACCTTACAAATGAACTTCCATGATGTTGCTTCTTGTACATTGCTGACTGCCTATATTATTCTTGCTTATTTCGATGCTTTTAGGAGTCATGATTCCAGTAATCTATGTCTTCTGCTGATATGCATCCCAACACTCTTTTCAGCTTAGTAAATTGTTTTGGAAGTTATTTTGGTTGACAAATTCATTGTCATGCAGCCAAATTAATGATAAACCTTTTGGAGCATAACTAATCCATTTATCAGATGGCAGACATAAGGTCCATCTGACCTCAGTACTATGGGAATTGAATGAACCACACTGACTCCAACTTGTGACTCAATTCTGAAGCTAATTCTGTTCCCTTTCTCTTCTAATTCATTTTGGGAGCCTGGTCCAATTTTAGTTTTGTGAGAAACTTTATTCAATTATGAAGATTGTGAGAAAATTTTGCATTGTTTGAACCAAACCCTGAGTGGGTAAGAAGCTGAGCTACA
This sequence comes from Myrmecobius fasciatus, assembly GCA_023553655.1. Classification (NCBI taxonomy): domain Eukaryota; kingdom Metazoa; phylum Chordata; class Mammalia; order Dasyuromorphia; family Myrmecobiidae; genus Myrmecobius; species Myrmecobius fasciatus. The sequence goes on from JAJPUD010003579.1 coordinate 76,195, forward strand.
GCTACCTGTGGCTTAGAGACCCTTAACTAATGGCATAAATTATACTTACCAGAAACTTAGTCATATCCAAAAATAGATGTAAGGAATTTTTTCAAAATTATATTTCTCAAACAACCTGTGAGTCTTATCTGAAAACTGGCCCTGTACTCATCAATCAATTACTGTTTCTTTGAATATAGACATCTGGTAAGGGGGAGGGGGAGAGTGGGACACCTCTTTTTCTGCTTTCATGGAATTGTATTTATTCATTCTTCTCATTCCTAACTCTTGAAATTCACTCATCCCTCTTCCAACTTGGAAAGCCCTTAATCTTTCCTCCAATTAGAAATCAGATTACCTAATTTTGTATTCTGATTTATATCCTAATTGTTATCTTTTAATGGATAAAAATCTATCTTTACCTGAATTGAGTCTAGTACCAAGCAGATGAAGCCTAGTCCCAATTGGTTATGCAATTGGTATGCATTGCTTAATAAATCAATATGCTTGGAAGTTCAAATTTTTATTTCTTTAGTCATTTTAGATTTCAATCATCACAGTACTGAAAACATTTTTTAAAAGATAGTTAACTAATCACTTTTTGTTACTATTTCACCTTGCTGCACAATTTTTGAAATCACTGAACTGTCCTGTGGCAAAATAAATTTCTTATAGAAAAACTAGTGTTACATAATCTTGACCAAAGAACATACTAGTTCTGATTGACAAAATTTTCAAATTAAAATTGGTTAAGTTTACACTGACATTTTGAGTTAACAACAATAAATCTGTTACTTTGGAGGTTTCTTTTTTGTTTTTTGCCTTTTTTTAACTAGAGCTTTCATTCTGTCATAAAACTCTTTGAGAACTCGAATTTACCTCCATGTCACAATGTGATGTCAGAGAAGGAATTTCATGAAGGTTATAATTTTTCTCACTATTCTTGTTAAACTAGCATTGTTTGATGATTAAGATACAAACAGATACATAGATTTACTTAACAAGAATCAGAAGATATGTCTCTTTTCAAGGCTGCTATAAGATTTCAGCTAAAATCTAGTCTTTATTGAAGTAAAACCTAGTAACAGCACAGAGTGCCAAACATCTAAACCCACAATAATCCCAAATGCAGCCTACATGAATTTAAAATATAATTGAGATGGTCCAGGTCACATGACAAAGAAAATGGAATAGTCATACTCTATGATTTCTCACATTCCTCCAAAACAGAAATTATGTACAAAAGATAAAGAAACATCAGCTCTCTCTATGATTCGGAACATCCAGAATCTAAAAGGTGGTTGAAAAAAAATAAATCCATAAACTGACTTGTACACTAAACTAAATCAGGACTCCTCTCTCATTCCACACTGCTTTCAAGTGTCCATCAGCCCCCACATCTCTTCCTTTTTCCAGGGTTATTGAGTCTGGGTGGAATATTTGTTAATGTATCTCTACAATGTCCCAGATGATGGAATTTCACTGGAGCCACATAGTCAATACTTTGACAGACAGTGTTCCATGTTTCAAAAGATCTCTACAGATCTAGGAATAGAGGAAAAGAGACAGGACACATGTGGAATAGAAACAGAACTCAACATCATGTCCCATTATTGACTCTTCAGCAGAGCCTCAGAAACTCAAATTATAAAAATCAACCCCAAAGTACCACCAAAATACTGAGGAACAAAGAAAGTAGAAACTGGACACTAGTACAGGACACAATGTGTGTCTGTTGGGGTGGGAGGGACACTGCAGGATTTCACTAAACCTGAGGGAAAGTATTCATCATCCAGTTGAGCCCAGTTTTGTCCATTGCAGAGTTACTTGGGATACAGACCTGGGTTGATGAGTTTATTATATAAGTGGCAGCACTACCAAGGATAGCCCAGAACCTCAGTCCTTAAATTCAAATCTACTTCTTTTTGCCCTGAACATACTAAGTAATCTACAGCATAGATTATACATGATCAGGATTGCACTTCCAAGTGAGAGAAAAACCACTATCTCCAAAAGCAGTCCATTACATTTGTAGACAGTTCTAATTATTAGGTCTCTTGCAGCTCCAACATTCTGTCATTCAGTATCACCCCTGTAATGAAAGTAGCATTAGTACATAATTGTCCAATTTATTTCCCCCCTTTAACTTGATTTTGTCTCCATACTTGTCATTTCATCCTTAATTTCAGTCAGAAGCTTTCCACTTGGATTTTCAAAATTCAAAACCGCTTTTCTATAAACCATGGATGATCTTCATTCTAAAATTTCTATTTAGATATTCTAAATAAATTAGTGGGGATTTAGGTAAAAACTCTGAAGCAAAAAAGTCACTTCTCAGGGGTGCCTGATAAATTTACTGTAACCCCAAGCAAAGGTATTTTACTGGTGTTGGGCTGATTTGCAGAATTAGTTTATTTTTGGCAACATTAATCAAAATGCTTGCAAAATGTCAACTTAAGACGGTTGAATATTAATACTCAGAAACCTCCTGAAAGGCAAGAAAGCTTGCTGTGGCTGATCAGAGATGGTCATTCACACTGTGAAAATGTCAATGTTTGAATTAGAAACCAATTAAAAGATCCACAGATGAAAAGTTGATTCTGGGTTTTCCCAAAAATATTAAAACTAGTACAAATAATCAAGATAACTTGGTTCAAACCCATGATTTTACAGATGCAGAAACTCAGATTCAAAGAGATGACAGCTTACATGATATCACATGAGTAGCTACTGGTGGAACCAATACCATAATTCAGATCTCCTAACTCTTCAATCATTGCTTTTTGCCACTCCACCATGCTAGAACAAAGACCAAATGAGGTCAGACCAGATGAGTTCCCACTCATCATTCTATCATCTTATGATGTCTCTAATAATAGACTATAAATTAGAACACTAAATTTGGACTATAAAACAGACTATAAATTGGAACAATCTAAATTCTAAAGCTATAAATTGGAAATTAACTTTTTGTGTCCCGGACCCCTTTGGTGAAATGTATGAATCTCTTCTAAGAATGACATTTTGAAATAATTGAAAGAAATACTACATTTCAGTTTTTTCCCTTTCAACTTCATGAACTCTCTTAAAATCTATCCATAGCTCCATAGAACTCAAGTTAAAAAACTCCATATTCTAGAAGATAATATCAGGATAAAGTACAGATGCCTGTGCTTTTTGTATTTGACTAATGTTTAGTGATGCTGCTGATGCTGATGCTGATGTTAGTAAACACACTACATCTCCCAAGTTTTTCTGCCTTCTTAACTGACTAATAAAGAGAAAAAAACAAATGGACTAGGAACTGAAAGTCTTTCAAATTTGTCAGTCCCTGAATTTCCAATATGCTAGAGGGATTAAGGGTCAAAGGTGATGGGTGATGATTCAGCAGAGTCAAAAGCAGCATAGTGGCAACAAGTAAGGACTCGTATAAAGACACAGTGGGGTGGGAGGTACAGTCATCACCATTGACCTCTGTAAATATTCCCATTTGGCCAAATTCCATTGGTTGCTGAGATAGGATGTTGTTTGTTTTTAAGGAAAATGAAACCTTCCCTGTTCTTTCACATCTGAAAAATCACATAGATTTTCCCAACTTGATAGGTCTCACAAGTGACTTTTTCTACCCCCTGCTGAAGGCAGCTATGGGAGGAAGAGACAGAGGAGTGTGGAAAGCTTTCTACTTCAATCAAATCCTTCTTACCTTACATAAATGTCATATTCATAAAAATGATTGAATAAAAACAATATTTTGTCAGGCATGGCACATGCACAGACACTGCTTTCCATACAAAGCTAATTAATTAATTGAAATTTTCTAGTTGACTGAGCACCACAGTCCTAGGCAAAGGAAAGACAGGAGGCAGTTATTAAATAGAACAGAAAAAGTTATTTCTGATAATTCTGCTGCTACTGATGAGTTTTTGTTTTTGTTTTTTTATTATCATTCTTCATTAAAATACTTGCTAATACACAACCTAGAAGCACCATGTGGAGCACATAGTAGGGTTATAATATGCTTTGATTGATTGACTAAATAATAAATGCTTTTTATTTCTTTCACTGAGCTCCAGAATGTTTTTACTATAGATATACAGGAATTTAGACACTTTAAAGGAAGGAACTGTTCTTGTTTTTATTTGTATCCTTAGTGGTTATTCTGTACATACCACTGTTGTTTGATAATTTCAATTATGTCCAACTCTTTGTGATTCTATTTAGGGTTTTTTTTTTTCCGGCAAAGATACTGGAGTGGTTTGCCACTTGCTTCTCCAGTTCATTTTATAGATGAAGAAATTGAAACAAACAGGGTTAAATAACTTGTCTAGGATCAGACAGTCAGTAGGTGTATGAGGCCAGATTTGAACTCAGAAAGATCCTGATTCCAAGTCTCACACTCTATCCATTTTATTTATTACTTAGCTGCCTGCCTGCTACTTAATAAGCTTTAATAAATACTCCCTGAATGATTAATTAATTAACCCATTTTGTCTTATAAACAGGAAGACAAAAAAACCCTAAATACCAACAAAAAGATTAGATATTAGATTAAATAGGAACTTTTATATAGTCATTCACTAAAAAATTTGATAAATATATTAACTACATAATATTTCCAACACACTTGAGTCTTGGTATACAGCTATTGTTCCATCAAGATTGATAAGAAGAAAGGAGTCTAAAAGGAGAATTCCTTGTGTGTATTATAACATTAGTTAAAAGAACAAATCAACATAAGCATCCTATTTAATGTGCCACTATGATAGATAATATATGTATATGAATACATATGATACATAATCAAAACGAAAATCCTAATTCCTTTTTGATGTTAAAAATGTGAAAGTGTTTGCTAAGAGGTGCAATATCAAACTATAAAATTTTACCACACTGTATTGTGGAAAAAGATAGTATCTGCTCAATTTAATTTATTTTCATAGCTATGGCTACAAGAAATTACTGACCTTCCAATTGGTCTATATGTCAGCCCCATTGCTGTTGACATTAAAAAGATTCTGTTGTGTTTAAAGCAGAACTAAAGAGAAATTGAGACATGACCCACATATTCAAACGAGACCACCTTTATCTTAAACAAAACAATGTTTTTTGGCTAAAGTGGTATCTAGTTTATTATTAATTTGTAAAAAAAAAGGAAAAAGGAAGTATTTACAAGCACTAAGTAAATGTCAGGTATTTTTTTAAAAAGAAAAATAAGTCAATTATGTTCTAAAATTTAGTTTTTAACTACCAGAGTATCTCAAGAGGATAGACAGAAATAAGTTGTTTTTCCTCTCCAAGATTAGATGAGAATGGTTAATAGAAGTTGCTATTTGTCCTTCATTCTCGAAGAGGACCATGACATCAGGGAGGTGATGCCATGACATGCAAGTGAATTGGATTTAAATGATGGAAGGCTATTAAAGGTCACCTGCTTCATTTTCCCTCCAGAGTCATCTGAGTTCCATAAGATATACATCAGGACAATTGAAAATAGCTAACAGAAACTAAGTACTACAAGGAGTGCTATAGAAAAATTATTAAATTATTGGAGAACTCTTCTCCAAAGGAAAACAGCCAAATTTAGCTAGAAGGGAAGGAAGGTACTTTATTCACTATCACCTCCATCTCTCTATTGGTGTTAAACCTGAAAGAATCATTCTTGGTCCTGAGCTAAGTGTTTGTTATTCTCTCTTCGATGAGCCACAGGGCTTGACCCACATGCTTCATGAATAGCACTCTTCCTTCCATCTGGATTCCAGTCCATCAAGACATTGTAAAAAGGAAGGACAACTTTCCTTTCTGCCCTTTCCCTTCTATCTCTCAAAGGAACTCTTAGATTTTTCTAAGAGTTTTAATCACTGTTGATTGCAGGAAAACAGATGGAGGCTTAAATTAACAAATAACAAGAGAGCCTTGCACATCTTCAAAATCTTTATCACTGGTGTTCACCAAATACATGTGACATTTGAATTTACTATTGGCCATTAATGGATAAAGTAAAAGTAATAATATTAAATTTTAAATTATTTTTAATATCAATGAGTTTCTTGGTTTTAAGGAGCAAGGTATCATGATAGAAAACATCAGGAGTATCTCAGTTAAATCCTGCCTCAATACAGCTGGGTGATCCTGGACACTCTCAGCCTCAATTTCTTCAGTTGTAAAATATGGATAATGATAGGACCCTACCTCCCAGCTTATTATTAAGGATTAAACAAAATAATCTGTGAAAAGAGCTTTGCAAAGCCAAAAGTTCTACATACATTTTAGGTATTATTATTGTTTTGACAGGATTTCATTGAGGTAGAAAATTATTGGGAACTAATGATAGGGTTTAAAAAAGTATCAGTGGAATAATTTTTTTTTAAATAATTGAGACTTGAAATAGTCATCTAAGAAATCTAACTCATCTAATGCTAATTGTCTTTTGTTGGCTAGTTGAACTTTAGCTGTTACATATATTGCTCAGACAAATGAATCATCTAAGTCAATTGACAACAATCATCTCATTGTAGTTGGACCCCTCTCACAGCACTTGAATTTCCACATTATTTCAAGTGTATAACTCACAAGATACATTTCTAGATAAATGCTCAGGGCATTGTCTAAGACAAGGCAAGTATAGAGAATCTAGCATGTACAAAAATGGACCTCTCTGAACTCAATTATTTTTCTACATGTTCTCCTCTGTAGTTTGGCTATTAAATCCAAAAAGAATGCTGTAAATTTTACATAGAGAAGATACAGAAGAAAAAAAACAATTACAGGAAAGAACACAGCAATAAGTTAGAAGGCAAATAATGTTGGGTTTTAAGTGAGAAGTGGAATCAGTGCAGGCTCTTAAAGAAAATATTCATGACTCAAAAGAAGAAGCAAAGCCCTTTCCACTTTATATAACCTATAATCACACAGTGAAACTTCTACTTTTATAAAAGATAAAACAATTAGAAATATTTATAAAAACATTTACATGTTCAATTCTTCAAAAGTTAGATGATTTGTTGTTTTCCTTCATTGGCAAATATTCTATTAAATTCAGTGACAGGATTTATGTTTCTCTAAACTTCAATTCATAAGAAAGGGCATGGATGATTTTGTTAGATTAGCTGTCACTCTATCAGTTTCCATAAATATTATTTATCACAAAAGAACACAGAAGATAAAATTTGGGGTACCTTCCTCCATTATACAATTAAGCATAATTTGTACAGCTACATGGGTCTATTAGTAATCAACTATTAAAATTCCAAAGAGATATATTTAGGAAGGCCTTAACAAAATGGAAAACATATCAAATGATGAGAATCTGAAGAAAAGTGACAAGTCTGATTGAAGGGAAGTGAGATTACCAAAAGAGATCAAAAAAAAGAAAAGAGGTCTTAGTGAAACAACTAAACAAGTTAAAAAGAGAAATTACTGCCTATAAATGTCAGAAGTTGATGAAAAAGAGAATGATAGTCTAGCACATGAGATAACAAATAATGAGGAGAATGAAGGAAGGAGAATACTAAGTTAATGGTAGCAACTTCATGATAGCAAGAATTGAGAACAGAGAGCAATTTGTCTAGGCCATAGGTTCTTAATATAAGATTTCAAGACATCCTAGTGATCTATACATAGAATTTAGAATATCTGTGAACCTGGATAAGAAAAGAAGTCTTTATTTTCACTAACCTTTTAGCTTAAGTTGGGAATTTCTTTCAATGGTGAATTAAAAAAAAACACATTATTCTGTGAAGTCTATAGGCTTTATCAGACTGCCAAAAGTTCCCATCACACACACAAAGAGAGAGAGACAGACAAAGAGACAAAGACAAAGACAGAGAGACATGAAGGTTCACCTTTATATGTCACTTCTGACAAGAAGCCTTTCCTGATCTTGCTATTTGCCAATGTTTTCTCTTTCAAATTACCTTATATTTTTCTGTGCAAATATTACAAATGTTCCCCCTATAAAATCTGAGCTTTTTGAAGGAAAAAACTTGTCTGCTTTTCTAGCATTACAATTCCAGCACTTAGCACAGTGCCTTAAGGAAAGAAGAAGGAATAGGATATCCACTTACTGTATTATACTTTGGAGGGGGGACATACCTGAGATTTCATTGACATGAGTAACTCATACTAAGGATTCTCTATCCACCAATGAAATTATAGACCTAAAGATTTATCTAGAACAGGGAGAGGTTTAATGACTTTCCCAATTTCAAGTCCAACTCTTCTATTCACATCATCTTACCTTGTATAAAGTTAGGGCTTAATTAATAAATGTCTGTTTGCATTTAATTAAAGGAATTTTGTAAACCTGTAGCATTATCAAAATATTAATGACTTTCCTTGTTACATCATTGGTACAGCCTAGTATAGTGGTCCTGGGAGTAAAGACCTGCAATCTTCCTAGCTATGGTGTCTCAGCAAGTCACTTAACCCCACTGACTGTTTTCTCATCTGTAAAATGATGTTGATAATATTTGCTCCATAAAACTGTTGTTTGGGGTGTTGGGGAAGAAAGGAAATAATATGAAAAGTATTATGTCTTCTATAGTAATAATAGCTAATGTTTCTATTGGACTTTAAAATATAAGCAAATTATTATTTATGTTGTATGCATAGTTAAATGTTTTGATAACTTATAGAAAAAATGTCTAAAAAGACTTTCTAGAAAACAGCTTTTCACTGAGAAAGTGATTCAGAAGATCTCACCCTTCATTTGTTTCCATATACTCAGGAAAAGACATGTTGAATTATATAAACTGATAACAAGTTAAATAAACAGAATCAGGAAAACAACACACTATATACAGTACCTATAACAATGTACATAGAAAGAACAAAAATACGAAACTGAATGCTACAAAATTATAATGACTAATTTTTACTTAAAATAAAATAGATATATGAAAAGGTACCTCCCCCTTTATTTACGTAGACTGAGGGCTATCAGAGTAAAATACTGTTCACAAGTAAGATTTTTTTGATATGTTAGGTTTGTTGAACTTTTCTTTTTTTATTTCTTTGCAATGAAGTATAGTTCTCTGAGAGTATAGAGTAAATAGGAAAGGAAGATGATGTAATGCAAAAATAGCCTTGAAATATCACTTTTAAAAAGTAAAAAACATGCTGACTTTTTATACTGGTAGGAGGTGCCATCTAGCACATTCTTAGTGAAGAATATTGGACACTAGTTCAGGCAAAATTTATTCCTTCTAAATTTAAATGGAGCCAGAAAATTTAGCTCCCATTCATGATGTCAATTTGCTAGATGATAATTTTTATTCTCAGACAGTAATAATACAAATGACTGAAAAATAACTGACTAATTATCTCATTAACAAGAAAAATTATGCTCTATCCAGAGCAGAAAAGATATTTCATAGTTACAAAAATCTTTTATTAAATAAGGCTCATGAAAACTATTCTTTTTACATACTCTACAGTATTTGTCACTTCATAAAATCTCTAAAGAGTAATTACCATTTCAAGTACAGCATCATTTAAGTATTTTATGTATATTATATAGTATATTAGGATTCATACTTCCATACTATAAAAGGCCAGAATCATGTTCATCTTTCTATACTTCATCATTTTAAGACTCTCCTTAAAGGAATAGAGGCTACTCATTAATCCCCAAAACGAATTTGTAAAGAATACATTCTGTCAAATTAATCAAATATCCTTCCATAAATGAATAGAATGAGCATTCAGATATAATCTGTTCATAGCATAATAAAATAATTGATTCAGTCCAATTCAGTCTCTTCCAACAAAACATCCACACCATCACCCTCAATTCCACTGTAGCTTACCAGTGTGACCTAAGAGAAATTTCTTAACCTCAGTCTATTTATATACAAAATAAGAGTTTGAAGTTAAAGTTTAAAAGATCTCTTAGGTCTAGAAATCCTAATGCACTTGGAGAAGCCAAGGGCATGTGCAGAGCAATTTTTGTTGCATCCTGCTGCTTATGTGTAACTTATTTGTGGAAGACTTGGGTATTTAGGGATGATGATTTAATATTCTTGGTCCTTTATCCTTTAGTTCTATGATGGCAACAGGTGTCTTTATCAAGAGAATTGACCTCTCACACTCATATTCATGCTTGCTCAGGCTTTCTCTCACCTTATTTTCCCTCCCCTTCCTTTCCATGTCCCCCTTTCTCTTTTCTTTTTGATCTCTCTTTTAGCTCTCTCTTACTTCATTTCTCATAAGGGATACCTTTCTTCATCCTGGAAACAACATGGTTATAAACATTTATCAAAGGGTATTTATCCTCTTCCTGCCATTTAGGGGAGGGGAGGGGACTAGGGGGAAAATTTGTAACGGAAAGCTTTGTAAGGATCAATTTTGAGGAACTACCAATACATATGTTACGCAAATAAAAAGCTTTAATAAAAAAATAAATGTAAAAAAGGGGTATTTATGCTGCTTGGATAAGTTTGGTCCTAAATTTTGTATCCCAAACCTGCTTCTTCTAACTTGCATCCCTTCCCTGAACATAGGTAAACAAATAATGATTCTAACATCAATAAATACAGCCTTGATAACTATCTTGTAAGTTCAAGGGATAAGAAACAGTGACAGATTCACTTAAAGAATAACTCCCAGAATGGCTGAATAAATTATGGTATATGAATATTATAGAATATTATTGTTCTGTAAGAAATGACCAGCAAGATGATTTCAGAGAGGCCTGGAGAGACTTTCATGAACTGATGCTGAGTGAAATGAGCAGAACCAGGAGATCATTATACCCAGCAACAACAGTACTATATGATGATCAATTCTGATGGACATGGCTCTCTTCAACAACGAAATGTTTCAAACCACCTCCAATTGTTCACTGAAGAAAGCCATATACACCCAGAGAGAGGGATGTGAAATGTGGACCACAACATAACATTCTCATACTCCTTGATTGATGTTTGCTTATATTGTGTTTCCTTTATCTGATATATCATTTGTGTAGATAAGATTTTTCTTGCACAACAATGATAAGTTTGGAAATATGTATACATATATTCGATTTGCCAATATTTTAACATAATTAACATGTAGTGGATATCCTGCCATCTAGGGGAGGGGTGGGGAGTTGGGGGGAAAAATTTGTAACAGAAAGGTATGTAAGGGTTATTGTTGAAGAATTACCCACACATATGTTATGCAAATAAAATTTAAAAAAAAAAGAATAACTCCCAGCATTTGTAACAGCATTTCTTGAAGGACCACAGAAAGAGGAAGAACTCAACTCAGAAAAGATAAAAGTGGCTCCTGTACTATACAGGTCTTCAATTCCTAAGCAACCCTTTGAAACATGAAGTCAAAGACAAAAAAAATTAACAAATTCATGGACAATTAAGAGTTTCAATAGAATTATTTAGACAACATAGAGCAAAGGTAGAAGTCAAATGTCAATTCAGCACCCCATGAAATGTGTCAAAACCCTCTGCTTAGCATTCCATAACCTTCATAAATGAGGCCCCTTTCCAAGTTTTTTTACATCTCAGTCCCTACCACATACTCTTTAATCCAATAACACTTGGGCTTCCTTATTATTCTATGAACAAGATCTAGGAATTTTCTCTGGTTATCTGCTATGTCTAGAATCTTTTGTCTCCTTACTTCTTCCTGCGGACATCCCTGGATTCCCATAAATCCCAACTAAAATCCCATCCTTAAACTTTTCCCAATCCCCCTTAATCTCAGTGCCTTCTTTATCTTATTTCCTATTTATCCTGTATATAGCTCATGTATACCTATTTGTTAATTGTCTCCTCCAATTAAAATGAACTAAAGGCAGGGACTGTATCAATCTCCTGGGAGAATATAATAATAGTATTAGATTTGGAGTCAGACAAATATAAGATTGACACCTAAGAGTCACAAAACTCTGAACAATTCACTTAAACTCTCTCAATCTCAGTTTCCTCATCTATAAATTGAGAATAATAATAGCACATATCTCACAACTTTGTTATAGTACATGGAATAATGTATGTAAGTTGCTTTGCAAATATTAGGGTACAGTATAAATTCTAGATATAATTATTATGCAATTTTTGTTATATGGGATCACTTATTGTAGGGGAAGGGGAAATGATAGAAGGGGATTTAAGCAATGTAAAAACAAAAGATATTAATAAAATATATTTTAAAGAACAAAAAAGTATCATTACTGCTTAATGCTTAAGTCATTGTTGATAAATTCTTTTTGGAATCTTGTGTTAGACATGTCTTCTTTGTGAAGGAAGTCAGTCTAGTAGTCCTTTAACTTTAACTCCTTTGTAGGGAATAAGTGGAGAAAACTCTAGAAAATATGAGTCAAGATATCTCTAGTTGTTGTGAGGAAAGAAGGAAGGATATGTGAGGACAAAATTTACTGGTAATTATTTTGAAATGATTCTTGTTAAAAGAAAAACTAGTCACTAAGCTTTAATTGTTTTTACCATAGAAAATACTCTGCTTAACTTGGACACTAATGAGACTCTTCTCCTTTCAGAGCTGTCATTTCTTTGACCCTGCTTTTTTTTTTAAAGATTCCATGAGTTTATTTTACACAGGTTTTAAAATTTAATAAAGTTAATCAGTTAAAATCAGGCTTGAAAGAAAAAATAAAATGAATAGCACTGATTTTCTGAAAAGTGACTAAAACCAAAATAATATTTTGCTAAACTATGAGTGAACCAAAAACAATTTTAAATGTACCAATTTGACTTACAACCATAATCCAACAATAATAATAACAAAAATCAAGAGCACATTTAATATTTAATACATTGATCTTATAGCAAAAACCTTGTGAAATAAAATACTATAAGCTTTTATTCAATTCTGCCTATTAAACTATACAGGTATTATCATCTTATTTTATATGTATGTAAAAACTAAGTCCCATGGAGGGTAAATTACATATAATGTCACACAATAAATATGAGATAGGATTTGAATTCAAGTTCTCCGACTTGTCAATATTCTTTTTATTAAGTTTGCTGAATTAAACTGAGCTATTAAACTAGAGAAAGCCAGTAACTTCAAAATTACCTTTGAATGAAAGCTTAAAGCTGACAGATATTTCATTTGATTTGAATCCCTGGGAAGCTATCTCAAAATATGTTTATTTTCATCTTGGTCTTTATTTTTAGCTAGCAACAAGCATGATTGCATATTAGCTTCCAGCAGCTTTGGCAACCACAATTAGTCACACCAAAAACACCAGGCAAAGGACTAAGTAATATTCTGAAGGAAATAGTGAGTCAACACTGTTGGGGGAAGATTAGAGACTGTCAAAGTGGATGTACCATTCTGTCCCAACTAATGATGGGTTAGTTGGATGATCAAAATACATCAAACCTGTTGCATTTTTCTCTTTAAAGAAGAAACTCAATGTATGTTTCTAAGCTTCCAGATCCAACATCCCCACTGAAGTATTAATAAGCTTAACCTTCCATCAAGACATTTGACAATATTAAATATCCATAATGTGCAAAGCATGGTCCTAGACCTGGAGTATTCAAAGATAAATATGGCACATCTTTTTTTTTTTCTTTTTCTTCAAGAATTATAGTCCAATTTGGGTTTGTGTTGGTAATAAAGGACAAATAAACAAATACAAAGGAATTTCTATAAATTCATTGATATTTGTGTTCCTTTCAGGTGATTGATATATCAGAACTGATCATTTTGTGTCATCTTGCTCATTCTCTTGTCCATGTCCTTTTAATAGTTTACCTCAAGTCCAACAAACATGATGCTAAGCTTATTTGAGTTCTAACATCCTGAGAATACAAATTAGGTCTTCCATAAGTTTTCTCTCATTCTTAAAACATGACCATCTGACTTTTTAATCATACATTTTATACATCCTTTATGTTGCTTATTCTTTGTGATTCCTTGTTTTGCAAATTCCCTTTGGATGACCCTTGCCTTCAATTTTCTGGATATAATTGTTACATGACTTTCAGGTAAATAACAACATGAGAAAAATATTAGTATTCAAAAGATGAGTTTTCATTTCAGAGAGAATCTTGGAGATATTAAAAAAGACTTTGAGAAATTGCCAACAATTTCCCAAAAGCAATCCTCATTGGTGATCCTTTCTCTTTAACTCTTCTGCCCCATTTGTTGCACATGGGTATCTTTCTTCCTCTACTTTCCCCCAATTTTCAGTATATGAATTGGCTATCCCACACTACAATGTGACCCTTATAAAGAGAAAGGCTATTGGGCTTGCTTATATTTGTATTTAGCACAGTTCTTGGTACATAGCAAGCAATTAATAAGTGTTTCATCTATCTTTCTTCCTTATGTGAAACTCTGGGCATAGCTTGATGTCCATTTGCATTTTTAGCTGAGATATTCTGATGGACAAACTCTATAGATTGTAATTGCTTATCTTGAACAATATATATTCTTCATCCACTTAGTTTTTCCTGTATGGATAGTTAATTCAAACTCTTTTTCCTGAAAGACATTCCTTTCTCACCTCCAACTCTCAGAATCTCTGATTTTCTACAAGTTTCAAGTCAAATTCATTGACTCCTGTCTAGTGCCTTCCCCCTTAAGGTAATTTTCCATATATCCAGTATTTATCTTTTTTAGCAATTTCTGTATATTTTTCTCTCCCAGTAGTAGGTGAACTTCTTAAGGTTATAGACTATTTTTTGCTTTTTAATTTATATTCTCATTGCTTGGAATAGTGTCTGGAACATAGTCAACTGCCTTATAAATGATTAGGTCTTTTATTTCCCTTTTTGGCTAAATTTTATTTCTTTCTATCATGATTGCCATAGTCAAAAATTTTATCACTATGTGGTTAGCATATACTTATGCTTAGCCTACTCCTCAGAAAGAAGGATTTTCTGTTGCCAGAAAATACATTCTAAGCCTTTCAAGAATGATAGATATTGATAACAATTGTATTCCAGTGTCATTATATTTGAGAGCCCAGGATGACCGCCATGCTGCAAAGAGAATTTGGAATAGGACCTTGTAGAGGACTTATTTTGTGTTTAAAAACTATGCTGTCATCCTATAATTGGTGATGGTGGTGGTGGTGGCGGCAATAGTGGTGGTAGTGTGTGTGTAGTAGTAGTAGTAGTAGTAGTAGTAGTAGTAGTAGTAGTAGTAGTAGTAGTAGTAGTAGT
>JAJPUD010003579.1:91323-144920 GCA_023553655.1 Myrmecobius fasciatus
GTAGTAGTAGTAGTAGTAGTAGTAGTAGTAGTAGTAGTAGTAGTAGTGATTTCCTTAATTTTATCATTTCCCACATACATCAGTGCTTACTCTGTTCTCTTAGGGAAACTAGCTAGTTCTGGTATACTGCTGGTATTTGTTGAACAAATCTATGTGAAGGAAAGACAGAGACAGAAAGAATTATTGTTCAGCATTTTTTAGTTATTTCTGACTCTCTCTTACCTCATCTTAGCACACATACTGGAGTGATTTGCCATTTCCTCCTCTAGCTTATTTTATAAATGGGGAAACTGAGGCAAATAAGGTTCAGTGTCTTTCCAAGGGCCACATAGCTTCTAAGTGCTTGAGGCTAGATTTGAATTCATGAAGATGTAGACCTCCCAACACTCTGTCCACTGAGAAAGAGAAACAGAGATAAATACAGAGAAAAAGAGAAAGTATTAAGAATTAATATGCTAGGTAGATGGTTAATTTGTATAAAAAGTACTGTCTATTTTACTAGATTGGTAGAATACATAGATTTGGTTGCAGATCAAATTGGTTCATTTGGTGGGGAGAATTGGTTCACTCATGGTTCAGTAAAAATATTATTTTGGTTCTGATTAGTTTTCAAAAAATGAGTACAGTTCACCTTAAGTAAAGAAAATGCATAGACTCTTTCAGTTAAAAAAAAAACAGGGTCAGAGAGAGAAAAATAGCTCTGAAAAGAGAAATACAAATCCAAGCAAACATATTATACCCTCAGGGATTTTATATTCTAATAGAGAAAGACAAAAAATAAAAAGATCCTAAAAACTTGGAGGTGAGGGAAAAGATATCTTTATGGGGGACAAAGTTATTAGAAAGAAGCTAGAGAAGTTCTCAGAGGAAAGAGTAGAGTCATAAATGAAATGAATGTGGTAAAAACATTTTATGACCAAGCCAAGAACTCATCATTCATAAGAGAAAGCCACAAGGTAAAGCTATCTTAAGTATGAGAAGGCTGCTGGTGGGGAACACAGAGGTCCAGAGGTGGATGAATAAAACAGAAAATAAGGTGAGCATCTTAATGAATCATGTTCCCCTTATTCAAACCCATTGAAGTTTTATAAATGTTCATTTCTTTAATTGTTATCTTCCACTATTAAAATGCAAGCTCCTTGAGAGCAGGGAATGTTTTTTACCTCTTTTTTATCCCTAGCACTTAGACTGTGCCTGGCACACAGTAGATGCTTAATAAATGTTTAATATTATTAAACTGATTAATTTATCATAAGCCTCCCAGTTTCTGTAATTAAGAGCTTTATATTGTATTCTATCTTCTTTCAATAGATATTCCAGATCTCTTTAGTTGCCTTTTTTCTGAACCTTTTTCAATTTCTTTGTCTTTGTATAGACAATGGTCTCATTTAAGTAAGGAAACATTTATGAAGTATGATCTCTGTCCTCAAAAAATTTGCCATCTAAATGAAGGGTGTCAAAGAGATAACATAAAGCATGGTAGAAAGAAACTGGTTCTGGAATCAGAGAACTTACCTTCTGACACTGTGTGATCTGAGGCAAGACACTTAAGCTCCCTGGGACTAACTTTCCTCCCTCACCTATAAAATGAGAAAGTAGAATTAGATGATATCTGAGTTCCCTTTTAGCTCTTGATTTCTAAGATTTTATGTATATGCCACCAGAAGGATAATAGAGTCCAAGGGTGGAGCCAGGATGGCGGAGTAAAGTCTGGAAGGTGCTCGAGCTCTCCCAGTTTCCCTAGAAAACCACATGAAACCATGTCCCTGAGCAGTCTGAAGAATTGAAACCCCTCTCCAGCTCAAGATAAACTGAAAATAATTCAAAAAAGGTTAGTCTTACTGGATAAAAAGGGTATTCAGCCCAGGTCAGATAAACTCTGGGAAAGCTGGTGAGAGGATCTTAATCACAGCAAATCAGCAACTGAGACTCTCAGTGCTGGCTCAGTAGAGAAGCACAGCAGATGGGCAGCTTCCAGGCCCACCTCAGAAGGCAAACTCTGGGAAATCACGCTGTTTCCTGAAGCAAGCAAGCAAAGATACCCTCTGCAAGCATAAGGGGATGCTGTGCTCAAAGTCAAGGCTCAGAGCTACATAGGAAGTGTGGGACAGCTCCCCCTTTTCCCCAGAAGCAGAGCTCAGCCTTAAAAGTAAAAAAAAAAGGAAATAGCAAAAGAAAAGGAAAGAAAATGAGCAAGAAACAGAAAAGAACCTTGATCCTAGAAAGCTACTAGGGACAGTAGCAGTGACAGGGCAGACCAAAGCATAAATTCAGACATTAAATAATTGAAATGAAATGGTTGAATGAAGTAATTAAGTAAATGAATAAAAAATGAATCCAATTTTAAAGAATGAGTGGGTCGATCCATAGTTTCATCCAAGAAAATGACAATAATGAGACAGCATACCAAAACCTATGGGATGCAGCCAAAGTAGTTCTTATGGGATGTTTTATACCTCCAAATAGCTACATATATAAAATAAAGAGGAGATCAATGAATTAGACATTCAACTAAAAAAATCTAGAAAAAGAAAAAACCCCAATTAAATACCAAATTAGAAATGTTGAAACTCAAAGGAGAGATTAATAAAATAGAAACTAAGAAAACTTTTGAACTAATAATTTAGAAAAATAAGTAAAGAAAGAGTACAGTCAAATTCCTTCTATGGCACTGATACCTAAACCAGGAAGGGCCAAAACAGAGAAAGAAAATTACAGATTAATCTCCCTAATGAATATTGATGCAAAAATTTTAAATAAAATATCAACAAAGAGATTACAGGAATTTATCAGCTGGATAATACACTATGAACAAGTGGGATTCATACTAGAAATGCAGGGCTGGTTCAATATCAGGAATCAAAACCATTTGGCACTGGATAAGAAATAGTGTGATGGATCAATGGAATAGATTAGATACACACAACACAATAATCAAGGCCTCTCTCAGTCTAATATTTGATAAATCACCAAACTCCAGCTTCTGGAATAAGAACTCACTATTTGACAAAAATTGCTGGGAAAACTAAAAAAAAATATGTCAGAAACTCTGCATAGACCTACATCTCACACCCCATACCAAAACCACATCTAAATGGCTACCTGATTTGGGCATAAAGGATGATACCATAAACAAAGTAGGAAAGCAAGGGATAATTTAACTATCAGATGTTTGAGGAAGGGAAGAATTTATGACTAAAGAAGAACTAGAGAACATTTTGAAAAGCAAAATGCACAACTTTGATTACATTAAATTAAAAAGGTTTTACACAAACAAAAACAATAGAAGCAAGATTAAAAGGAAAGTACAAAGTGGAAAAAAAATCTTTACAGCCAGTATTTCTGATAAAGGTCTCATTTCTTTTTTTTTTTTTTTTGCTTTTTGCTGAGGCAATTGGGGTTAAGTGACTTGCCCAGGGTCACACAGCTAGGGAATGTTAAGTGTCTGAGACCAGATTTGAACTCAGGTCCTCCTGACTTCAGGGCTGGTGCTCTAACCACTGTGCCACCTAGCTGCCCCCTCATTTCTAAAATATATAAAGAACTGTGTCAAATTTATAAGCATACAAGTCATTCCCCAATTGATAAATGGTCAAAGTATATGAACAGACAAGTTTCAGATGACAAAATTAAAGTCATTTATGGTTATATGAAAAAATGCTCTAAATCACTATTGATTAGAGAAATGCAAATTATAACAAGTGTGAGGTACCACCTCACACCTCTCAGATTGGATAAGATGACAGCAAAAGATAATGCATAAATGTTGGAGGGAATGTGGGAAAACTAGGACACTAATGTATTGTTGGTGGAATTGTGACATGATCCATCCATTCTGGAGAGCAACCTGAAACTATGCCTAAAGGGCTATAAAACTGCATACTCTTTGACCCAGCAATGCCATTACTGCATCTGTATCCCAAGGAAATCATAAAGGAAGGAAAAGGACCCACATGTGCAAAAATGTTTTTAGCAGCTCTTTTTGTTGTAGCAAAGAATTGGAACAGGAATGGATGCCCATCAACTGGGAAATGGCTGGATAAGTTGTGGTACTTGGTACCTCCTCTTTCTTTCTTCCCTCTTTTTTCTTTCTTTGAATGGAGATAATGGAATATTATTGTTGTATAAAAATAATGAGCAAGCTGATTACAGAAAGATTTTTATGAACTGATGCTGAACAAAACAGGCAGAACCAAGAATACATTGTACACAATAACAGCAAGAATGTGTGATTATCAATGATGAAAGACTTGGTTCTTCTGAGTAATTCAGTGATCCAAAGCAATCCCAAAATAGACTTTGCACAGAAAATGCCACCTGCATCCAGAAAAAGAACTAAGGAGACAATATAAATCAACACATGCTATATTCACTTCTTTTTTCTGTTTTTTATCTCTCCTCATTTTTTTTCCTTTTGCTCTGATTTTCCTCTCCCAAAATGATTCATAAAGCAATGTGTATTAAAAATAAATTTAGTACAATAAAAGTATAATAGAAGGTAGAGTGAGATAAATATATGGAAGAGAATCAAAGCTGCTTAGGAATAGGGATTATTTTGAGGTTACTTTTTTCCCATTTTGTCTTTGTATTTTGAATGCCTGACATGGTGTCTTGTACATAGCAGGAGCCTTATAATTTTTAATTGAATTAAAAATAGAGAAGTATCAAAGATATAAAAGCACTATGAATTTGTGGTTATAGGCCATTCCTAGTTTCAGAAAGACCATTCAGTCCTACCTCCTACATTTACAATCATTGTGATCAAGGGCAAGTCACTCAATCTTCCAGAGTACTAGGCAACCATCTTAGACTGTAAGTCATAGATAAGGGGCCATCAGAATCTGTGGAGGGATTTTTCTTGCTGGGAATTTATTATACTATTGAAATAATAGGTTTGGGAAGAAAAGGGGGAAAAAAGAAAAGGAAAAAGGAATGAATGAATGACAAAATGAAAGAACAAGGAAAGCAAGGACAAAAAAGCTGAATGTACAAAAGAATCACCTAAAGACTGCACATAGTACTCAGAGTAAAAACATATTTTATCATTGTTTTATAAAAGAATACAATAATTATGAGGTTATGGGACATAATCTGATTTATAAACCTTAGATTCTCTCAAAAGGACCTAAGAATTGTATAAAAGCAGATTTCAGAAGGCTGATAATACACAAATCAGTCTAACCAAACAAATCCACCAGTTTGCAAAGTGGAACCAAGCTAAAATCAAGAAAAAGACCTAGAAGAATGAAGAAATGCACTCTGAAGACAGAAGACAATTAGGAAAGAACAAATTTGAGTTCTTAAGTAGATTCTTGAGAGCATGGTTAATGATTAAAGACACAAGAATTTGTGTGTGGCTACACAATCCAGTAGTCTCTGAAGTTAAGACCAAAGGTATCCTATTTGACCTTACCAAAGGAGTTTCTTATTCACTCATATTTAGAAATATCTGGGACCTTAACTCATCTAATACTTAATAGTATCTAATCACTTGACTACTACCCTAGTATTTATTTTCCATAGCTGTAAATTTTTTCATGAGTTACTTGATCTTTCTGGAGTAAAGTATGAATTTGGGGACCTTTTGCTAATTTAGAATACTCAATTTTTCTAATATCAACTGAATATGCATACATTTGAGAGACTTTTTTACTATAAAATTAATGTGCTCTATTTTTATTATTATTATGAAGAAAAGTGTCAATTTCTTCTTTTAACTTAAACTTCAAAGAACTCAGGCATGAGAAAGATAATGTATTTTGCCAAAAGAGAAACATGTCTATGTTCTGTTCCCATATTGTCATATATTTTTCCCAGAATCTTCTGCTTTAATGATCATTTTTTTAACAAACTTGATTACTCTTGAAGCAACTTGAAAAATTCTACATAATTCCTCACTCATTTCTTTTTAAAATTTTATTTTTAACATTCTTTTCTTTTTTAAATTTTGAGTTTGAAATTCTTTTCCTTCTTCCCATACTTCCCCCATTCATTGAGGAAGAAAGCAATATGATATGAATTACATATGTGAAATCATGCAAAGCTTATTTCCATATGAGCCACATTATGGAAGATAGGAAAGCTGGGAGGCAGGAAAGGAGAGAGACAGGAAGAGAAAGAAGGAAGGAAGGAAGGAAGGAAGGAAGGAAGGAAGGAAGGAAAAAAGGAAGGAAGGAAGGAAGGAAGGAAGGATGAATAGATAAAAGGAGGGTAGAAAAGAAAATAAAAAGAAACAAATGAACAAATCAAAGAAAAAAGAAAGGAAGAAAAGAAGGAAAAAGAGAGGGAAGGAAAAAGGGTAGGAAAGAAACAAAGAAAGGAAAAATAGGGAAGAAACAAAAAAGAGGGAAGAAAGAGAAAAGAAAAAAGGAAGGAAGGAAGGAAAAAGGAAGAAGAGAAGGAAGGAAATAGGAAAGAAACAAAGAAAGAAAAAAGAGGCAAGGAAGAAAGAAAGAACAGGGAAGAGCAAAGAAAGAGAAAAGAAAAAAGAAAGGGAGGGAGGGAGAAAAGGAAAGAGAAATGGAAGGATGGAGGGAGGGAGAAAGGACGAGAGGGAAGAAAAAAATAAAAGAATGAGGCTTCAATTTGTTCTCAAGGTTCATCATTTCTCTCTCCGGAGGTGCATAACATTTTTTGATCATGACTCCTTAGGAATTATCTTGGATCATTATATTGGTCAGAGTAGCAAACCTGTCATAGTTGATCATCATTATAGCATTGCTGTTACTGTACAAAATGATGTCCCAGATCTCATCATATTTCACTTTGAATGTTTTTTCTTTGTCATTTCTTATAGCAAAATAGTACTTCACCACATTCATATGCCACAACTTGTTCAACCATTCCCCAGATGATGTGCATCCCTTCAATTTCCAACTCTTTGCCACCACAAAAAAAGCCTTAAAAGCTGTTATAAATATTTTTGTACATATAGATTCTTCTTCTTCTTCCTTACTCATTTCTTAATACAAGTAATTTTGAAACATGTAATGTGTCCAATATTTTTAACTAGTACTTATGGATTTTCATTTCATGCTGACATCGACTGAGCTACATTGGGAAAGTATTCAATAAAAATTTATGACATCACTTTCATTCAAAATTCTATCAACTATATTTTAAAAACCTTCTGGTGTAATGTTGCCATCAATTCATTTGCAAAACCAAAAATCTTTTTTAGCATCAATTTCAATAATTTGACCTAAATATACAAGCAGATGAACACCTTTAATGTATCTGTTGTTTCATTCATTTGCCATGCAAAATGATAAAATTTGGGTTTTTAATTGAAAGCAAATATGTTCAGAAATATAAGCAATTCTCCTTCCCACTATATTATTTACAACTGTAACACATCCAAAGCTGCTTTGCATATGATTCATCATGTATCACTTCAAACACATCAAGAACTGCAGGCAGCATTATTTAGCCCATTAAAAGATACTTTTACACATAGTAGTCCTGTAAATTATGCAAGTCATCTCTTTGATGTCACAGATATGATTTTTGAAAGTTGGCTTTTGATTATTACAAGCATATAATTTTACTTGATAATTTTCCTTCCTTGTCAACATATTCTACATATATTCCTTCAAAATGTCATTTCAACTTATTGGATAATAGCTAACTGATGCTAATATATCTACACAAAGCAAATATAACAGGCTTTTCTATCAAAAACAATATGTGTGAATCTCAATAATAAATACAGTAACTTGAATCTTATTTTTTGTTTTTGTATTTCTACTACTTATGCTGTCTCTGTGATCTTTGCTTATCCTTGTTCCAGTGTTAAAGTGGATTTTCTTTTGAAATCAATCATGCTTTTATATATACCAAAAGAATGTAATTTCCCTTTCAAAAAATTAGGTAAATTTTATTGCTGAATATTTCAAATGACCATCCTTAATTTCTCTCAGATGATTTCCATTTTTTAAAGTTTCTGAGTTTGTTCGATTTTTTTGAAAATCAAGTTGTGCTGTATGTATCCAGGTAAATAATAATGAGGAAAAAAAAACATATTGTGGTACTTTTGAATCCTATAGAAGGGTAATTTTGAGTTTATATACTTCACATTTAACTACAATAAATATTATGATGATACAGGCCATCTCTTCAATGAATCTACATCAATTGGTGGTGAAGAAAACAGATTATAAATGCATTTAAATTCATCCCATCCCCAATCGAATTTGACCTTATTTGCATATACTACATTATCTACTGCACTACATTCAATGTCACTTGGAATAAATTCACCATATCGTTCTTGCTTTTACTGAGTTTTATTTGAACTTCTATTTTCATTTTTTAAAAGTGGATATATTTATGCAAGATTTGTACATTAAAATATTTGATAATTTTGTATGTTACTTAACTTTCCTGCTCCCTTAGAGCATGGCCAGTAGTTTAATAGCTCATATATGCTCTTACAAGCCAGTTGTTAATTTTTCAGCATAAGCATTTGCACCTCAGAAATCACAAATGCTACAATTCAGGACTTGATTTCTTGTTTTATTGATTTATTGACTTAAGGAAATGATGGAGAAACCACTAATAAATTAAAATGTATATGTATATACATATGTACATTTTTTCCCCAGAGATCCTGTGTTAAATTTACATGTACCAACACATCTATATAAATAATTCATGATTTTTTTAAAAAAGTGTTTCAATATCTTAAATATGCATCCCTCCTATTACAATACCACTATTGAGTAATCTTTTTAAAGTGTCTGGGAAAAGATGTAATATTACTTTCAGGAATTTAGGTATGGTACCTTTCCATGATTTTTATTTTTTCTCCATTTCTCTCCTTTGTCTCAAGATGCTCTTATAATATAGACCATTTCCCAAGAAGTAACTTTTTATGGCTAACTTGGGCCTTTCTCTCTTTTTTTTTTTATATAAAGCTTTTTATTTACAAAACATATGAGTTACCTTTCAACATTGACCTTTGCAAAAACTTTTTTTTTCCCAAGCTTTTCCCCTCCTTCCCCCCACCCCCCCACCCCTAGATGACAGGTAATCTAATACATGCTAAATAGGATAAATTATATGACAAATACTATACATGTATACATATCTATACAGTTATCTTACTGCACAAGAAACATCAGATCTAGAAAGAGAAGCAGAAAAAAACAACCTAAGAAGGAAAACAAAATGCATGGAAATATTCACAGAAAGCGTTAAAATGCTGTGTTGTGGTTCACTCTCAGTTCCCACAGGCCTCTCTCTGGATGTATATGACTATCTTCATTGCTGAACAACTGGTTTGAATCACATCATTGTTGAAGAGAACCATGTCCATCACAATTGATCATCGTATAGTCTTGTTGCTGTGTATAATGTTCTCCTGGTTCTGCTGATTTCACTCAGCATCAGTTCATGCAAGTCTCTCCAATCCTCTCTGAAATCCTCCTGTTGGTCATTTCTTATAGAACAATAATATTCCATAACATTCATATACCATAATTTATTCAGCCATTCTCCAATTGATGGGCATCTTTTCAATTTCCAGTTTCTTGCCACTACAAAAAGGGCTGCCACAAACATTTTTGCACATGTGGGTCCCTTTCCCTCCTTTAAAATCTCTTTGGGATATAGGCCCAGTAGAAACACTGCTGGATCAAAGGGTATGCACAGTTTGATAACTTTTTGAGCATAGTTCCAAATTGCTCTCCAGAATGGTTCTATCCGTTCACAGTTCCACCAACAATGTATCAGTGTCCCAGTTTTCCCACATCCCCTCCAACAGTTATCATTATCATTTCCTGTCATTTTAGCCAATCTGACAGGTGTGTAGTGGTATCTCAGAGTTGTCTTAATTTGCATTTCTCTGATCAATAGTGACTTGGAGCACCTTTTCATGTGACCAGAAATAGTTTCAATTTCTTCGTCTGAAAATTGTCTGTTCATATCTTTTGATACTTGGGCCTTTCTCAAAGTGGTTCCCTAAAAGTTGTACTTAAATTCAAGATAGTCATTCAATTAGTGTTTTAAAACCATTGACTAATGAACCCATATTTTTACTAGCTCAAACCACAGGCATTAATTCAAATCAAAAGCATTTAAACAATAAATAAAAGAACAAGGAAGGAAAAAAAAAGCTTCCATACAAAGATACATTGTTTCGCTGATTCCCACACTACCAATGAGAGAAGTAATGCTCATAACCTCAACAGCTCATGCTCCTAATATTTTGTTGTAGTTCAAACATGACTTTGCCTCTAAAGTTTCTGTTTATTCTTTCTTTGTATTCCTGACAATGTTATCTTTTGGACTACTTTCTTGAGTTTACTCCGGCTATTTCTCCATGAATTTGCTTCTTCTACACATGTGAATACTTACAGATTTTACTGCCCATTGCCTCACTGATACTTCTGCTTTTTTATTAATCATACCCACCACTACTCTCTGCCTGATGTCTCATTTTTTGCCCTTTTAACTTTTTCCTCAGCAAAAACTAAGAGGATTATATGTTTATACCAGGAAGGGACCTTGGAAGTTATCTGGTACAACAGCTGAGAAAACTGAGCCCCACAGAGGTACAGTTGTCTAAGGTTACATACCTAGTAAGTAGCAAATATAGTATTCAAACTCTACCTCCAACTCAAAACTAAAAGTCTGGCACTCTCCACTGCATCATACTGTATCCTATGCTTAACTGAAGTTCTGCTTCAAGTGAGAACATTTTTTTCCAATTCCCATCATGTTTTTGGCCCCACTATCATCAGAGTCTTGAACATTTCCTTGGAGCTTCATTAAGCCATGTTAGAAAGGCATCATGGCTACCCGTTCCTGTATTCATGAATGTGTAATAGCTATCCCCTTATACCTGTACTTTCCTTAAATACAAACCACACATTTCAAAATAATTAAAAATATTTGCTATATGCAATATCAAATTATGAAAAGAGATTTAATATCACACTGAATGGTAGTTTCAAAGAATGATCCATAATGTCCCTCAGCTCCATAGTAGAATTCTGATTTTTCTTCTGTAAATGCATTAGGTATTTCTTGCCTGCCCTGAAATTCCCCTGACATCTTTCAATTACTAAACAAGAATTTATTGAGAAAGTATATCTAGCATTGTGCTTGGCATAATAAATAATGTAATCTGAAAGACCAGATCCTTCATATCCACAATAGGGTGATGCATGTAAGACAATTAGAATGACTGATAAATATCAATGAATATTGCCTCTGACTCTAAAAGAATTTTATCAACTTCACTCCCATCAGCCACATTGGGTGCTGCATTTGTTTGTTTATTTGTTTTATCATTTGTCAGAGACCCCTAAAACCTATGAGCCACCCAGTTATTAGACTATTGCTGTCTAGCTATATTTGGGGAACAACCATGGAGAATCATGTTCCCAGGCCAGACAAAGAGAGTGATCCAGTGTTTATTCTGGAAGTTGGAACTTCCCTATATGAATGGATATGTCTATGGAATTTATCTATTATTCAGTAAACCCTGCAGATAGGGTCACTAAATGTAAAACTTTGCCTCCATTACTTGAAATCTCAAAATCTGTCTAGAACACATGAAATAAAAGAAATTTGGGCTATGTTTTCTGCCTTCCATCACTTAATCATTTTGGGGAAATGATTTGGAAACATGAAAAAATAATGAAAAGTATGAAAAAGTAAGATTGTATATCAGGGCATTAAATGATGTGAAAATGAAGATCTTCAGCTTATACGTATATGGGCATCTAAGTAATATAGAAAATAAGTCAACAATATCTCTTCCCAATGGAGAGGAAACAATCAATCATGAAAAACAAGCCATTGTGAGAATTGATTTCTGATTAATTAGTTTTGAGTTTTCCAGCTATATAAAGCAATAAATCTTAGCTGCTTCAGATCTGTTTGCCTCATTTTTGTGAATAAGGAATTATCAAATGAGACAGAGGTGCATGTTGTAAGTGTTGCTCCAGTTCAAACATGACTTCAGTTCAAAACATCATAAAAGCTAAACCCTAGGTTATCTGTTAGGTGAAAATTAATTGATCACTGTTGCTCTCTAGGCATTCCCCATTCATACATGTTTGAGTAAACCTTTTTCAAGAGTTGAATCTAATGCAGCCATTAGAAAGTAGACTATAACTTATATAATGAGAGGATAGAAAACATTAGTTGCACCCACATTCAAAGAATGCCCATAGGACTATCTTACAGACTTCTCCAAATCACTATAATTAACAATCAATTGAAAATTCAACTTCTCATTGGCTATTATTGCCTTACAAAAATTATTGAATCAATTAGCAGGCCTAATGTAAATTTAAAAGAGACACATAAAAGCCATTCTATAATTCTCCCCACAAATGATGGTATTTTTGCAATTAAAAGAAAAATATACACATATACTTTCCATTCCAGTCAAACTGATCTTCTTGAAGCTCCTCACCTAAAGCATTCCGTGTTTCCCATTCCTTTCACTGCCTGTTCTTCATGCCTGGAATGAACTTCCTCACCTTAGCTCTTTAGAATATTAGAATATTTAGAATTTAGAAGTGTTTCTTTCCCTTTCTACCATTTTTGTTGTCATTTCAATTGTGTCCAACTCTTCATGACCCCATTTGGAGTTTTCTAGGCAAAGAAAATTACAATTCATTTATTTTGTATATATTTTATGTATATGTGTATAAACACTTATGCATAAGGATAGATATTAGACCTGTAATTTCATTTGAATATTCATTTGAATAATTTCCTAACAGCTTCTTCTCTGAAACTTAGAAAATTGCTAGTTATATCTTGTCCAAAATCATACTGTCAATATGAGTCAGAAGCCCAGGTCTTTCTGGCTTCAACTATGCATCTCTGTCCACAACATGATGCTGTCTAACATGTAGCTTTATATATATGAACAAATACATATTGTATTTGTTCATATATAATTAGAGGACTGACCAATTTTTAGAGCCTGCATATTACCTGTCTGATTTTAATACAACATATGGAGGCTTGGAAAATCTTCCTCTGGTCACAATTGACTGAGAGGTCAGTGCTCAGGGGCGACAGTTTTCTAACTGGTTTTAGAATCAGAAAGACTAATAGCCAAGCCAACATTAAGTTTGTGTGTAAAAAGGTAGATACATCTTTCACCAAAAGGGAGACCCTGAGAGAAACCAATGAGAGAAAGAAATGGCAGGGTCTGACAGATGTTTCAGAACTAAAGGCAATAAAGTCTAAAATCTTAACAGCAGTATAGTTAGACACAGCATCACCATTCCTATTCTGCCCTCCTACCTCATACATCACAATAACTTATATTTATATAAGATTTTGAGTTTTGCAAAGGACTTCCTTCAGGGGAAAAAATAGCTATGAGGTTGGTATGGAGCGTGGCTACTTGAAATCCTTACCACTGGAGAGGCTAAATCTAAGAATAAGGATTATTCAAACTCAAGAGTTATAGAAGGATTAAACCTGATTAGGTATTTGAATTAAATTCAGCAGAAATACAGCAAGTCCTTAAGAGCAGGCTGCCTAAAATAGGGCAAACTAGCCAGGGTCAGAAATGGAAAGCTTCTCTGCCAACCAGCAATGGGAGAGGATCCTTGGGGGATAACTCTAGTTTCAGTCTGACTGAGATCCATTGCATCCCAGGCCATCATCAATTTTGGCAAGACCAATTTTGTCTTGCCACTGAGACTCTGGAAGAGAGAATGAGACTCATGAGTTTGTGCAACTCTGCCTCACTTAAATCTAATTCATGAACAAATCAAGGCATCACCCTATAATGTCATTGGTCCTCTTCCAAAATGAAAGATGAACAAAAACAGATAAGGGAACAAATTTGAAGTACTTCCTACCTCATAAGAATGTTATCCAAAAAAGAGCTGCTTTGTAAGCACTAAAACACTAAATGAAGATCACAGGATCTGGACCTGAAAAAAGCCTTAAAGTTCATCTAACTCAAACTTCTCCTTTTAGTTAGGAGGAAACTAGACCAGAAGGAAAAGCTACTTAGGAGGAAACTAGACCCAGAAGGGAAAAGCTCATGGTAACAAAGCTTGTTAGTAGTAGAATTAGAATTAGTATTTAGGTCTTCAGACTCCAGGGCCTCTGTTCACTGCATCACATATAAATGTGAATTATTAGTTAGAAGCCACATATAAAACAGACAGTATCAGAAACCATCAATAAAACTTGTGCTTCATGGCTCATAAGAAACTTTAAGTATTACAAATACCTAACGAACAAGAAAGGTTCCTTTTTTTCTCTACATAAACCAAATAGATGAGGGAGCAAAGAAGCATATGCTAAGAGGGATGAAAAAAAAACCAGTTGTTCAAATGCAGCAGCTTCTTTTTATGCAAAACATGTGCACTTTATTATAGCTGATCACAGGTCATGAATGGTCAGCCAGGGTACTGGAAAGTTTTCAAGTACTGAAATAAATTATAGACATTTGTTTCAATTCATGGTCCAAGACTAGAGCTGATGGAGTTTGGATTTCTGATCAAATGGGGCGATAATCAGAAGAAAACTAAGCAACATTTTTATCAATTATCTAAGAAACTCTATCAATGTCTGTGGGAAGAATACTGGACTTTGAAGCTAGAAGATTTGGCCACTCAGTAGCTCTGCAAATGTAGGCAAGTCACTCATTTTAAGCCTGTTTCCTCATAAAAAGTGGTAAGATAATGACAATGTTGATACCTTCCTGACAGGACTGATGTGAAAAAAGAACTTTGTAAAGTGTTATTACTAATGGCTATCATCTGGAATAATTTGTCTTGTTTCTTTTCCTGTCAGCTACTTTGGAATTCTAATACCATTCTTGTTCTATTTGTCACTATCTCTTCTGATTTCTTTCTCTCTCTCCTCCATTTTCTGTCTTTTCTTTTTCCTCTCCATATCTTTATTACATTTCTCTTTCTCCTTTCTGTCTCTTTCCACTCTTCTCTCTTCCCATTCTTTCCTTCCCTCCTTCACTCTCTTGCCTCCTCTTTTCTCCTTCATTTATTTTCTCCCCATTTTTCTCCCTTTCTCCAACTCTCCTTTCATCTCTCCCTCTCCCCGATTTTGTCTTCCTCTTTTCCTCCCTTCTCTCCCCATTCTCACTTCTTTTCTTCATGTATCGCTTTTCCTCTCTCCTTCCCCACTTCTACCCCTCTCTCCTTTTTCCTCCATCCCAGTCTGTCTCTGTCCCTCTCTGTCTGTTTTTATCTATCAATCTGTCTCAATTCCCCCCCTTTCCCTCTTTCTCTTTTATTCACTCCTTCTCTCTTACCCTCTCTCCTTGTCTTCCTTCTTCTCCCCACTCTCAATTGAGAATTCTTGAGACTGGAGCAAAATCTTAAAGTAGATCATCCATTCAGAAAATATTTATTGCATGCTTAGTATGTAGAAGGTATTTGCTAAGTGCTGCAGGGGAAATAAAAGTGAATTAAGTACAGAGAGAGATTGGACTAAATTGAAATGTTTTGCCACACAATAAATACAAATAGTCCTTATGAACATTTGAAGTAGACTCTAATTTTGCACATCTCATGTTTCTTCTGAGTTAATTCAGTTCTGCTTTGCTCATAGAGCACAATACCTTCTCTGATGACATACACCATGGCTGGGCAGTTCTGTACCAATGCTTCCCATGTCATACAATCAATTCTAAAGTTCTTTAGAGAGACTTTCAGAGTGTCTTTGTATCACTTTTTCTGACCACCTTATAAATATGCCATCTAAGCAGTTTAGTGGATAGAGCACTAGACTTAGAATCAGAAAGATCTATTCTCATGAGTTCAAATCTGACCTCATATACTTACCAGCTGTATGATCCTAGACAAATCATTTAATCCTGTTATAAAGTTCATTCAAATGTGGTATATGAATATAATTTAATTTAATTTTGCCATGAGAAATGAAGTATATTAAGAAATTAGAGAAAGTTGAGACAATTTGCAGGAACTAATGCAAAGTATAGGTAAAGGAACCAGTGAGACAATTTACATGATGACCATGATCATGTACAGGAAAAAGACAATGAATAATTTTACATCTCTGATTAATGTTGTAATTTATCTTGACTTCAAAATATGATTGTGAAACATTATCCCCACAGCTCAGGAGAGAGGTAATAAACTACCAATACAAAACTAGACAAACATTTTCAGATATGACCAAAGTATTCATTTGTTTTGCTTGAATATATTCTTTTTTTAATAATGGAGAATATAATCTGGTGTTGGAATGGATGGAGTAAATAAGAAGTGTAATAAGAAGTAAGAACTTTTTAAAAATTCAAGTTTCTAATGAAAAGTCAGATAATTGGCAGGGAAAAGCAGGCAGTCTCAATAACAGCTTTAACCAATCATCCTTCCATCATTCAAAATATTTCTGGAACTTCTGTAAGAAGCTTATAATTATGTAAGAAAACTGACTAAAACGTTTGATTTACATTTTTATACATACTATATCTAAAATGTTATAAGGATAAAAGCCATTAAGTCAATCAATTAGTCACCCCACCCTCATTTGTAATAGTTTACAAAAAGCATTCTATCCCTGATACCATTATCAAGTGAGAAAGTTTTTACTGAATCAACTAATGGCATTAAACTAATGTTCACCTTGGGTCTTCTAGATGCTATATGAAACTTTTAGGATAGTGTGTCACAGACTATGAAAGAGGGTGATAGAATGTTTATACCAATTATTCTTGATATATTACCTTAAGAAATATATATATATATATATATATATTTCTAAAAGCTAATCAAACTTGACTGACTTATATAAAATGATATCAGTTCAGAAAGCATACTAATGGGCTCTCATGAGCAATAGAATTAAAAGATCATCGTCTCATCATTTCATACCATCAGGATCCCCTATAACCTTAAGAGAAAAATAATCATCCTTTCTCTAAAGCCTCAGAGCAAAGTTCAGAGACCCAAAGTACGTTTTAGAATGAAATCAATCTCTTCTTTCAAGACTTTCCTCCATTTATGTTAAATTTTTTTCTGAAAGTCAATTCCACTCTCAAAAGATTTGCCACAACTGATGATGTCTTGCCACATCCCTTTGGCACCAGAAATACAGACTTGCCACAACAGTTAGTCATCATTTTAAGCATTGTCAAGAAAACCAACTGCCAGCAAAGCTTAATCATCAAAGAGGTACAAGCAAAGAGCAAGGATATCCTATTATATTTAGTACTATAAGTCTAACTGGACCTCCCCCTCCAGGTTGTTCAATCTTTACCATTCTGGCCAGTGATGTCTGTACTACCCTTATGATAAGCTGCATCATACAGAGAGGTAGATGGAGAGTAGTGTGACTCCACTTAAAGCTATCAGCTGGAACCAGAAAACCTGTTTCCACCTGCAACTTCCAAACCAAGACCACCAAGAAGTATTAAATGGTAAGATCCAGGTCTGGTCTGGGACATGAGCCAATTTTCTGATGTCTTTGGTGATTTCCTTCACTACCTCTCCATTATCTTCAACCAACAAGTCTAATACCAAATAGTCTAATACCAAAATGTACTGGAGTACTGCTTCTCTAGTTTGAGTGGCCTGGTCTGCTAACAAATCCAATACCAATTTGGAACTATGCTCAAAAAGTTATCAAACTGTACATACTCTTTGACCCAGCAGTGATTCTTGGGCTTATATCCCAAAGAGATTTTAAAGGAAGGAAGGGACCCACATGTGCAAGAATGTTTGTGGCAGCCCTTTTTGTAGTGGCTAGAAACTGGAAACTGAATGGATGCCCATCAATTGGAGAATGGCTGAATAAATTATGGTATATGAATGTTATGGAATATTATTGTTCTATAAGAAACGACCAGCAGGATGATTTCAGAGAGGCCTGGAGAGACTTACATGAACTGATGCTAAGTGAAGTGAGCAGAACCAGGAGAACATCATACATAGCAACAAGACTATATGATGATCAATTCTGATGGACTTGGTTCTCTTCAACAAAGAGATGATTCAAACAGTTCCAATTGTTCAGTGATGAAGAGATACATCTACACCCATAGAGAGAACTGTGGGAATTGAGTGTGGACCACAACATAGCATTTTCACTCTTTTTGTTGTTGTTTGCTTCCATTTTGTTTTCTTTCTCAGTTTTTTTCTTCTTGATCCAATTTTTCTTGTGCAGCAAGATAACATATATTGGATTTAATATATATTTTAACATATTTAACATGTATTAGACTACCTGCCATCTAGGGGAGGGGTGGGGGGAAGGAGAGAGAAATTTGGAACAGAAGGCTTTGAAGGGGTCAATGTAGAAAAATTACCCATGCATATGTTTTATAAATAAAAAGCTTTAATAAAATAAAATAAAAACAAATCTAGTGCCTTTGCCTTCTGATTAATAATTATTTCAACCATGCCCTGGAATCTAATGATCCTATTCAGCATATAAATTGGGGTTCTATACCCCCAACTCCTATCTGGGGGTCACCTATCACCCCAACCATTTGTGTTCCCAGTAATTGATGCAGGTCAAGTCAAAAGCAAAAGGGAATCCCCTTTCAAGAAGGAATTCAACCCTTCATAAATAAAGATGCCTATAATGAAAGTGAGCAACAACAGAAATGCTAAAAGAAACAGATAAATTACTAAATTGTCTGTAGGAGGTAATCTCTTTCTCAGTTTTAATTTTAAATCACCGGAATAGTTTGAGTCTACAATCCACTCCATGGGAGGGATAATTGATCCTTTGGCCCATGTGTGGTGGGTCCAATCGTTTTCATAGCAGTGTCCAATGTCAGCAAGACTTGGAAAGGTCCTTCCCAGGAGGGAGTGAATTTTTCCTCTTTCCTTGTCTGGATTAGCATCCAATCTCCAGGCTGAAATCTGTGTAAAGGGAATCCCAATGATGAAGTTTGAGCAATCAGCCCTTTATTCCATAATACAATCAAATGTTTTGCCAGAGAAAGCACACAATTCCTGAAGAACTTGTCTCTACTGTCAAATATGGGGTCCCGATATCCTTCTCCTCTTCCAGAATAAGAATGTCCAAAGAAGAGTTAATTCAATATCCCTCTGGGGTTTGGACCTAATTCTAAGGAAAGCCAGGAGGAGGCATTTAGTGTTTCTATTGTGCTTCTAACACCAATTTAGTAAGTTGCCTCTTGATCTCCTGGTTCATTCTTTCCACCTTACCCAAGGAAGGAGGGTGCCAAGGAGTATAAAATTCCCAGATAAGATCCAAGGCCTGCAACAAAGACTGGGGAACTAATGGCCCAAGCAGTAGCTTGGGTCACAGGGAAGGCCTCTGCCTATGAGATCAGATAATCTACTATGACAAGCAAGTATACAAGGTGACCTGCCAAGGGCAACTCAGTAAAGTCTACCTGGATGTTCTGAAAAGGTGTAATTTCCAGGGGGCTCCCTTCTGCTGGGTGCCTGGCACTGGGCAGACTTATTCATCCTTTGACAAATAAGGCAACCATCCACCAGTTGGTATGCAAGGGTATACAGGCCGGAAAATACGAACCAGGTCAATACTGCATCACACAGGTTTTAAATGTCCCAGTCATTGCCCTGGTGAAGCTGCTGAAAATCTGTCTCATACCTGCCTTATTCAGCACTTCCCAACTATCAGCGAAATACCATTTACCATTACATTCCCAACTCTTAGACCTGTCATTTCTTTTCTTCTGACAAAGGTGGAATAGCTAGACTCAGGGAAAAATAGGGAATCAAGACCAGCATCAGCCCATTCAGGTTCCTCATTCCCTGCCCTCCTTGCTTCATCTGCAAGGTGGTTTCCTCTAATTCCATCTATCTCATATCCATTCACATGAACAATAGCAATGGTTTCAAGTAGTAAGAGGTTTTGCAAGACTTGTAATTCTTGCCCTTGCTATTAATCATACCTCTCTCTTCCTAAATTTTTAACACTTGGACCACTCCCCAGATATATTTGGAATCAATATAAATATTGCCTTCTTTCTTTTCCAATAACTTCAGGGCTTCATTGAGTGTTCAAAGTTCACAGGTCTAAGCAGACCATGTTTTAGGCAATCTCCCAGCCTCAATTATAGCACTCCTATTTCCATCAATTACAGTATATCCATCTCTTCTTTTTCCTTCTACCACTATGGAAGATCCATCTATGAATAAATTACTAACTACTGGGTATTAAAGGGATCACTGTGCTCAGGTCCTTGTGAAAGTTACATTTACTGGCCTCTGTCGGAGGGTATACTCAGTCCTCAGGGGATCTGTACTTTGATCAGAAGATATTTCTGGGCACTTGTCCAAACAAAACAATAGCATTTAATTCCTTTGTATTTGAATACTTCATCCCAGTTCTTATGACTATTTCCTAAAGGGCTATGTCCCAGGACACTAGATAGATTTTTAGAGCCAGCTACCTTAGATTGTTTTTTTCCCATGGTTCACAATATTTTGCCCCCTTTAATGGAGGACTCACTCAATTTTACCAAAGGGAAATTGGAGCACTCTCACAGACTCAAACCTCTTAGAGTCTCCCAACTCCAGTCACCCAGACTGTTCACCAGTTCTTGCCAAAGAGAGGATGCTTTCACGGATTTGAACCACTTAAGAGTTCCCCTACTCACCAGTTCTTGCTTACCTGGGTTGTACACACAACTTACAAACTCATTTCAAACTTTTCTCCACTGGTTTATATCCTGGGCTGAATTAATTCTCTATCTTTATTAGACTGGTCCAGAACTCCACTTACTTTCATTTTTGCTTTTCAAGTGTCTCTCTTCAGGAATTTACCTAATCAGAGCCCGAACTCCCAAGTCAAGTCTAAGGACCACTGGAGAATACTCCAATGGGTGTTTGCCCAAAAATTCAGTACAGGAGAAACCCCTCATATACAGAAAATATCCCAAATGAGCCCCCAAAGCTGTGTGGGAGGACCTGCCCAAAATGAAATCAGAGACTCAAGGTAAAAAAGCAAAAAGGATTTATTACGATCTCACAAGAAAGGTCAGATCCTAATAGATAAGGTGTCATTAGTAGAGAAGTAGGAAGTGTATACTGCAGAGAATGGATTGTATAGCCCTAGTGCAGAATTCTACCATCCCCTCCTGACCTTTTCTCCCATTTGGCTGGAAGTTCAGGCTCACACTCTAAACATGAAAATCTATCTAGAGACTAAAAATCTACCAAGAGACTATAAACAATGAAGCTAATGATACTGGCCAATTACATATTTTTTACTATATTAGGAACTTAATTCTGATGTGGCAAAAAAGGAAAGAGGGAAAAAAATGTACGTTTGCCCAAGATAAGCTAGTACAACTTGTTATTGCAAAACTTCAAGTTATAATGAAGGCATAGCTCAGAATCACAGTCTTATGAGGGGTCTTCACTCAGTTTATCCCATTCAAGAGAGACAGAGGGAGGGAAGACAGAGGTATGTGGGTGTGGTTGCAGGTATATACCTTAAAGAGTCCTTTCCTTATAAGTTTTAAGATTGCTTCCTGAGTGGACCT
This sequence comes from Myrmecobius fasciatus, assembly GCA_023553655.1. Taxonomy (NCBI): domain Eukaryota; kingdom Metazoa; phylum Chordata; class Mammalia; order Dasyuromorphia; family Myrmecobiidae; genus Myrmecobius; species Myrmecobius fasciatus. The sequence continues at coordinate 112,787 of JAJPUD010003579.1, forward strand.
TCTATTGTGAGTTTAAGAGTCAGACTCTTCAGATTGGCTAAAATGACAGGAAATGATAATGATAACTGTTGGAGGGGATGTGGGAAAACTGGGACACTGATACATTGTTGGTGGAACTGTGAACGGATCCAACCATTCTGGAGAGCAATTTGGAGCTATGCTCAAAAAGTTATCAAACTGTGTATACCCTTTGACCCAGCAGTGTTTCTACTGGGCCTATATCCCAAAGAGATCTTAGAGGAGGGAAAGGGACCCACCTGTGCAAGAATGTTTGTGGCAGCCCTTTTTGTAGTGGCTAGAAACTGGAAACTGAAGGGATGCCCATCAATTGGAGAGTGGCTGAATAAATTATGGTATATGAATGTTATGGAATATTATTGCTCTGTAAGAAATGACCAACAGGAGGATTTCAGAGAGGATTGGAGGGACTTGCATGAACTGATGCTGAGTGAAACGAGCAGAACCAGGAGATCATCATACACAGCAACAACAGTATTACATGATGATCAATTCTGATGAACATGGCTCTGCAACAAAGAATTGTCTCAAACCAGTTCCAATTGTTCACTGAAGAAAACCATATACACCCAGAGAGAGGGAAATGAAATATGGACCACAACGTAACATTTTGATGATCTCTATTGACATTTGCTTGCATTGTGTTGCCTTTTTCTGATTCTTTTTTTTTTTCTTGTAGATAGGATTTTTCTTGCATAACTTCTCAAGCATTTCAACATTATTAACATGTAGTGGACTTCCTGCCATCTAGGGGAGGGGAGGGCACTGGGGGTAAAATTTGTAATGGAAAGCTTTGTAAAGATCAATGTTGGGGAACTACCCATATATATGTTATACAAATAAAAAGCTTTAATAATAAAAAAAAAAGAGTCAGACTCTTAGATACCTGCCTAAATCAGATACTACCATTGTGTTTCTGGAGAAATAAATAGCTTTAAGGAAGATTCTATTATTCTAAGATGATCAACAGGTAGCATAAAGAAGTTAAAAAAAACTATTGCTTATAGGCTGTTGAGAGTTCCTGAGTGGCTGTTGAGAGTTAGGCTCAGACTAAGCTAAATGGACTCCTATCTGCTCCTACAGCTCTTTCTGAACATTTTCCCGAATCTATTTTCAATTTCTCTATTACCCAAAGAAAAAAAGACTATAGTAGCCTCTCAAAGGACATTTAAAAGAATGTGCTGCCTTGAAAGTTGTTTAAAAACAGACATTCCAAAAATGATGTGAGAATTACAGCATCACTGGAATAAGTATATCGTCTCCCAAATGCCTACTTTGCAGTGTGTAACACTCATTTGGATGTATAAGATCTGCTATGTTAAAAAAAATTTGATGGTATTTTATATCTGTGTTGTTGACAATCTTAGGTTCTTAAAAATACCTTCTTTCAACTGAAACTGGTGATTCCTGTGCCAAAATATAAAAGATTTAGAAAATGCTCTAAATCCAGTTTTGTTAAAGACCTCAGGGACTCAGCTAGTTTTGTCTGACAGGGTCACTTTTCCTTTACAAAGATTGCTACATTCTCTTTGGAACAAAATACCCTAAACTCATAATATCCACAGAATACATTTTTCTCTTTTCCTATTTCTTATCTGCTGGCAATATGTTTTTTAAAAAGGAATTTTTTATCAAATAAGTTTATGAGCAAAGAAATAGGCATAGCAATTATACCTGTTCTTTTAAAAGTAAATAATATAAGGAGGAGAATTAGATGCACAGGTTTTTTTATTTATAATGTGAGATTTTTTTAGATACTGATAAGTTTTACTGAATTTTTTTAATATAAAAATAATTTGTTACAAGCCATGATTCTGGGGAGGAATACCAGAAAATTTGTATGACATAAAAAGAAAGATATCAATGAAAACACATAATTTTTAAAAGAGTAAATAATATGTTAAAGGAATATAATCCTTTTACTTTCACTAAATTATCACCTAATATTTCACAGTTTCTTTACCATTTTCTTTTTTTAAAAAAAGATTAGGAACTAAGGCACACAGCTGGAACAAGAATTCAAGTCCCCTAAAGATAGCAGGGAATGTCAGTATTACCAACAACTTAGCTACTGCCCACTGAGGAAAAAAGGCAGAGGACATAGCTAACACTCCTCCTATGATTGTAATTAGACCACAGTGGCTAAACTTTGAGCCTGTCAAAATGTGATCTTGATACTTCCATCATTACCCCCTCTTCATTCCTCCCACTCTTTACCTCTAAACAATTTGCTTCCTTGGGGTCGCTGACTCTTCTTCACAGATTCTATTTTGGATTCATCTTTTAATTAATCAATGCACCTTCCCAGTTTAATTCTGATTTTCCAGTTCATGCAGACTGAAAAATGTCTCTTACCTCACAACTCCACCTTCTACTCACTCCCATTGTTCAAGGAGCTGCTCAGTACTTTGATTCTTGTTAGTCCATGAATACATCAATATAGGCACTTTTTTCCACATTTGTAGAGAAATGCCTCCAAGAGTTCTTATCCTGTACAATTCTTTAATCAATGAATAAACATTTACTAAGCATTTGCAATGTGTCAGGCATTGTGCCAAGTGTTGGAGAAAAGCAGTCTCAGAATCTTCCCATGAATCTTTTATAGAGGATTTACCCAATGCACTCAAAATCTTCTTCATTGTTATGGAGGTTTGGGGAACAGACAGGGAACAGGACAAGGGACAATACTGCACTTGGACTGTATTTACCAACTTTCACTCTGGCAATATGATCAAGCCACTGTTTCTTTTTCTTTTTCTTTTTTAAATTTTTATTTTATTTGCATAACATATGTGTGGGTAATTCTTCAACAATAACCCTTACATAGCTTTCCGTTACAAATTTTTCCCCCCAACTCCCCACCCCTCCCCTAGATGGCAGGATATCCACTACATGTTAATTATGTTAAAATATTGCAAGCCACTGTTTCTACATAACCCTGAGGATATCTTTTTTTTCCTACTTCTCACATTCATCATTATTGGTAACATATTGCAGTCTACTTATGCTTACCATGTGGCTGCTCTCTGTACTAATGAAATCTTTGTTGTTCCAGTTTCATAGAAGAGGCAAGGGAATGGAGATGGTGTTAATTTTATCCTCGGGATTATTTGTCACTTTCAATCTTCTGAGACTATGCTGTAGAGATGGAAGATACCTCAACAATATTAAGGTCTCCAGGTTGCTGTTGCAGATATGGAGAAGGAATTCACAAACTCAGCTTGTCACCAAGTTAAAGGCAAAGATTTTATTACACTACTAACGGTGGGCTAAGTTCCAAAAGAATTTAGCAAAAAAACGGAAATTAGAAGATAAATTTATAGGGCAAAGATAGAAAGATCAAGTGCTTCAAGTCACAAATATGTTAATTTTATGACTTATTGCACCCCATTATTGAACTCCATGGCTTAAATTGTCTCAGAAACTTTGTTATTACTAACAGATTGTTAGCTGAATACCAGCATTGTTTGTGACACTTCCAAAGCTGGATAGCCTTAGGGTTATTGCTACATCCTCCCTAGAATCTATATTTTATCAATCCTAATTTATATAGGATAATTGGGAATGTTATAAAATCATTCAGCAAAAACTGGTATAACCTTGGCATCAAAATAATAAGATATAGCTCTTAGGAAGAATGTAGCAATTTCTAAAAAACCCCAAGGCTATCAGGTCTTGGGAGTGCCATGAACAATACTGGCTATCAAAGAACAATCTGTTCATCAGTAAGTCATAGAGTCCAATGATGGGAGTTGCTTCACCTCTGTTCAATACTCTTCAAGAAGCCCTAGAATTCAGTAACGGGTGCAACTCTACCACTCCATAATTGTATCCCCAAGTCATAAAATTAGTATATCAGTTACTTGAACCTGATCTTTATTTCTCTTTTCTATAAAAGTATCTTCTCGCTTTTGGATCTTTGTTAAATTCCTTTGGAATTTAGCCTGCTTCAATTGACATTACAATTTTAATAAACTTTGCCCCTTAACTTGGAGATGGATCCAAACCTGCAAATTTTTTTGAGATACCTCACCACACCAGTCTAGAATCTCAATTTTGGGGGGTTTCCTTTGAATCCCAACAAAGAGTTTGCTGATAATCTGGCAATTAAGGTATAAGACAAGATTTCTTAAACTTTTTCCACTTGTGACCCTTTTTCACCAAAAAAATGGGGCATATGTGTGTATATATTTATAAAATAGGTATACAAATCAAACATTTACAGATAATAGATTACCATTTCACAACCCCCCACATTTAATTATGCAAGTATGCATAGCTTAATAATCTCAGCAATAGCTTTTCAGCCTCCAAGCAAACGTGAATAGTTTTTTCACAAATTATTTTCCAAAGGATCCATATTCCCTGAATCCATCTGAACAGTTAAGATTAAGTTTTTGCTTAATTTTCTATTTTATTAGGATCTCAACCAACATAAGCATTTTAATATACAAATAAGAATATATTGGAGAATTGTATGTGAAACCATGAATTTCTACTAGGTATTTTTTTAAAAAAGTAATAGGTATTAAATTTGATATGAGAGTAAACAAACTTCCCTATTTGTCTTTATCTACTTTTGAAGCTTGCCCTTTTCCTCTATGTATTTTTATTGCTTTATTGATGCTTTTCTATTTTTTGCATTCCTATAATTTTTTTTTTGTTTTGACAACATTCTCACTAACAACTAAAACCTCTTGTTCTTTAGCTCCCTTCACCCAAAAAGCCTTCCTTTGTAATGAGTAAGTATAGGCAAGGAAAGCAAATAATCCATCATTTTGGCTATGTTTGATTATGTTGATCTTATTCAGCACTTCATCAATCATTCTTTAGCCAAAAGCAGGTAAACATATTTCACTGTCTTCTAAAGTCATAATTAGTCATAGATAAGAGTTTTCAAATCTTTCAAAAGTTTTTTTTTCCTTTACACTATTTTCATTGTATGCATTTCCTCCCAGGTTTGGCTCATTTCATTCATATCATAATCATTTCATTCAATCATAAAAGTCTCCAATTTTTGCAGAATCTATTCTTTCCAAATTCCTTGTGACACAATAATATTACATTACATTCATGCATTTTCAGTATTCCCTGATTTATGGTTGCCTATTTTGCGAATACTTCTTTGCTAAAACAAAAATACTGCTAAATTATTTTTGTACTTTTTGGCACTTTCTGTCTTTGATTTCTTTGGGAATATAAACTTCATAGTGACATATTTGGGGTATAGTTTAGAGATAATTTGGGTATAGTTCCAAATTTCTTTCCATAATGGTAGATGCAATTCATAGCTCTACCAGAAGATATTATTGTACTTGTTCTCTTAGTGGCCCTCCAGATATGGACATTTTTTTCATTTTTTTCTGCTTAGTCAATATGACAGTTGTGAGTAAAACTAAAAAATTGTTTTAATTTTAATTTGTCTTGTTTTAGTGATCTGAAGTATTTTTTTTTTTTTACAAATGGTTGATAATAGTTTGTCTTTCTTCCTTTAAGAATCGCTTATTCAGATTTATCGATCATTCATCTATTGGGAAATGGCTCTTATTCTAAAGTATTTGAACGAGTTCTCTACATATTTTGGATTTCAGATTTTTAGCTCATCAGAAAAATTTACTGCAAGATTTTTCCCAGTTAACTGATTTCTTTTTAATTCAACTACATTTATTTTACTTGTACAAAAAAATTTCCAAATTTATATTAAAATAGTTTTTTGTTTTATTCTGTATAATAATTTCTATCCCTTGTTTGGTACAGAAGTGTTTTGTAATATTGTAAAATGCATATCCTTCCTTTAACTAATCTGTCTATGGTATGACCTAAGGGTCATATTTCTATTTGAAGTTTGTTGCAGTATATACTGAAACATGATAATCCAATTCTAATTTTTTCTATATTGCTTTCAAGTTCTCCTGACTCCTGTACATTTATTTTTTAAAAAATAGGGAATCTATAACCAATTAATCAAATTCTTTGTGTATATTTAACCATATCTTTTTATATTGAAATCAAAGGACAAATAGCAAGTCAAGAAACATACTTGGTATATTAGATATATTTATTTCTTTGCTTCAATAAAAAAATAGAAAAATTATTTTATTATAGCAAAAGATTTTCTCATATATTGATAACATAATATGATATTTATTATTTTTGTTATTAATACGATCCACCATATTTGTGGTTTCATTAATGTTGAATCTTTTAAATATGTTTTATTAATATTTGGTTTACTATTTAATGCATTTATTATTTATTTAATTTTATTATTAATTTATTATTGCTTTTCTGATTTTTTAATTTTTATAAAAATATTTTTGTATTTTTATAAGTATTCACAAATTTCATTTAAATGATCAATTTTGTAGATATAAAATTGGGTACAATAGTTTCTAAGAGTTTTTTTATTTCCTCTTCATGTACTGTGAATTTTATCTTTTGATTTTGGTACTTTGGCTTTCCTATTTTAAAAAATCTAATTAGTGCTGGCTTATTTAAAAAAAATACTTTTATAAATGGCTCCTAGTTTGATTTATCAATTTATTTCTTTTGTATATTCTCATTTTTGTTTACCTCTTCTTCAGTAACCATAATTTTTTTGGTATTTTTTTGATATGTTTTCCTAAGTTTTTAAATTGCATGTTCAATTCATTTTTTTACAATAAAATTTGCTCCAGTCCCTCATGTTAACTCTAGGTAAACTTTTGTTTTCCAGTACCCTACTATGGTCCCTTTTTTCCTTCCCTGTTATTTTTCTTCTTAAAAAAATTAAGAGAAAAAAAAGTCACAACTATTGCCTGCATGTGTCTTTCTTTACTTCCTTTCTGACTCTTTAAGATAGTGGGATGGCAAAGGAACAATTGTTTATTTTCCTATTAGAACATGGGCACTTAATTATCATTTAGTCCCTTTAACTCAAATGCATTTATCTTTCTACATTTCTTTTTTTTTTTTTTCTTTTTTTTTTTTTTTTCAATTGGGGTTTAGTGACTTGTCCAGGGTCACTCAGCTAGGAAGTGTCTGAGATCAGATTTGAACTCAGGTCCTCCTGACTTCAGGGCTGGTGCTCTATCCACTGCGCCACCTAGCTGCCCCTATCTTTCTACATTTCACTTGTTCCCTATGTTTCTATTTCAAAAAATTCTACCCAACCAACTCTAGTTCTTATGTTGGGAATATTTGAAAATACTGCATTCTATTAAAGATTCTTTTTTTTTCACCCTGTAGGATTATACTCAATTTTTCAGGACTGCCATTGTTGATTATAAGAATTTTTTCTGCATTTTGTGGTCAATAAATTTCTTTCTTCTTTCATATAATTTCCTTTTAAATATTTGAAGAATCACATTCCTCCTATTTATCATCTACTCTATGCCAAGCATTCTCTATTCTTTCAACCAATCCTCATGTAGAATGTTCTCCATTTTCCTGATCCAGTCAGTCAGATAGTTCTGAATATATTTAATATATGATCAACTAGGTCATAAAAGCTCTTTCCATATTACCTAATATGAATTTAAGGAAGATTGTTTAAAATACTTTTTTGAAAAAAGATTCTTATTTTGTTTTCTGTTCACAAAAAATTTTATTAATAGCAAATGCTAGAATTTTTTTTTTCAGGAAGCAAAACTATGCTTGCTAGTCTGTAATTGGCAGATTTAACCCAATTCCTTTTCTTTTTGTTTTTTAAATGTTTTTATTGATAGCTTCTGTTTCTTACATGATCATAGTTATGTAAAATATGCTTTCTTCCTTTCTCAAAGAACCATCCTATATAATAAATAATAGTTTGTAAAGAGAAAAAAAATCAGTATAACTGATTAATACATTGAAAAAGTCAAAATGTACTATGAACCCTCTATCCCTATGAAGGGTTAGATCATTATTCAAGTCCTACTGGATTTTATGATTTTAATATATTATATTTAGTTTAAAATTTTTGTCATGTATTCATACTTTCTATTTACATTGTTGTTATTATTATGTATATTATTTTCTTGTCTCTGTTTATTTTACTCTGCACCAGTTCATATAGATCTTTCCATGCTTCTCTGTTTATTGCACACATCATTTCTTAGAGCACAGTAATATTTCATTACATTCATGTACCAAAATTTGCTTAGCCAATCTCTGATGGATGGTCATGTATTTTGTTTCCAATAGTTAGCTAGCACAAAAAATACTCTAAATATTTTGGAGTATATGTGAACATTTTTTTTTCATGTGTGTGTGTGTGGCTTCTTTGGAGTATAAGCCCAATAATGGAGTTTTTGGTTTAATGAATATGATAATTTTAGCCATATTAGTTGTTTAATACCAAATTTCTTTCCAAAATGGTTTCACACTTCACAGTTCCACTAACAATGTATTAGTGTGCCTATTATTTCACAATTCCTTCAACATTGAGTATTGCCGATTTGAAACCTATTCTTTTCTAAAACTGGGAAAAAACCTTTTGCATTGGTCAAATCCTATGGCATTGCTTCTATGTTTCAAAATCTTTCAAAGTTCACCAAATGTGGCTCAGCAGCCACATGTCAATTCTTTTAGTACTCTGACATATTTGCCAGAATTTGAATTCTTTGAAAGAAATATATGCTGCCTTCCTCACTTTTCTTGTGTTTGTATTTCTTGCTAACTACTTTCGTTACAGATTTTCTGGTATAAAATGATTCCCTTTGGAAGAATTCCTTTATCTGGTTTTTATAATTCTATGGGACTGTTTCTGTGATTTTTTTCCTCTTTGGAATAATTTGTTCTTCCCTTGTATATTTATCTTTATTAATGCCTTAAAATAGCACTTTTCAATATATTCTCCTCTATTGAACCCTCTCTGATAACAAAGAAAAAGCATCATGTAGAATGGACTAACAAAATCTTCTTTGTAAATCATCTCTGGTAATTTATGCAACTTAATACTCATAATTTTTCATCTCTTTTCTGGGAGAAGGGGTATCTGTTCCATTATCTTTTCTCCAGAACTGAACGTGGCCATCACAATTAATCTCAATTTAGTTGCCTTTCAATGTTGTTTTAAATTTACATGATTGCAGCCATTGTGTTGTTGCTATTGCTGTTTTTGGTTCTTTTTTCTTTGCTCTGTATCCATCATACAAACATTCTAATTTTAAAAATTCTGTATACTATTCATATCTTATATCAGAATTATATTCAGTTATACTCACATACCATAATTTGGTCAGTCATTACATAGTGGATCTGCCCATTTGGTTTCTAGTTTCCTTTTTGTTTTCACTAAATAAGATATTATGGATATTTTTGGATATTTTAAGACTCTTATTTCTGTCATTAATCTCCTTGAGACGTATTCTCTGGATGTGAGATCATTGGCTGAAAGGGTGTTCCTCTTCTGTCTATTCACTTAGGCAACACACTAGTTCAGTTCCTCATTACCTCTCTCTAGGATTAACATAATTGCCTCCTAAGTGATCTCAGTGCCTTGAGTCTCTCTTTTCTCCATCACACACTATCAAAAAGATATTGCTGAAAATTTGTCTGACCATATCACTCCCCTGCTTTAAAAGCCCACATGGTTTCCCAATTAGCATTAATACAAAATACAAACTTTTCTGTTTGGCATTTAAAGTCTCACACTCTCACTTCATCCTACTTTTTCTGGGCTTATTATATTTTATTCCCTTTCATTCTGCATTATAACAGTACTTGCCTGCTTCCTATTCCTCATAACTGATAATCTCCTGTATTTTCCTACCATTTTCTATCTTCATGTTTTTATACAGATTGTCTCTGATGTGTAGAATGGATACCATTTTTACTTCTACCTCTTAGAATCTTTAGCTTCCTTTAAAGCTCAGTTCAAGTCTCCTACATGAGCTCTTCCAATCATGACTAACTTCTAATGCTTCTCTCCTTACAAATTATCTTGTCTTTGTTATTGCTACTGTTGTTTGGTCATTTAGTCATGTCTGAGTCTTTGTGACCTCAGAAACCACATTATCCATGAGGTTTCCTTGGACTGGTTTGACATTTTCTTTTCTAGTGGATTAAGGCAAGCAAAAAGTTAAACAACTTGCTGGGGGTCACACAGCTAGTAAGTATCTGAGGTTAGATTTGAACTCAGATTTTGAACTGAGTCACTTGGCTGCCTCCTCCATTATGTTCACTTTATGCATATTTTGTATTTACTTTTTGTATATGTCCATGCGGTTTCCCTTGCAAGAAAATAAAAGTTCTCTGAGGGCAGTTTTTTGAATTCTTAGTATCTAGTGCTTTGTTGAACACATAGACAGATGCTTCAATATTGTTGATAATTCCATGTTGGTGCCCAGAATCAGGGGAGCAGTTTCTAGCTCCTTCAGCTGAAGCATCAGATTACCACCCATGGAAAACATTAAATATTTTGTCAACTTTGGTTTAGTTATTTTTTCCCCAACTGTTTGATAAACAGATAAAATCAGTCTCTGCTTCTTTTGCGCCTAGATCTATTCTTAACATGCTCCTCCCCAATCAACCTCAGGTGTCCTTGCTTTTGGATTCTAGCCTCCACCTCTTACCCAGTATTTCATCTGACCCAGATCTTCTCATGGTTTACATTTTTCGTATCTAGTCCCTTCTCAGACCCATTACAATACTTCTGGATCATTTTTATGCCAAGCCATTACATGTATAAACTTTCCTTGTCCCCTTCCTAATCTAGCTTTGAGAGCAATAATCAAACCAACATCTATTGCTAAAAAAGGACATGTCAAGCTACTGACCAATGACTCTAATATACATTTCCTGAATTTTCTGACCAACCCCTTTTTCTGATTTTCTCATCTGTCTTTCCCTTATATATGTGTCTTCTCCATTAGGGTTGTATAATCTTCTTGACAATATGAGCTATTTTACTTACTTATGTTTATATCTCCAATGCGTAACAACATGTTTGATACTTAGCACTTAATAAATGCTTTTTAATTCATTAATTAATTCACTCATTCACCCATCATGTTGAATGTAAGGGAGAAGAAATTCAAACCATCCATGAATCTATAGCTTATTGGCATTCAGATAAGACTGCATGTGTAATTAGGTTATAAGGAATATCTGTCCTGATTTCAAAGTTAAATAGATAACCATAAAACTCATTTCTGGAAGGCATAATTATTTCCCAAACAAAACTATACTTCAATATTAAGGCAAGCATTTCCTTCTGCATTGCTTGTCTGACCAATTTAAATTGTTAAATTATGATACAAATGATAGATGCACTAATGATTCCCTTTAAGTATTCAACATGCTCTAAATATGGTTTCAAGATTCTATAAATATTAGTCTTCAAAGACAATATGCAACAATAGGCATATCCTCCAGGAATTTTGATTAAAACAACCTCAAAAGGAGTGGAACTATTTGTTAGAAGTAAAATATTCCTACAGGAATGGAACAATTAATTGTCCATTCACCATTTGACCCTATCTCCTACCAAATAACATTATATTATGTATATTTAAATCATCATTTGATTCTTTTTCCATTTCTTATTAAAAAACATGCTGTTTTTTTCTGAGACAATTGGGGTTAAGTGACTTGCCTGGGGTTACACAGCTCGGAAGTGTTAAATGTGTGAGGTCATATTTGAACTCAGGTCCTCCTGACTCCAGGCTGGTACTCTATCTTTCTACTTCTGGTTCCCCTTTATTGGATATGATTTAAAGTCTAAGAAATCTCCCAAAGTTGTACTATTTAGGTGATGCTGAATACTACTAACGCTAGTAGGCTTCTGGTTATGATTTGGAATGTGATTTCTGTCTATCATTTCTGTTTCAGGGGATATAATTTGACTTTCAGAATACCTCAACTTGTGAGATGAGTCATAAAATTGTGGGATCTCTTTTTAATAACGTTGCCATCCACAATGAAGTAAGGATAATTGATACTACAGAAAACATAGTGTGCAGAATTTCTTAGTCATTATGGCACCCACAGAGAACCTATCTTAATCTGCTCAGAGAACTGATGAATTAGACCTCAATATCTATTATTTAGCATACAAGTAGAATTATAGCAGAATTCAAAGCATCCTTGGTTTTATGTGATAACTTTTAAAACTTGAATTCTATCTCAAAGTAGGTAAGCTATTGCAGAAAAAGGCAATAAAATATAATAATATTAAATATGGCTTATAGCAAGTATTACAAAATGACTTGTAATGCCCTAATTTTCTCATTGATAACTATGGCATTTGATTTTGCTCCCACAAAACAAATAAACTTCAGTTGAAGAGAGAAACAGAGATGAGAAGGGCTTGAAGGAATTGTTATGGATGATATTCCTTAAAGTAGAAATAGAGGTAGATTTAACACTAAGCTAAAATCTTGGCATTAGTCCATGAAAATGTGGTTGTTGTGGCTAATTAATTAGCTTAGTTGGTTAGAAGCACGGTGCTCAAAAGGGAAAGGCTCCATTGCCATCAGCTGTGTTAACTTTACTACATTATTTGGTCATTTTGTTCCAACCCTGTTCACCACAGTCTCCTCATCTCTAAAATGAGCTAGAGAAGGAGATGGCAAATAATTCCATTATCTTTGCCAAGAAAAACTCAAATGGAGTCACAAAGAATTGAATATGACTGAAAAATGATTGAACAAATAACAAGGAAACTAGTATTTGGACAGGTTATTCAATAGATAGAATGTCTGGCTGGGATACAGGAAGACTTTCCTTGAGTTCAAATCTGACTTCAGACATTTACTGTCTGTGTGATCTTAGACAAATCACTTACTCCTGTTACCTCAATTTCCTAATCTATCTGGGGAAAGAAATGGCAAACAACTCCAGTATCTTTGCCAAGAAAACCCTAAATGGGATGTTAGGTATTGTACCTAAGGGCAGAGGGTCTTATTTCTATGTTAAGAGTCTCACCTTGTTTGTTTTTTGCATTCCGGCCATGCTCAATGTGTCTATTCAAAGGAGTGTCATGAGGAGCCAGAGGATAGATTATGGCAGTTCTTTAATCAGGCTTCATCACCTCCATTGTTTCCATTGCTGTGCCATCTTTCCCTTACCACCAGCCTTGCTTATATCTTCCCTCTTCTCCTAGCCTCATCTCATCACCTGACCCCTCCTCCTTGCCTACCTTCCTTTCCCACTCTGTGATCACACCATTTGTCCACTCTGTGATCACACCATTTGTCCATATTCCCACACCTAATCATCAGTAATTAAATTTGTATTGAAAGGAGGTATTCAATTTCGGAGGGTCTAATTCTTCTTTCAATAACAGAGCACTTCCTCGAAACAAGCCATTTTCTAAGACCACTTTAAACAGCCATTATCATTATAATGAAACCATTACCAGCAATCTTCAGCCAGTTTTGGGGTCTCATGTTTCTCAAGGGAATCACAGACCACACCCTTTGATCCTCAATTCAAGGACAAACTTCTTTTACTGGGGTCCCAAAATCTCAGACCCTGACAATGGGATCACAGAGTTGGACCCAACTTAAACAACTAAATTACAACAATGTAAACAACAAAAGTTTTTGTTTTTTATCATCATACATAGGAAGAATTAAATAAGAGTATTTGGGGCAATCAGCAGAAAGTTCTTTCATTTTGAGTGTTAGGTAAGACAGCCAGCCTCAAAATTAATAAAACTAGGTTCAAGTCTTATCTATCATCTAATACCTTGCACAAGCTACTCAAACTTCTGAAGGCCTAGAGGCAATTCCCTAAGAAGGCAAAATGTAGCTGATGACCACTTCCCTTAATAGAGGGTCTGAGTTCCTCACACTAATGAAATCACAGACAGATCCAGTCCTTATTCCACCTTTAAGAGAGAAATCAGGTTAATCACCTTTCTCAAGGTCAGGCAGCACCTCAATAGCAGAGCCAGGAGTGAATCATCACAATCCAGAAAATGCCTCAGGGGCTTGCTCAAAAGAAAGGTTAATGAGAGCAGCTGCCATAGAAGCTGACCTAGCAGTAGGTGAACATATTCATGTAGTTACTAGGAGAATTACGGGTCCTAAAGACTAGACAAAGACTTTAATAATTGAGTGAAGGCAGTTTTTGTGTCTTCTGCTTGATCTCTTCTGTTTGAAATGTGACTCTTATAATGTGCAAAAGTCAGACTGTTTTATAAAAATATAAAGGCAGTTTGAAGTTAATTAATACCCCATTCTCCCTCTAATTTGAAGAAAGCAGAAGAGATAGGGGATCTAGTAATTCATTTTATTTTGCTCATTGGGTTGACTTGTGGCAAGAAAGATGGCTGTTAAATACTCAAAGAGTTGCAAATGTGTTTATTTTAGTAAAAAGAATAATAACCAACATAGCTATAATAAAGTTTGCAAAATATTTTATATATATTCTTATTTGATCCCCATAATAACCCTATGAGTTAAATGGAATTATTATCCCTATTGGACAGGCTCACAGATAAGGAAATTTGCTGAGGGTTGCAACAGCTAGCAAAGTCTGATGTAGAATTAAAATTCAAGACATTCTAATGCCAAATACAGAATTCTATCCATTGCGCCACCTAGTTGTCAATCAAGAAAAAATCCCAGGTTCATTGAAGTTCACTATAGATATTTGGCAATATAAAGAGCATTAACTTTGAGATTTGATGGAGCCTTTGCTCCACAAGTTCCTGTACTTTGATTTTTATTTTTAGCACAGCATAGAGTGCTGGTGAGTGTGCTAGAATTGGGGTCAGGAGCACTGTGTTCAAATTCTGACTGTGGCACTTATTAGCTATGAGCTTTAGGCAACTCAACTTCTTTTTGTCTCAGCTTTCTCATCTGTAAATTGGGATAATAATATAAGGACTGATATAGCGGGGTTTTGATGTTCAAAAGAGAAACTTTGCAGAGTGTAAAATGATATTATTATAGCTGGGGAAAGAATGCTAGAATCAAGATAAAAAAGTCAGGATTTGCTGGTATCTGCTGATGAAGAATCTGCTAATAAAAAAGCTAGCTTTCTTTTCTAAACCCATTTTCTCATTTTAAAATGTCTATTAATAATCCTTGAATTACCTAATACATTTCTATGAAGAAAGAACTTTGTTAATCTTAGGGTGCAATATAAACAGAGAAATGATTACAGTTTGTCACTGAATAAAAATATTCAGATAGGGTCAAAATTGCCCTGACAATATTTCTGCCTACAGACTACATTATTCATTCCTCCTGCCTCCTTTTCTAGGATAACATTTCTATTATTAAAATTTTATCATTAAAATAGCCTTTTAAAAATTACTAGGTACAGGAAGGGAATCATTCATTCACCTGAAAAGCATTTATTAAGTACCTAACACAAGCCAGACATGGTGCTAATTGAGGGACATCCCTGCCCACAAGGAATCTAATTCTACTAATGAACATTGCTAGGCCTTCCTATAGTAGATTTGTTTTTATTTATTTGTAACAGAAGACTGACCTATGGGAGATCGTACCTCAGAATATGCTCACTAAGGTGCAGCATCTATTTCTCCAGAAATTTTTGAGGTAGGAAGTTTAAGTATTATAAGCCTTCAAGTGGTAGTCATTATTTAGGCCTAAATGCACATCTTTTTGTATCTTCTCTTTCTGCTACATTTATTCTTTTCTGGAGTCTGTGAAGTAAATGAGTATAAGCATACCTCATTTTATTGTACCTCTTTTTATTGTACCTTGTAGACACTGTATTTTTTTTTTTTTTACCAATTGAAGGTTTGTGGCAATCCTGCATTGAACAAGCCTGTCAGCACCATTTATTTTTCAAAAGCATGTGCTCACATTGTGTCTCTGTGCCATATATTGGTAATTGCAATATTTCAAACTTTCCCATTATTATCATATCTGTTAAAAGTGACATGGGATCAATTATTTTTGATGTTACTATCGTTATTGTTTTGTAGTGCCAGACCTAAAATTTAATTGATAAATGTTGTGTGTGTTCTGACTGCTTCACCAACCAATCTCTTTCCCCCTCCTCAGGCCTCCCTCTTCCTTGAGATACAACATTATTGAAATTAGACCAACAAAGAACCCTATATTTGCCTCTAAGTGTTTAAGTGAAAGGAAGAATCAATCAATAAAGCAAATTTCATTGTTGTACTATTTTAAAAAATTTCCATAGCCACCCCACCCTTCAGCAATCACCATCCTGACTAATCAGCTGCTGTCAATATCAATGTCTACCAGCAAAAAGATTATGGCTTACTGAAGGCTCTGATGATAGCATATTTTTAGTAATAAAGTATTATTAAATTAAGATATGTACATTTAAAAAAACATAGTATTATTGTATGCTTAATAGACTACAATATAGTATAAACATAACTTCAATATGCACGGGGAAACCAAACATTTTGTGTAATACACTTTATTGCAATATTCATTTTATTATGGTGATTTGGAATTGAACCTGAAATATCTCTGAGGGATACCTTTATTGGTTAAGCTTCAGAGGATCAAAAAGCTATCAGAGGCCCAACAACAAGAGACTACAACAACAATTTTCTGGCAGCCAAGTCTGGTGAGGAGCCATTCCTGAGGAACAACCCTTTTGGACCAGTAAAGCAGGCAACTGACCTCCACCCTTACCCATTCAGCCATCAAATATTCATTGAGTGTCCACAATGCCCCAAACCTGAGGAATTAAATAAAATATAGTCCTTGCCTTCAAAAAGTTTAATCACAGATAGAATGGTAAAATTTGGACTCTTACATTCCAAAATTTCCTCAGTAATGGTTCTCTTTCTATTTTGCAACTCAACCTAGTGACAAAGTAGCACATTCAGCTTTTATATTAAAAGATGTCATAATAGGTGTAGTAGATAGAATGCTATATATGGAAGAAGTAGAGAAGAGGAAATGGGGTAATTTTGTTGCTACCTTATGTTTATATGTACATTTGTCTATATATGTAATGTATATAAATGAAATTATATATTAAAATTCTAATAAAAGATCTCATTTTTTGTGCATTTCTTCTTTCTATATTGACATGTTTGTGTTTATTGATCATTGTTAAAATTTACAAGGAAAATTAAAATTAAAAAAGAGAACTTACATGAATAGAAAACAAGTTTTTCTGTCAAGAATAACCTCTAAAACATTTAATACTCTCTTGAACTTGGGCAGCACACTATCAGTAGCTGATGGATCTCTTTCCTTAATCATTATTGTTCTTATTTTTTTTTCTGAAAAAGGAGAATGATATTTTGACTGGATAGAACAGAACAGAAAATGGTAGCGGAGAATAGAATCTGAAAACTGTATTTGAATTCAATTTATTTCCTGACAAAATTAGAGAATGTGCTATTAAACGGATGGTTAGTTAGTAAATATCCAGAAAAAGAAGTAGTAATCACAATCATGGCAGCTTATTGAAGAACAAGTAATATGGGAATGACCTCATTTTAATTTTTTCCTCCTAGGATGACTAGACAAATCTATTCGGGGAATGTTATTATGGGTTACGTAGATCTCACTAACACATTCTCCTGATGTAGTGGAGAGAGATGGTCTAGGTTGTAGTACAGTTAGCAGATTTAAAACATGAATTGTTCTAATTGTCAAATATAAGAAAATCTCTAGCCCTTAAGTGCTGTTTAATATAATCAAAAGCCTAAATGAAGGAATCCGTGCCTTGCTTATCAACTTTATTGACACAAGGCTGGAGGGCAGAATTATCATTTAAAATAGAGTCAGGATACCAAAAAATCTTGTTGGGTCCTAATGTTGGACCAAATTCAGTGATCTGAAAATTAAAAAGGATAAATTTGGTCCAAAAATAATTTCACCAGCATAACATTAAGGAAGTATAGCAAGATAATAGTTCATCTGGAAAAATACCTAATGATTTTAGTGGACTAAAACTCTGAGGCCATAGTGTGACAGGCAATCAAAAAATTAACATGATGTTAAGTTGAATTTAGAGAGATCTAGTGTCTGAAAGAATAGTGTCAAACTAAAATAGCAACAGATGCTGGCAAGAGAACATTGATTTAGGAAACCACAGATTAATATTATCTACATTGTAGTGTGTTTTTATTTATTTTGTTAAACATTTCCCAATTACATTTTAATTTAGTTTGGGCTTCACTTAGGAGCTGAATGGGCAGCATGCAGTGTAAGCTGTGTTCAGAACATTTGTGGTTCAGAACAAATTAGGAGATGGTCATACTGGACTCTGTCATTGTCTGACTAAATTTGTAATAATGTGTTCATTTCTGGGTGATACATTTTGGGAAGAACATTCATAGGTCACAGAGTGTCCAGAAGAGGATGATCACCATGGGAAAAGGAATTGAAATAATGCTCTATAAAAAAGAAATGGAGGAAATTGAGGTATTTACCATAAAAAAAGAGAAGACTTAAAAGTGGAGAGGTGGCAAACAAAATATCTATTTTAGGATATGAAGGAAAGAAGGGTTAGGTTTCTGTTTGACTTTAGAGGGAAGAAGTGTGAGCAAGAAATTAAAGGTACAAAGAAGCATATTTAGGTTCATTGTAAAGAAATGAATCCTAACGATGAGAGGCATTCAAAAGTGGCAAGTAGTTATCTTCCTAACCATGGAGATCTTCAAGTAAAGCCTGATGATCATTTATTGGTTATATTGTAGAGAGTTTTTGGATTAGATACAGATTAGACTTCGTTAGCATAAAAGAACAGAATCTAGCAGTGGCCAAAACCTAAAACCTAAAAAGTCAACAAATTAATAATCTCCAATAATAAAAATAGAAATCCCCAAAATGAAAAAAATATAAATAGAATTAAAAATTAATAGAACAAATTGGTTGATTTGTTTTTGAAAAAAATACATGAAACAGACAAATTATTAGCTTACTTGGCTAAAAGAATGAGAAAACTAAAAAGTGAATAAGGAGAATTCATAGAGGAGATAAAATAAATAGAAATTTTATGATTGGGGACTGAGAATTAAAATAAGGATTCTCAAGTTTATAATCATTGCATAGAGATGAGGAAACTCTGGTGCTGAGTGGTTAAATGATTTGTCTAAGATGATGTTGCCAGATATAGGATTTGAATTCAGGCCCTCTAACTCCTAATCCAGTGTACATATAATTAGTATGGTGCTTTGTGGTTCATTCCAGCAAACCAACTCCATTCCATGATTTTACATTTTGATAGGATGTTCCTTTGGTACCCATAGTTAGGAACAGATGTAGAATGGGCATCTGCATAATTGCGTGTCCCCTTAAGTGAACATGTCTCATTGCACCACAAATGGTTATTGACTTTCTAATTTTAAAGTAATCAGAAGCTAATAGAGCTTGTAGTTTCTAATTAGGGGATAGATTATTTTGCATGGAAATAGTATTTGAAAAAAAACAATATGCCCTTTCAAAGTTAAGCGTTTAACATAAGCTCTTAAATATGGAAAATATTGGGGGGGATTCATATGATGAATAGTTAACACATATTTTGAAATGATATTGGTAATGATAATACTAGTATCAGTAGTTTGGCTTCAAAAGGTGGCAATGAATTCTTTCCTAAAAAGGTGGAAGAAACATAAACAAATATTTTGTACCTGATTTTGATCAATAAAGAGTACCTGGTTGCTTAAGTGGAATTGATAGAAAACTTAGGTCAACGTGACTAATTTATTTTAGAATGTAAGATTGAGATAGTGAGGAAAAAAAAACACAAACTGTAGACATGCCACTAGATTTGGAGGAATTAGATTTCAAAGAATAAATAGAAAGAACATGAAGTTTCCCATGGCTCAATATTCTTTTTAAAAAATAAAAATGTTTTTTGACATTTATTTTTTTTAACATCATAATAGTTTCTGCAGGGTTCTTATAAATTTTCCCATCCCAGAGTCATTCCATATAATAGTATTTTTAAAACAAAAAACAAAGGAAAAAACAGCATAATTGATCAACAATATATCTGAAGATATATAGAATATGCAACACTTGTGAACCTTTCACTTTTGCAAAGTTATAGAGCATCTTCATGTATTTCTTCAAGTCATACTTATTCTGTATAATTTTGAAAAAATTGCTTTGATTGTTTTTGTAGTTATTCTTTGCTATTATAGTCATTGTTATAATCATTGTATATATTACTTTATTAACTTGGTTTACTTCTCTCTGTATCAGTTCATATTGATCATTCCAAGCTTCTTTATATTAATCATATTTGTTATTTCTTTATAACTGATATTCCACTACATTCACCATTACAAGTTGCTAAGCCATTCTCCAACTGATGGGTATCTATTTTGTTTCCTATTCTTTGCTATCACAAAAAGTGGTCCAACAAATACTTTGCCTTATATAAAAACTCTCTTTTATCAATTATCTTTTGGGGGTATAAGCCTAGTCTTATGTCTGGGCTAGTAAACATGTTTGTCACTATTTGCATAAATCCAAACTGTTTTCCAAAAGGTTGTATTGATTCATAGTTTCATCAATAAAACACCTGTGTGCCTATCTTCTCATAACTTTTCCAACAATATTCCCATTGTTTGTCATTTTTTGCCAAATTTTGTGATGTGATGTGTGGTGAGAGCTTGTTTTGATTAAAATTTTCCTAATAACTTAGAGGATTCTTTCATGTGTTTATCAATAATGCTGATTCTTCTTTTGAGATTTTGCCACTTACTGAAGAAAAGTTTTTAGTCTGAGATATATTTAATAGGAATTTTCCTATATGTTTCTCTTATTTTGTTATTTAGAAAAGGATTTTCCTTTATGTTGTATCTGCAACTTTGCTGAAGCTATTGCCTCAATTTTGAGATGATCAATCTTTGCTGATAATGTAGGATTTTCTAAGTAAAACATCAATCATCAGAAAAAGAGAATAGTCTTATTTCCTCTTAACTTGTCTCGGTGACTTGAAGCTTATTGCTATTGCCATCATTTCCAGAATTATATTAAACAATGCTGGAGAGAGTGGGAATCTTTGCTTTATTCCCCATAAATATGGGAGTATTTTATTTTTTTTAAGCATAAATGAATGTTGTACTTTGTCAAAGGCTTTCCTTTGACATCATATTGAGAAAATCATGTGGTTTTAGAGGTTTTTATTTTTGTTTCTACTATGATTTATTGCATTGATTATTTGCCTAATGTTGAACTGTCATTGCATTTATGATATAAATCCAACTTGGTCATAATGTTGTGGTATATCTGATAGTACTTCATTAAATTTATAAAAATTCATATTTATTAATGATATTGATTAAGAAAGATTACCTATTGTATTTTATTCTTGCCTGGCTTTGTTATTAGTATTATCTTTATCTAAAAAATGGAAACTTCTGGAGTGCTTTCTTCTTTATTTTTTGAGAATAATTTGTATAATATTGATACTAAATAGTTCTTGAAAAATTTCCTCTAAATCCATTAGGACTAATGCCTTTGATCATTTCTTTACAGCTAAACTATTTCTGTTTTTGAGATTGGGTTATCTAAGATTTCTATTTTTTCTGTTACTTTGGGCATTTTATATTTTTGATAGTATTCCTTGATTCATTTTTATTCTTTTGTTAATAGATAGCTACATACTATAAGTGCAGATTATATTTTTTATTTTTCCTACTTTTGATGTGAGTCCATATTATTTGTTTACTTTTTGGAATTTTGAATTTCCCCTCTTTTAACAATCAAATTCACTTGAGGATTTTTAATTTTATTCAAAGAAGCAGTTTTAGGAATGCCAGGCCCAGCTGTGCTACTGAGATGTAGCCCTGGGTGAGAGAGAACCAGCACACTGGGAGTGTAGCAGCAGTTGGGCAAGGACGCTGCTTACTGTGGGTAGTTGCAGGAGGGGGAGTTCTTGGTTTCAGGTTCCTGGTCAGAGGGGAGAACTGAAGGAAGCTTGAGGTATAATCCCCCCCCAATCCCATGATTAGAGGTGCTTACACTAACACCTCTTATTAAAAATATATATTAAAAAGTGAATTGGAAAAGAATTAAGAATGCTACCATAGAAACATACTATGGGAACAGGGAAGATGGGGTTCATCTTCAGAGGAGGACGACGAAGTAAAAAAAGCTTCTATACCAAAGAATAATGTGAAATGGCTCCTTCCCCAGAGAGAATTTATAGAAATCAAAAAAGATTTAAAAATCAAATGAGAAACATGGAGGAAAAACTTAAAAAGAATCACCCAAGAAAAATAAGATTATGAAAAAAAAGTTAATCAACTAGAAAAGGAGAGAGAGTCTTAAAGATGAAAATAATTCTTTGAAAATTAGACTCAGGCAAGGGGAAGCCAGTGAAACTATGAGAGACCAAGAAATAACAAAAGATTATAAAGAATGAGAAAATAAAACAGAATGTGAAACATCTTATAAGGAAAACAACAGATCTGAAGAACAGAACAAAAAGAGAAAATATAAGAATAATTGGACTGCCTGAATGTTGTGACCAAATAAGAACCTTGACACAATAATGCAGGAAATAATCCAAGAAAATTGTCCTGGAGTGATAGAAGATGAGGGGAAAGTAGAAATAGAAAAAATCCACCAATCATCACCTCAACAAGATCTTTTGTGGAAAACACACAGGAATATAGTTGCCAAATTTTGAAAGCCCCAGATCAAAGAAAAAACATTTGCAAGAAACAAGAAAAAAACAATTCAAATATGCTGGAGTTACAAACAGAATCGTACAGGACTTATTGGCGGCTACAATAGAGGACTGCAGGTTCTGGAATCATATCTACTGACAATTAAGAGAATCAGGCTTGTGGTCAAAGATATCATATTCAGCAAAATTATCCATAATATTGAACAAGAAAAAAAAACAGACATTTAATGAACTTCCAAATTTGCAGGACTTTCTATCAACCAAACCCAAACTTAATAGAAAATTTAACATATGAAAGCCAATATCAAAGATCAATTTCAAGGAACTCAACATGGACGAATAGCTTAATTTTTTTTTTACATGGGAAATGTTCACTATATGTTTAAGATTCCCATTAAAATCAACAACAATTTTTCTTTTGAAAGATGGGCAAAGTTAAGGCAAAAATAGTAATCATATTATGCAAATGAGGTACAGAGGAAGCATAGTTACAGAGGTATTAGAGGGGGGACGAGGACTTGTAATTCTCAAAACCTATTTACATTGGGAATGGATTTAATAGGCAACACAATATATATATATCATGAAGGGTATAGCACCCTCCAAAATCTATAAAGAAATAAGGGGGGGCAGTTAGTTGGTGCAGTGGATAGAGCACCAGCCCTAAAGTCAGGAGGACCTGAATTCAAATCTGGTCTCAGACACTTAATATTTTCTGGCTGTGTGACCCTGAACAAGTCACTTAACCCCAATTGCCTCAGCAAAAACAAAAAGAAAACAAAAAAAAAGGGGGGGTGAGGGATAGATGGATGGGGAAACAAAGGGTATGGGAAGAAGATCTTTGGGTGGGGGCTGAGATTAAGTAATAGGAAGGCAAGTTAAGGAGCAGAATTAAAACAAAGTCAGCAGGGACAGGAAAGATATGTATGTGTGTGTATGTGCTGGGGTAAATATATGTATATGTATATATTGACATGTACAGAAATATATTGTTTCTTAACAAGCTTTAGTTAACTAAGTGGGACAAGATAAAACAAGGAAAAAAAAGGATAAAGTAAATAAGTGTTAACAGACTACAAAAAATTACAAGGGAGTAAAGAAAAAAATGGACATTCATGAATATAATTTCTACTAATACATATTCTTTCTTGATCTGATAATTTGTTGTTATATATTTTGGATCTTCCCTGACATTCTGTTGGGCACATGACAATGTTTTATCATTTGTGTAGCTTATGTTAAAATTTTTAATGTCTCCTCTTTTTTTTTGCACTGATTCTACATTTATTTGTTGGTTTTCTAAATTTTTTTAAAAAAATGTGTATTCAGTTCATTAATCTTTTTTCCCCAAGAACTGCTTTAGTTAGGTTTCAGAAATTTTGATATGTTGTTATATCACTATACTTTTCTTCTATACAATTGCTAATTACTTCTATGATTTGTTATTTTATCCACTTCTTATTAAAGTTTTCATTATTAAATTTTCATTTGGGTTTGTGTCTTTTATGTTCTCTGAACTGTTTAATATTTTTCTTCATTATGGGATATAAAGGAAATTGACTAGAAAACAAATAACTAGTCCTTTTCTTTAAGTGACTATTACAGCACACATTAAGCAAAAGTTAGATATGTTACATTTCACCATTCCCTTAGGGTTCTCAAATACTTTTGAGATGGTTTGGTAGTGTTCAGTCTTTGCCAGTGGATCCAGCTCTCATTGATGATGTTTCTCCAGTTTTAGAGATCTCTGTACTCAAATTCCATTTAACCACTTAACATTCTAATTCGTTTTTATAAAGTAATTTTTACTTCAAATATATAGCAAGAGCAAATATACAAACATTTCCTCCAACACATCCCTACTTTCCAGTTCATCCCACTTTCCTCCCTGGGAAGGGGAAGGTAATTAAATTCACATCTTAATTCAGTTCTTATATGGAATAATTTCACGAGGTTCCAGATCCCAAGCTCCCAACTGGGCTTGAGTCAGGTATCCTGGCTTCTTTGGGGAGTGGATGATTATATATCCAGCCTGGAATCCTGCTCCTAAAACTTCAAAGGATAAACAAAAGAGTAGAAAACAAAATGCCATAGCCATTTCTTGGAGTCATATGATAAAGTGGGGGGAAGGAAGAGGATTTGGTCACATTTTCACCATGAGAGTTGTCAAAATATTAAATCTAACAATCTTAAATGAATAGGGATGTTCTAAGTTGGGAAGAGGAAAGAGATCACATTTTATTTCTATATTTCTCTCTTTTCTTCCTCCTCCAACTTTTCCTCAATTGCAGAAAAAAAAACCCAACCCTTTCTAATCAAGGTGTCCCAAAGTAGAATAAGGTACCTCAGGAAGTAATGGGATTACTTTCACATAAGGTTTTTAAGTACATTTTGGATGACTACTTATAAGTGATTTTGTTGATAGAAATCTTAGTTAGATATTGGTTGGATTAGATGAATTCTGGGGCTTCTTCCAATTCTGAAATTCTGTGGTCTGTTAGGATGTTGTTGAATCTTTGGAATCCATTCTTTGATAACATATTCTGCTTCATTACCTCTCATTTGAACTATCAGCCTATTTAGAGGTCTTCCTGAATTTTTGGCTGTCTTCTCTTCAGTTCATTTTCTACAGAGCTGGATAAAATGATTTCCTTAAAGCATTGGTGTGACCATGGCACTAACTTGCTCAAGAATCATTTATGGCCCAATATTGTCATAAAAAAAATTAATCAGTCAACTTGCATTGTAAAATCCTTCACAAACTAGCTCCATTTTATATTTTAGCCCCCCCATTCTTCTGTCATATTCTTTGCCATCTCATTCTCCTATTTTCAGTTTCCCGATTTCCAAGTCCTTATCACCTCCTCATTTTAGAGTCTTTTGACTTCAAGAATCATCTCAAGTATCAGCTCCATTGGAAGCCCTTCTCATTCCCTCCTTTTGTTGTTACTGCTCCCTCACATGATGTAGGGGACAGAGTCAAAAAGCACTGATTTCAAACTCTGACTCATACATACTTCCTACATGATCTTGGGCAGGTCATTTAGTTCTCATATACATGTACATATATTAAGACTATAAATTGTAGATCAGTTATCCATAAAAGATGAAGATTTGAAGAGAAAGTTAAAGCTTAGAAGTAGGCTCACATCTAGAGTTTCTCCCCAAAAGTAGTATAATGGTATTCAGTGTACAATATAAGTCAAATAAGAGATAGGTATTTGTATTCCTATACAAAAAAGAATAATAAACATAAAAGACTAATAGAATGCATTAACAGAATAACAAACACAATTTAGTAAGTTAACTTATAATTACTTTGTAGTCTACTGCAAGGCTAATACTGAAAACTCTTAAAAACATAAATCAATTAGGTATTTTATATTCTCTATTGTCTAAATAAATAATGGTATATGCTTCCTGTAAAAATGACTAGAAACAAGACAATCTTTTTAGGACCATTCTCTGATATAAAAAACTTCATTGGCCCTAAGCTGCTCTAATGGTCCTCAAGATCTTCAAATATCATAACATAATTATATATATACATATATGTATATAGTTGTTTGTCTTTTATTCTTTTTTATAATTTTTTTTATTAAAGCTTTTTATTTGTATAACATACGTATGGGTAGTTCCCCAGCATTCATCTTTACAAAGCTTTCCATTACAACTTTTACCCCCAGTCTCTTCCCCTCCCCTAGATGGCAGGAAGTCCCACTACATGTTAATAATGTTGAAATACTTGACAAGTTGTGCAAGAAAAATCCTATCTACAAGAAAAAAAAAGAAAGGCAACACAATGCAAGCAAACATCAATAGAAAGCATGAAAATGTTATGTTGTGGTCCATATTTCATATCCCTCTCTCTGGGTGTATATGGTTTTCTTCAGTGAACAATTGGAACTGGTTTGAGACAATTCTTTGTTGCAGAGAGCCATGTCCATCAGAATTAATCATCATGTAATATTGTTGTTGCTGTGTATAATGATCTCCTGGCTCTGCTCGTTTCACTCAGCATCAGTTCATGCAAGTCTCTCCAGGCCTCTCTGAAATCGTCCTGCTGGTCATTTCTCACAGAACAATAATATTCCATAACATTCATATACCATAATTTATTCAGCCACTCTCCAATTGATGGGCATCCATTCAGTTTCCAGTTTCTAGCCACTACAAAAAGAGCTGCCACAAACATTCTTGCACATGTGGGTCCCTTTCTCTCCTCTAAGATCTCTTTGGGATATAGGCCCAGTAGAAACACTGCTGGGTCAAAGGGTATGCACAGTTTGATAACTTTTTGAGCATAGCTCCAAATTGCTCTCCAGAATGGTTGGATCCGTTCACAGTTCCACCAACAATGTATTAGTATCCCAGTTTTCCCACATCCCCTCCAACATTCATCGTTATCTTTTCCTGTCATTTTAGCCAATCTGACAGGTAACACATAATTATATTACAAAGCTTAGAGAAGGAGTGATGTATAATGCTCCACTTAGGAAAGAAAATACAAAATAGAAAAGGAAGCCAATAGTCCAAGCACCAGGTTGTCTAGTTAAATGGAAGTGTAGAAGTAGTGACGGTTGGAGGAAAGAACATAGACCAATTCTTCATCTCCTATTTAAAAGTACCTATGAACAGAACACGGAGAATAATCAAAGTAATAGAAGCTTTTATCTCATGCAGACTTTACAACTGTCATTGGGTAGAGGTAGGACCAAGAAACCATTTAGAACTTTCTATATCATAGCAAAATGTCAAATTCTTCAGGCCCATTGTTCCTGGTACATAGAAAGTATTTAATAAATGCTTATTGAGTGACTGATGAGATGGCTGGAAGAAGTTCCTAGGGCACTCATAGAAACAGAAAGGATAACTCCAAATACTCTTGGGTTGGTTCCTGCTAAATTGTATTTTATGTTTCTTTCTCTTTGAATTGATAAAAGGCTACCACATTTACCACATTCTGGCAATTGCCATCTATTAATTGTTTTATTCTATGTGTACCTTGTTTCCCTCCACCTAAATTATGAGAAACTCATGGGCATTTTATCTTCTGTTTTTAAACTCATTTCAAATCAAGTGTTTATTAAGTTCCTACTATGTTCAAGGTATGGTGCTAGGTGCTGGGCATGGAAAGGAAAGAAAGAAAGAAAAACAAACAGTCATCACTCTCAAGGAATCCATTTCTCAGAGCTTAGCTGGGTTTGTACTGTTACCTAATAAATATTGGTTGTTTACTTAATTCCCTAAGAAGGAGATGAGCATAACACAAAATAAATCCCTTCAAACAAATTATCCCTTGATATGTGGGTATGTACTTAATAAATGCTACTGGGTAGTAAGATGAAATTCATCATTAATATTTAGAATCATAGACTCTTAGAGATTATTTTGTCCAACCAAGTTAAAAAAGAATACTGAGGTATAGGGAAATAATTTAATCCTTCCAAAGTCATGTAGTAAGTTAGAAGAATCCTGGCAAAGTGTACAGTGCAAGGATTTACAGCTAGAATACCCGGGGTTTACTAGTTGTGTGACTTGACCTATTTGAACTTTAGTTTCTTCATCTGTCAAATAAAGGGGTTGGAGTTTCCTGATGGTTGTAAATTCTCTCATTCTTATGGATTAGAATGGAGTAGAATCAAGTCTCTTCAGGAACAGTCTAGTGGAGTGCTTTTTCTAATAAACTACCAAATCACCTTGAGCATTGTAGTTATTCCCTTCCTAATTTTTGATGACATTGGTGAAATTGATGTCTTTGATAGTATTGTAACATGCATATATTCTTATATATAACTTGGGTAAATATTTGTTCTTTCATCCTGTACTACTTTGAATGTCTAACCAACATTGATTAGAATAACATGAGAGAAAAAGCCTCAGAGGAGAAAAGAAGAGACTCTAACAATTTTCTCCATAAATCAGATGTCACTAAAACCAATGGTACAATAATAACAAATAATCAGAAAAAGGTAAAAAAAAATGAGAAAATGAAGCTTCCTTTCACAGTGTCATGTCTTGTCTCCTCCAACAAAGTTTAAGCAATATTTATAATACTCACGCCAGAAAGACAAATCTGTTCAGTAATGCTTAATATGTGCTAATTCCAGTGTATGAATTCCATATGGTTTATTTCTCTTGAGTGGTTTTATATCAATAGATTGAACAGCATAAAAGAAGGAGAATAATTTGTAATTTTCTTTTGAGAAAATTTCACATCAATCCTTACATTTCCAGACTTAAAGTTCCATTATATGTTCAGTGCCAGAGATAAAGCCATGAATCCCAGCCCGTGGAAAAGATTAGTTGACCAGGTTGGGATGATTGGTACAGAGGATCTGTGGGGACTGAGGAATGATAACTCCTGGGTATGGCTAAGGTGGATTGAAGTCAGGAGACATGAGAGTCGAGGAGTTTGGGAAAAAAGAGACTGTACCCCGCAAAGGAACACAAGCTGGAGAAGGAGAAGAAAGATTGAGTCAAATCCTAAACTTATTGGGGAGGAGGGAAAGTGACCTATTGGTTCATAAATGACAGATGCAAAATATGTCCAGGATGGAGTAAACTCTAGTGGAAGAGTGATAGTTATGGAGTGATAGGGAAGAGGGAGAGTTTGAAAGTTATAGTGGGAAACAAGAATTACTCCTATTCCTCCTTCTGGTCTTGTATATCAGAGAAATGTTAGAGAAGAAGCTATCAGTCTTGAGGAACTTGACAAAAGATGTGGAATCTTTTGAAGAATCAGAATATAAAGGAATATATAAGGAAGATATTTTAGATGAAGGAGATTTTATTGACAGTGGAATTGGGCACAAATGGAAAAGAGGGCAAAGGACTAGGAAAAGGGAGGATTAGGTCTGAATTTATTGTGGAGGGGAGAGGAAGGAAGCAGTGATTCACACATGATACCTTCATCAGCGAACACTCTTTCATCCTGTACTGATAATGAGTATTACTGATAACACAATAAAGACAATCTACATTGAGTTGGAAGGTGGGCCTTAAGTTGGCATGTGACTTGTGCTTTGCCAAAAACATATTGTGAGGGATGAATTGGGCTTTCTTAGATATTGATACCCAGTTCAAAGCCTTACCCAAAGATGGGCAAGTTCTGTGCTGCAAAGTAACTCTGTAAAGATATTGAGTGGGGTGGGTATCTTAGCCCCAAACATACCCCAAATCATTATTCTAACTTTTAAAAATGGCTCAACATTTTGACATTGAAGTTTTAATAGTTAATCTTAAAAATCTTCCTTTAAAAACCTTTAGTATTCTAATAGTTTGAAATCTGTAGGGAAGTTTTACTTGTAAAATAATAATTAGCATTTATAATGCATTTTATAGATATCATTTCATTTTATCCTTGCAAATAACCCTGGTAGGGAAATGCTATCCTTACTTTACTGATGAGAAAAAAGAGGCAGACAGAGGCTGATACTTGCAAAGGTCACATAGCTACTAAGGATCAGGGACAATTTTGAACCCAGCTAATCCTGCCTATAGATCCAGCATTCTAGTCTGCTGTGCTAGGAGGCTTTCATGATGGTGTTTTACAAAGAACTTGGAAATAGAAGAACTATGTTTGAAGCCCATTGCCACCACTTGCTATGTGTATCATTGTGGGAAAATAATTTAAACTCTCAAAACCTTTGTTACTTTACTGATAAAATAGATCCATGTTATCTGACTCCAAGAGCTAACCCCATTGCCTCTCAGCAGATATTTGGTGAATGCATACAAATTTACATTTTGACTTCCATGATATATAATTTGATTGGTTTGAGAACAGTGAGATCTACTTTGGTCAAAAGGTCTGATAAAAGTATTTGGGTAAGATGGTTTCATTTCAATAGCAGTTATAGGATAAGACACTGAAGTAACCACCATGTTCTCCATGTGTTTAATTATCTTGGAAAAGTCAATGGAAGTTGTGCAGATTGAAGAGTATAAAGAAAGGGCAAAAGGAAGTATAATGTAAAAAGGAGGTCAGCTTACAGAATTTCAGTTTTGTAAATGTAATGTAAATTTCTGAAGCAAAATGGGATTTGACAACTGTCTTCTGTAAACTCCCTGTTCTTTTGAAAAGAAATGGACAAATTCAGCTTTTAAACTGTATCCTAAAGTTTCCAGAGAGAAAACATCTCCTGAACTCTCAGCACAAATATTCTCTCATAACACATAAATGTACTGCACATTTCATATTTCTGGAATGAGAGAAAATGGTACCATTTTCTTCAAATATTTTATGGCATCATGCCTGAGAGGAGACAGACAATTTTAATCACTAAGGGAAAATTAATGCAATTGTTAATGGAAAATGGAAGATTGCAGCTTTCAGTGACATGTCAGACAAGTGCATTTAAACATTTTAAAAGTGAATTTTCCCCATAGGATCTCTTATGTCTCATTTCCAACTTGCCAGTGTCTTTAATTTATTCCAGCTGCTCCTTATTAGTTTTCCTTTTTTTTTTCAAGTTTATGCATAGGGGATACAGATTGATTTAACAAAATGTGCTTTGGTTTGGGCATCCTAGAAAACCTAGATTGTAATCCCATCCCTAATTATAGATAGTTATTTGATATTGAGGAGGTCACAATCTCTGCATCTCAGTTTCCTCATCTGTAAAATGAATAAGAAGGATAAACAATCTCTAAGGGCCTTTCTAGCTATGAAATGGTACACAGATTTAGAGTGGACTCAAAATTTAAGAAAGCTACAAATGTGAGTAGGCAGGCAATAGATAATGAGCTACTCTGCCCTTGCACCCTGGCTTTATTGTTTGTCTATATTAATTAACATTGTAGATGAAAATCATTGAGTCCTCACCTTGCTCATTCCTCCAATGCTTCAAGGGGTCACCCCCACATAATTCTATAGAACAGCCCCCCCTGGGGTAAATTTAATAGTATGAGATCCCAATTTGGGGAATTAAAAAGGTTGACACTTAGTCTTTCTAGCATTAAGCTATATAGAGAAAGAGGTCTCTGACAAGGATGTGGGCCTTGGAAATCTGGAAATAAAGTTCCAAAAATAAATTTTAGCTAGAAGGCACTAGTTATCTAAGAGTGAACTCTAATGGTTACATATTTCCTTGAGGATAAAATACAAACTTTCCCACTCTTTCCTTTCCCTTTCACCCCCTGCAGCTTTGTAAAGGTTGTCAACCATGCCTGGAATACACTCTACTCACTGCTACCTCTTAAAATCCATAGTTTTCTTATTTTTTTTTTTAAATTTTTTTTATTTTAAGCTTTTTATTTGTATAACAT
Source organism: Myrmecobius fasciatus (assembly GCA_023553655.1). Taxonomy (NCBI): domain Eukaryota; kingdom Metazoa; phylum Chordata; class Mammalia; order Dasyuromorphia; family Myrmecobiidae; genus Myrmecobius; species Myrmecobius fasciatus. Next base: position 144,605 of record JAJPUD010003579.1, read on the forward strand.
ATGTATGGGTAGTTCCCCAACCTTGATCTTTACATAGCTTTCCAATACAAATTTTACCCCCAGTCCCCTCCCCTCCCCTAGATGGCAGGAAGTCCACTACATGTTAATAATGTTGAAATGCTTGAGAAGTTATGCAAGAAAAATCCTATCTACAAGAAAAAAAAAAAGAATCAGAGAAAGGCAACACAATGCAAGCAAATGTCAATAGAGATCATGAAAATGTTACATTGTGGTCCATATTTCATGTCCCTCTTTCTGGGTGTATATGGTTTTCTTCAGTGAACAACTGGAACTGGTTTGAGACAATTCTTTATTG
>JAJPUD010003579.1:159920-190359 GCA_023553655.1 Myrmecobius fasciatus
TTCACTCTTAAAAAATACCTGTCAAAGCCTTCTTCACCTTTCTGCTTAGATTGATTCATTCATGTATTTCACCTGTTAAAGGTATCTGATCTGTAGCGTCTTATCACTTATTTTAGATGAGCTAGATTAGTTTAATTTATAAATTCACTGACCACCTATACTTACAAAGTAAGATTACTCTTGATGTAGATATTGTTACTCAGCCTGAACACCAACAAACTTCAATATTCATTTTACATTCATGACTTTTTGCTTTTAGCTAGAGCTTTTTTTGTTTTTTTATTATATACTTTTAAAATATGCTAATCCTGATATTAGAACTGGATTTTAGTCACTAAAAGCTAATGGGTACTCTAAGACCCTCTTCTTTAAATCCTTCTGTTTATTTGTTCTGATTAAACCGCTAATCTGATTTTCAGAGAAAGAGAAAAGAGCTAGTCAGACAAAACATTATCCTCCTAATCTCCAACAGACACTCACTCAAGCATTCTTTGATCCATCACTCTGCTAAAGAACAAAGAAATCACCATACTCAGACAAATGGATTGGGCTACTGCTAAGTGGATAAATCCAGTCCTTAGGACAGAGGCAAAAATCCTGAGATACCCCTAGCAGGCCAAATAGAGTTATATTTAGCTATGGATGTTAGAAGTGTCTAAGAAATAATCCTTGGAGTTGTCATGACCACCCAGGGTGTTACAATTTAAGATGAGATTGAAAATAAGATAGAACTAAGGCACAGTTCTTAAAACACTTAATATTAATACTGGGACACAGAAAGTACCCAGGGAGGTCCAGTATCTCCTTTAGCTAGAACAGCAGTATAATTCTTGACTCCTAATGGCAATCTTATGTAATAACTGACTGGTGCCGGGCCCAGGGATATTGGACTATTTACCTTTTCCTACTGACTTCTCAGCTTTAAGTTCATGTATTTGGAGCTGGTTCATGCATGAAGGAAACTGGTCTTTGAAAAGTCTGGTTTGGTTCTAAATATTAAAACATGGTACCTTTTAGTGTGATTGTTCAATAGGTGTTTCATCATTGCTTCAAGTCTGCACTGTATAAAAAATTGCCTCAAGGTTCAGGTGTTTCCAGAGAGTCGACTCAGTGCTTGGATTCAACTCCTATTAGTGGTCATTTTCTCTGAGAGGTACTATGGTAGCTACAAAGGACACTGCATACACAGAGGAACTTAGAAGCTAATCTTTTTATGTTACTTCCTAATTTGGAAATGTTCATTTCAATAACATGTATTTCAAATCAATATGTAGAATTTATATGGTTCTTTAAAGTTAGCAAAGTCCTTTACAAATATTATCTCATTCTATTATGTATATATATATATATAATAGGTGCTATTACTATTCCAATTTAAAGATGGGAACTTAATTCCAACTCAGATAGTCAGTGGTTAAGTGACTTGATTAAAGTCACAAAATACATGTTTAAAGTGAGATTTGAATTAGATCTTCATGACTTCTGGTCTAGGAATCTATCCACTGCAAAATCTAGTTGTGTCTCAATAATAATAGCAATATATACACATGTAAATACTATATATTAATATAATTTGTACTATATCCTATATACAATATCATAACAATACAGGATATTATCTTACTATATATTATAATATACTATCATTAGCATATGTACTATATTATTATACATATATATTGTTTATATCATTTACATTGAACATATTTCACAGAATTGTGAGAACTGAATGAGATCATATATATAAAACAATCTGTAAAACTTAGATTATGATATAAATTCATTGTCTTTGCTTCATAACTGATTCATCTTCTGTTCATATAGACATATACACATGCTTATATTTCATCTCCATTTGGTGATATCATCAATCTAGAAGATTTTGAATGAGGAAATTCTTTCTACCAATGCAGATAAGCAACATTTTGTGATTTATATAATTAGAGGGTGGTCTGGGGGAACTGAGAGGTTAAATGGCTTGCCCACAGTCATATAGCCAGTAGGAATAAGAGGCAGAATTTGCTCCCAGAGCTTCTTGATTTTGAGACCAGTTCTCTATCTACTAACACAATGTTTTCTCTGTCATATTTGTTTGTTATGACATCTTTTATGCTGCTTCTCACAAAAAACATTCTTGGTAATTTATGGAACATTACATTTCAGGAAGGATAATAATAAGCAGGAGAGCATCCAGAAGAACATAGGCTAGAGAGTGAAGAGTCCTGAACTTGTTATTTGAAAATCCATTTAAGGAATTGGGGATATTTAACTTATAGAAAAGAAATTTCAGTGATAACATTTAAAATTTTATTTAATTTATGGGATAGAACAAATATTTCCATAACATAGCATAATTTAAAAAAAGATTGCACATGAAACTGCAAATCTATTATGATTTGTGATGACATTTTTGGGAAAAATACTATTATGTGCTTATCTACAGAGTGGATAAGAGTAGGAAGCTATAATGAGGCTAACTTAAGTTTGGAATGAGAAAAAAATCCTTTAATAACCAAACAACTCTTAAAATAAAATGGATTATTTAGAATGGTATGATAAAAGCAATAATTAGGAATCTTCAAGGAAATGCTGGATAACTATCTTTTGGTTATGTTGGAGTGATGAATTTTTTTCCAATATGGTTTGGGGGAGGTAGCTGCTGAGGTCCTTTCCAGATCTGAATCTAGGAATCTATCAGATGCAAATCTAGGTAAACAGTTTAATAGTTGCTGTTGTCTTTTTGATTAATTCCATTTTTAGAGGGTTAGTTAATAATATTACTTATGATATTTTTATTATTTTGTAATCACTCACTATAATCTGGAAAAAGTAATACTTGAATGCTTTTAAAATTGTATCACCTTCAGTTTTTGTATTTGGTCAGTTATGGCCACTCTTCTTGACTTTATCTCCTAAATCAACATTTCCAGTTCTTTACATAGCACATTAGAATCCAAATATGGTGGGGCAGCTAGGTGGAGCAGTGGTTAGAGCACCAGCCCTGAAGTCAGGAGGACCTGAGTTCAAATCTGGTCTCAGACACGTCCTAGCTGTGTGACCCTGGGCAAGTCACTTAACCCCAACTGCCTCAGCAAAAAAACAAAAAACAAACAAACAAAAAAGAATCCAAATATGGTGATCTAGTGTCTTAAATGATGACAATAATCATTATAAAATTACTGACAAGTCTATTCCTCTCCATATTTGTTTGTTATACTCTTTTTTGTTCTTTGTATAAATATTCTTGGAATAGTTTGACTTTGTTGTGTTTTATTTCAGGATTTCTGCAAATTCATTTTCCCCCTCCTTCTAGTGATTGCTTATTTGGGTGATATTCTTCATCATTTTGAAAAATATTTTACAAATGAACTTCTCCTTAAAATGATAACATCCTTGACTATTATGTTTCTTTTCTTGACAAGGAGATAAAATATTTGCTTTCTATAAGTGATCTCTGGGCTCTTTTGCCTCTTTCTTGTGGTGACTTTTTAGATATTTTAAATTGAAGCAATGATGATAGGTTAATGTCTTTTATTAGTTCCCCCCAGTCAACTGATTATTTAAATATGTTGAGTTACAAGTGTTGTAATAATGTATATTACTATTTCATTTTATCCTCTTTTGATATATTCTTTAACTTTTATTTTAAAAGTCTTTAACTTTTCTTCTAAAATATTAACTAAATGTGGAAAGCTGATTCAAAAATGATTCCTATATCAGTAACATTTAATTTCCTAACTAAGCTATAGTTAGTTTCCTTTATTTTTAAATGATGATGGCCAGCAATTATCTTGTTTCTTGTTTTTTAACTCTCTTCTTCAAGAAAATATTCATGAAACAGGCATATCTCAGAGATACTGTAGATTTAGTTCCAGACCACTTCAATAAAGCAAATATTGCAATAAAGTGATTCATATGAATTTTTGGTTTCCTTTCCATATAAAAGTTCTGTTTATCCTATATTATAGCCTCCAGCTTTTTGAATTGTGGTATGGAAATGGAAAATGGAAAAAGTTTAAGAAGCCCTGCATAGTCTATTAAGTGAGCAATCACATCTAAAGACATACATACTTTAATTAAAAATATTGCTAAAAATTGCTAACTTTCATCTGAGCCTAATTTAGCAAGTCATAATCTCTTTGTTGGTGGAAGTCTTGCCTTGATGTTGATAGCTGCTGACTGATCAGGATGATGTTTGGGGAAGTGCTATGGCTACTTTTTAAAATAAGGCATTAATGAAGTTTCACATCAATTGATTCTTCTTTTCACTTGAACACTTAGAAGCCATTTTAGGATTCTTAATTGTCCTAATTTCAATATTGTTGTATCTCATAAAATATGGGAAGCCCAAGGTGAGGGAGAGAGAGAGAGAACAGCCAGTTGGTGAAGTAGTCTGAATATTTATCAATTAAGTTTAATTGTCTTGTGTGGACATAATTTGTGGGCCCCAAAACAATTACAATAGTAACATCAAGGACAATGATCACAGATTACTATAACAAATATAATGCTAATGAAAAAGTTTGTGGTACTGTGAGAATTATCAGAATGCGACATAGAGATATGATGTGAGCATATCGTGCTGTTAGAAATCAGGCACCATTTGAATTTTTTGATGCAGGATTGCCACAAAGCTTCAACTTGTTAAAAAACCATAATATTTGTGAAGCATGATAAAGCAAAGTGCAAAGAAATGAGGTATGGCTATGTATATACATACATACATATATATATATATATACATAAAGAGAGAGACATGATTTTTCTGAGTATTCTACTAGCTCTACCTACTTTATTTTGATTTTGATTTATTATTTATTTAGTGTAGGAAGTTCTTGATGATGTGGACTCCCTCCACAAATGCAGATGTGAAACTATTAAATTTCAGGTTTTACCTTTGAGATATATTGACTGTGTGACTCTGGGCAAGTCTTATTATTGCATTGTTAAATATTTTCCAACATTTTGCATTATTTTCCCCTATGTCTCCTTTTATATTAAATTATATGTTAGTTTAGGGGGATTCTGATTAATTTTTCAAGTAATTTCTCTTTTCTTTTGCTTGCTTTCCTTGTCTCCTGCTCCATTCCACTCCAGAGCACACTGAAGTGCCTCGAAGGTTCCAATTAAGCTAAGCTAGGCAGTCTATACTCTCCATTCTCTGTATCAGGTTGTTCAGACCCCATTACTAATCTTTCCATTAATGTTTCATTCTCATCTCTTTTGAGAGAGAACTTAGAATCTTTCTAGTAGTTGGAATATGGAAAGTTAGGAAGCTATCTGACATTTTTGAGGAGGGATGAACCCCAGAATTGTTACAGGCTTTGTGTGGTACAATGGAAAGTACAACGCAGTCTGACTTTTTTCAAGGTTTGTGTTCTTTTCACTCTAATGTTTATCAACAATGTGATTCTGGACTAGTCATTATCTATAAAATGAAGATAATATTGATCTCATAATAAGCTATTGTGAGGAAAATGCTGTGTATCCCTCAATGTTCCATGTGAATTTGAGTTGTTATTATTGCTATTACTTATTATTAACTGGAAATGCATACTCTAAGTCGTGTGGAGTCAATTAAATAAAACTATATTCCCCTATGGAATATTTGATTCACAGCAATGAAGAAAATTCATAGGCTTCCTCATATAATCCCTTGGTAGAGTAGCTAACAGTAGTATAAATTAAAATTGCATCAGTAACCACAGTGACAGCAAAATCCAGCTCTTCCTGTTCACCTCACATTTCTAATGGTGGTATAAAAGCATCAAAGGATTGTTGATCTGTTTTGTTAAAGTTGTCCCCTGATTTCAATGATTTTTAAAAATGAATTCTCAGATACAAGGTCTTCTCTCTCACCTGTCAGTGTTTATATTTACTTATAGTTCTTTGGGAGCACCATCTAAACACATTTGCAAGTACTTTTCTCTAGTTTATTGCATTTAAAATATTTCAATTGTTATGATTTCCATATTGTGTTGATTTTGCTCTATCCTGTTCCCTACCCCTCTGGGTTGTCCTCTCGACTCTTACCTCCTGAGGAGCAGGAAGAATTGTGGCAGAGAAAGTAATGATGTTGTGAGATTACCTGTTGATGGATGGACAGTGTGACCCAGAGGAAGGCACGTGGTACTTAATCACTCACAACTGTGACTCACACTCATGTAATCAATGTGACATAACAGGAGAAGAATGGTTTGTAGATTTGGGTTTCAATCCAGACTCGAGCCACTGTAAGTAGAGTGTGGTGGGCTAAGGACCATGGTAGCCCATAGAAGAACTGGGTTCCACTCCTAAAAGTTCTGGTAATTAATTGGAATACTGACTTTAATTCATAGGCTTCCGTTTTGCCATCTGTAAAATGAAAGGGGGTGGATTAGATCATCTTCAAGGCTCATTCCAGCCCTGAAACTGTAGGACCCTCATTTTTGAAAAGTATTTTATTTCTTCTTTTCCAGGAGATAGTGTTCTGGATTTGGAATCAAGAAGACCTGAGTTCAAATCCAATCTCAGATACTTACTAGCTATATGACCCTGGGCAGACACTTAACTCAGTGTGCTTCAGTTTCTTCCTATGTAAATTGACCTAGATAGGGAAAGGGAAAACTATTCCAGTTTCTTTGTCAAAAATACCCCCAAAAGTTAGGTACAGCCTTAAGCAAGAATGCTTTTAAAGAGCTCTCTGGTTCATGGAGTTAATAATAATAATAATAATCTCTAGCATTTATATAACACTTTAACCTCTCATTCTCTTTTCCAGTCTACGAAATGGGGATAATAATGCTATCTACCTCCAAGGGTTGTTATGGGGATTAAATGAGACAACATAAGTAAAACACAATGCAAACTTTAAAGTGACTTGTCTAGATTCACATAGCTAATAAATGTTTGGGGAAGGATTTGAACTTAGGTCCTCCTGATTCCAAGTCCAATATTCTTTTTGTTTGTTGTTTTTACAAAGTAATCAAGGGTAAGGTCACTTAATTAGTAAGTACTGAGGCTGGATTTATACTCAGGTCCTTCTGACTACAGGAGGTCAGTGCTCTATTCCTGTACCACTTAGTTGCCCTGTGTCCACTATTTTTAACATTGTATCCTTTAGTTCTTTGGAATAGTATTTTCTAGAATCATATAGTAAGAGTAAATAATAGGGGAGGGGAATAAAACTATAGATCTAAGTTGGTCTTATGATGGACAGAATTAAATTATAAAGAAGTGGCTGAGCTGGATGCATTCTTGAGGATGGGATATGAGAGTAAGAGGAGGATCAGTTGAGATAGGGAAGGGGAGATAATGTGAGTTTGGTGACAATTTTATTGATTTTATGAAACTTAATGTAATTTTTGATGGTAAAGTCCAGAAACATCCATTTTTCTTTCTGCCATTTTTTTATCCTATTTCCTAGTCTAAGATTGAATCTGGATCAACTTTTTTGGTTAGGCTATTCGCGATGCTCTTTTCTTTTATCCTCAGAAGTAAAATCAAATTGGATGTAGAAAGTATCCAATATGCCAGTGATTCAAGAGATTTATGGAATATGCTCTGGGATTCAGAGATAGGCCTAAGTAGAATTATTTCTTTAGAACATCCCATTTTCAAGTCCATGTAGCACCCTTTCTTTCCTTCAATGTGAAGACCCTCCTGATCTTTGGCTTTCTTCATGTTCCTGACCCTTATGTAATGGAATCTTTCACCATTTCCCTTCACTCTTTGTTCTCTATAATATGACCCAGAAGATAAGACATTTAATAGAGCTGAGAAATTCAAAGGAGCAAAGGTCATAGATTGACCTCCAAGAGTTGAGAGTGATTTTTCAGTGAATGAGTAAGGAGGAAAGCTATCCTTCAATAACCACAGAATACCTGTATTTATTCCATGGTGAAGTGAAAGATTGAATTTTCGTTATGGAAATAGTTTGAATTCAGGAGATCTGGGAGGAATTAGACTAAGTGAAAAGGAACATAGGAAGAAATACGTTTGCATGCATTAATGGAAGAAAGTTTCTTTTTGGTTAAAACCTAACTTTTTCTCATACTTTAATCCAGGATGCTTTAGATATGAATAGACTATTTTTAATAAAGATTGTTTTAGAAATAAAAAGATAGGCATAATACTATTAATTATAATAATATTATTAGTGAGACAGTCCTAATTTATGCTGTAAAGACTTGTAAATCATATATCCTTTTTTGTAGTCATAATGTCTTTTTGTTATCTTATTCTTTTTCAGATAATTTGATGATTTATCCTTCAATGTATGTTAGTGCCTTGCTTTCATCATGTTCCTCCTTTTTTGCATACCTGGCAAGGTCCAGTCTCTTTTTCCATCTCTAGTACTATTTCTATTTCCTTATGCTGATAATAGATGGGTGATGTTAGCATACAAATGAAGTGGTTGTGCTCTTATAGAAAGAGAAAATACTACTTTGCAAAATAAAAATTTTGTAAAATTTATAAATTTTTATAAATAAAATATAAAAATTTATAAATTTTATAAATTTTTATAAATTTTTATAAAATTTTTAAATTGTAATTTTTTTCCTAGCTCTTTCAATTTTCTCTTTATTAGGTCATTCAACAAAATTTTTTGTAAAGCTAGTTTTTCTCTCCACTGCTACACATTGTGTTAAAAGGTGATAATATGGGGACAGTTATGTGGAGCACTGGATAGAGCACCAGCCCTATCAGGAGGAGCTGAGTTCAAATTTAGCTGTAGACACTTAATACTTCCTAGCTGTGTGACCCTGGGCAAGTCACTTAACCCCAATTGCCTCAGGGAAAAAAAGGTGATGCTACTGATAATCTGTCCTTTCCTTCTATATAATCTTAGAAATAAATTTATATTCTAAAAGTGTTATCTTTCATTGTCTATTTTTACTTGTCAAGAAGATTATGTGTTTGCTAACCATGGTGGATTCTAGGCTACTCTGGTCTCTGTTTGAATGATTAATTTTTACTGTATGAATTAAGTCCCTTTAGGATTCTCTGTCTTGCTATCTCTTCTTTTATTTATTTCTTATCTTTTGGTGTTTATAGCTTCTTTAAACAGGACGGCCTGGAGCTGCCTCAAGTACATGCTGTATCTTCTCATTTTAAATAAATTCTTTAGTAAATTCAAATTTGTTATTGATTTTGATTTTTACCTTAACTTGATAGTGGTTTAATTAAACACATAATTGATTTGGAAAGAAATCCCACTTTCATAACTAGCTATTAAATTATTTTTAATGATTCTATATTTAATGCTTCATTAATATCTTTTTTTCCTTGAGGAAAATATTTATGATGTATAGGCTTATAAAACTGGCTTCTTTTGCTTTTAAGACTTGGGACTTGTTCACTTTTCTTTCTTATATCCACCTTTTACATCGAAATCATTGAGTATTAAAATATATGCTAATTAATTTGGGGCCTTTATTATATACTCTTTGCCAAATCTCCCTCCTATCTTATTCTTTGCAATAGATATTGGTGAATAAACTGCAATGAATTTCATGGTAGTCTATTTAAAAATGCTTCTTGTGGGTGGGAGAAGTGACCCATGAGATTGCTACAATTTTGGCACCCTTTCCTTCTCTGTTCTTAGGGAAAGGACATGTTTGGACCAGCAGCTGTGGCCACTATTTACTGCACCTGGTGCTGCTGGCCTTTTAATTTCTTCAGAATTGGCCAGAAGCTTTTGCTTAAAAACAAATGAACAAACAAAACCCAATACCCCATTCCTTCACGTCATTCATCTAATTTTTTGATCAGGAAGCCTTGGCCCTCTCCCAGTTGGCAGCCAGGCTACATGATTTGATGAGGTATTTGAAAACTTAGAAAGTGCTTGTAATCTATCTTCCCTGATTGCAGATGCTCTGTTTTAGTAATGAATTTGTGGTTTGGGCACCAACTATTATCCACTACCAGCCACACATTTCTGCTTATATGTTGATTTGCAATGAGCATCATTGAAATGCTTTTGGATGTATGAGCTGTGGGTCCCTGGGCAAATAAATGCACTTCAATGGGTCTCTGTTTCCTCATCTATAAAATGAAGGAGTTGATAAGATGATTGTCAAAGTGATTTTTAATTTTAAAATCATATGACAATCATAACATTCATTAGTCCTATTAGTTCTCCCAGAACACTAATAGATGATCCCTATAGCAGCTAATTTATTTATCAATTAATTTGATTATCAATAGTAAGTATTTTTATTGTATTATCTTCCTAAGCAAATAATAGAACCTCAAAATTGGAAAGGATATATTATCTAATTTACAAGTTGTTTTTCCTTTATACTCTCTGGGGGATAGCAAAGCAACTTAAGGTAGGGTATTAGTAGATATGGTATTGTGCTTAAAACTTGAAGACCCATTGAACCTAAGCTCTTTATTCACTACATATATGATCCCGGACAAATTTCTTAATCTTTTATTTTCTTGTCTGAAAAAAAGAGACTCAAGTCTCTCTGTTTTGAATCTTATGACTGAAACACTATGTGATGAGAAACTCACTACTTCATGAAGTTGTAGTCTATTTCTGAATACCTCTTTTTTTTTTTCTGAAGCAATTGAGGTTAAGTGACTTGCCCAGGGTCACACAGCTAGGAAGTGTTAAGTGTCTGAGACCAGATTTGAACTCAGGTCCTCCTGACTTCAGGGCTGGTGCTCTATCCACTGCGCCACCTAGCTGCCCCATACCTTTTATTTTTAAGAAGTATTTCTTAATTAGTGTCAAAATCTGCATCTCCATATCTCCATCAACTTCCTTTCCTTTCTCTACTCCACAGTGCATTCCTCTTCTCTCTCTCCATTCTTTTTTAAAAAAAATATCCTCAAGACATAACAGAACAACTCTCTGATTGAAGAGAGTGGAAGGTGGACATTAGAGTGCTCCTCCAAGACCCTCTATTTCAAGAAGAGGTTCTGGGCAGAATCCTCATCATTTCTCATCTGGTTGTGTTACTTCATTATGATCCCATGCAGGGTACCTACCTCTTATTTTTTACCTCAACCCACTTTTTAGTTGTTAAGAATATATTGTTTTGAAGAACAGTGACTATCTTTTTCTTTTCTTTGTATCCCTAATGATTGGTACATAATATGAACTTAATAAATGTTTTTTGACTAACTGATTTGATAATGAAATTAAAAGTTCAGTATCTATTAAAATATTGGATAAGGGATGTCTGGATAGAAAGTCCTATAGTGTGCTACTAGAGTTTTTAATCCAGATTTATTTTAATACTCAGAGGATAAGTGGATTCTCTGTCTACCAGTGCATAACACAAACTCTAAATTAGTAGTAAGAATTGTAAGCAAAAAGAATTAATCATCCTGTAGTCAATCTGAGTAACATAGTCAGATTTGCATTTTAGGGGGTAACTTTCATAGCTAAATATAGAATTTATTGAAGAGTGGAGAGGTCATAAGCAAGGAGACAAATTAGAAGGTTATTGCAAAATTCATGGTGAGAGGTGATGAGGACCTGAGCTTTATATAATGGTGGCTATATGAGTGTAGAGAAGATGATATATGAGAGATGTTACGAAGGTAGAAATGACAAGAATTTGAAATAGATTAAACATGTGAAGGATATGATAATGAGAAGCTGAAGAATGGTTAAGTTGTTCCCATTTCCACCCTCTAAATTCTGTTCTAGAAACTTTATCTTAAGGAGCTGATGTCTTCAAGAAATGATCTAGATACACAAAAATGTTAATAACAGCACAATTTGTGATAATTCCAGACTGTAAAAAATACAAATACTCAGTTATTGGGAAATAGATAAACCAATTCTGGTAGGTGTGTACTGTATTACTATACCACAATGACTAATGAATCAAGAAAGTAGAGCCCAAAGAAAAACATATATAACAACCAAAACAATGTAAATGAGATAAACACAAAAAAGCAATAAAACTCTTACCAAATACACCTGGATTCTTTTAGTATCATATCATCAAATTTAAAAGACACATTTATCTAATTAAAAAACTTGTTAGATATTCTTTTACTATTTAATGTCCTATTCTGTATTTCAGCTCCTTTATTAAAATATTTGCTTTACCTTTTCCCACTTGGAGATTATTTTTGATGGAAAGAGGTAGAAACCATAAAAAAATGAGCAGTTTGGCTTTTTCTTAACCATCACCATTATACCATTTACATCAAATAGCAGGCCTGTGCCTTTATTTTCTTCTTTTTTTTTTTTTTTGCTGAAGCAATTGGGGTTAAGTGACTTGTCCAGGGTCACACAGCTAGGAAGTGTTAAGTGTAGACCAGATTTGAACTCAGATCCTCCTGACTTCAGGGCTGGTGCTCTATCCATTGTGCCATCTAGCTGCCCCTTTTATCTTTTTTTTAAAGGATAATTGTAACCTTGTTTTAAGCATAGTTACCAACCGAAGAAAATAAAGGATTCCCACTGCATTTTGTTTTTCTTCACTTTTTTTTCATGTGTATCAGATACTCTGGAATATTTATCTTCTTGACACTATGGTTAAAAGATTGTGTCACCTTTGTATTCATTTGAAATTATAATTTGCCCATGTCCTTCTAAAATTCAAGTTTATTAGAGAACTCCTTATGATGTCTGTTTGGTCTTTATCAAAGCTTTCCCATCCTCTACACTGGGATTTATTTGTTTGAATTTTTAAAAGCCTTCTAATTGCCTTGTTATACTTTCCTTTTTTACAGAACAATAATATTCCATAACATTCATATACCATAATTTATTCAGCCATTCTCCAATTGATGGGCATCTTTTCAATTTCCAGTTTCTTGCCACTACAAAAAGGGCTGCCACAAACATTTTTGCACATGTGGGTCCCTTTCCCTCCTTAAAATACTTTCCTTTTTTAAAAAAAAGTTTCAGAGAGTGGAATCTTTCCTGTGAATTTTTCGAAACTTATTTTTCTTTGGTCTTTAGTCCTTATTAATGATTGAGAATCATAAGAAAGTCTGATCACTTTAAAGCAAAGACACTAATTTTTCCTTTTAGATGAGAATAAGTCTTGAGTGTCAGTGCCCCTTGCTGCCTACTCAACCTTTTGGGAGATAAAGTTGTCAACAAGGCAACTGTAGGATTTACTGATGAAACATATTTGTATTTTAATGATACTCTTTGGGAGACAATTTTTTAGCCCCAAATAGACACTTCTTAGGAAAGACGGTCATGTCAAGAACTATGGCAGGATGAATTCAGAGAGGAAGGATTTCGTCTATTCCTGAAATCTCATAATGCAAATGACTATCCATTTTACTTAAGGATTAGATTGGCCTTAATGCATAACATGACTTATAAGTTACATGTAATTGTTTTGTGTCTTATTTTATTAAGAGGTAGGTCTTCTTAGGAGGATATACAGTTATCACTTTGTGTAGATTCTTCCTCCTCCTCCCTACTTCATCAATGTATCATTCTTCTGTGCTACACTTGGAATAAGATGCAGCCACTGACTTTGTGAAAGTCATCTAATTGATTTCCACATTTGTGGCTATAGTTTTTAAAAAAACTATTCAGGCAGTCATTGGCCTTTGTGTTAGATAATTTCATTATGCTGTGAGGAAATAATTTTTCTGCCATTCACCTAAACTGCCTATTTTAAAAGACAGGATATAAGTACTTGTATACCCTAATGGCTTCTTAGGATGTAGCCAAACCACTTTAGTTAGAAGAAATGTGACTGAGAATTTTCCCTCATTTCTGTCTTGGTTCTAGATCTATATTCCTATAACTTATTGATAAACTATTGCAACTTATATAATAAAGAAAAGCAGGAAGGGCATTGGGAACTCAGAGTGAAATCATGAAAGGCTGTCAACCTTAAAATATTTCCTTCTGGCCAATGACTAATACTTTACCATTACAAATTTATCACTTTAGATCTTGGAAGCTTTTCATCACTAAGCAACCCACATTAAAAAGCAAATATCCATTGGAAGAAAATAGCACTGATAGATAGAATCTTAGAGTTGGAAGAGATGTTTTAATTGACTTAGTCCATTTCCCTCATTGTGATGATGAGGAAACTCATAGTGACGAGTTTAGTCAAGATCATTAAGAACAGGAATAGAACCAGGACCCAAGTAGCTCAACTCGAAGTGCAGTATTCTTTGAACTATACTTCACTGATTCAAGTCTATTTCATTCAATCTAATTAGGTCAGCTATTCAGATACTTTCCAAACCTGATTCTTTGCTAAGAGTTTAGCCCTGAAAGGACTCCAAACAGATAGCTAAGAGGTACTTTAAAAAGAATGGGGGAATGTTGAAAAGAAAGACTGGGAGAGAAATTTCACTAACTTCACAATCCTACCTGTTATCTGTTTTGATTTTGTACAGTAAAGAGTCCTTTCTGGCAAGGGATGTGGGGCTAAGGAATTATCTTCAAAGAGAATAGTCAGTCAGCCATTCAATAAGTATTCATTAAATGCCTACTATGTACTAAATGCTAGGAATATAAAGGAAGACAAAAGACCATTCCTGCTCTTGAGGAGCTAACAATATAATGGGAGAGATGACAAATAAATAAATATGTACAAACAAGTTATGTAATGAATAAATGAAAAATAATCAGCAAAATCTATCTTTTCAAGTAGATTACTTCTATCATCCTCACTTTCTAACTAATCTGTATTTTATCCTGGTTTATTGGCTATATTATTTGCTGCCTACAAATACCCTCATGTTTTACCCATTTTCAAAAAAAATCCTCATTTGATCTGTCATTGCTATGATACTTACTATATCTCTCCCTTTCATGGCTAAATTATGAGAAGGCCATTTTATAATTGGTGCTTCCATTTGTTTTCTTTTTACTCTATTCTTAACTTTTTACAATCTGACTTCTGGCCTTTATTTAATTGAGCTACCACTCTCTCCAAAGTAATCAATGATCTTGTTAGGATCCCTATGCCAAGATCACCCCTCACTTTTTACTATTAGGAGACACCTGGGTTTCCAGAATTAAGGCCCGGCAAGCAAGCCTTGACCTGAGCTTAGCTTAACAAGAGTCCTTTGTGCTCACTATCTGGATGAACTCTGCTACAGTAAATCATAGAATTGGCTCAAGCCAGAACCAGGTAGTTCCTGAGCCTAAACAAGCAAGCAGCAACCATGTTCTGGTCAAGAAGCCCTGCTATGAACAGACTTTTCCATTAGTCAAGCTTGCCCGGACATTGTTGCTGTCATTCACTACATGGCTCTTTATCTAGCCAAGACAATATTTTATCAAAACTTATCCCTGCTGCTTTTGGTCAGCTTGGTCCTAGAGCAGACCCCCGCATGTTTGTTTTGTTTCTCTCTTCCAAGAGAATAAAGAATGCTTTTCATTGTTAGATCTTTGGTTTTATTTTTATTTTTCAGAGTTTAACAGTTGGTTTATAACCTCTGTGAGCTCTTTGGTATTTTCAGAGTTAACAGTTGTTGCATAACTTCTATGGCTCTTTGGTCATTTATTTTTTGGGTTTGACAATCTCTTAAATGCTAAATTAAATTCTCTCTTCAGACTTTGGTACTATCAATCACTCTCATCTCCTTGATTCACTCTTCATTTTAAGTTTTCATGATGCTGTTCTCTTGTGGTCTTCTTTCTACCTGTTTGACCACTTTTTCTCAGAGTCTTTAGGTAGATTTTCCTCTGCACTTCATTTGATCAATAAGGGTATCATCCAAGTTTCTTTTCTGAGTTGCCCTTTCCCCTCTTTTTGCACTATTTCATTTGATTATCTCATCATCTTTCATGTATTCAGTTATCATAGTTATTCTGTAGGTAGATGATTCTCAGATCTCTTTATTCAGCCCTATCCTTTTTCCCTTAGTCTGTTTCCTAATAATATATAAAATTGGACTCTCCATAGAACTCAACATGTACATAATTGAATTTATCTTTCCACTCAAAGTCTTCCCTGTTCCCAATTAACTTCCTTATTACTGCTGGAGGCACTACCAGCTTCCCAGTCACCCAGGCTTGCAATCTAGATATCTTCTTTGATTCTTCATTCTCATTCTACATGTCCAATCAATTGCCAAGTACTTTTCTATTTTTGTGACATCTCTCATAAATGTCCCTTTCTCTCTTGTGCAGACCCTGATCACTTCACTCCTAGACCGCTGCAATAACTCAGTTCAAATTTCTCTCCATTCTCATTCATCCTCCACTCAGCTGTCCTTCCTAAAGTCCATGTTGGAACATGTTACTCTCATATTCAATAAATTCCAAAGGATCTCTATCACCTTCAGGATCAAACATAAAATCCTCCATTTCAGATTTCAAAACCCTTCATATTCTTCCCCTTCCTATTTTTCTAATCTTATACCTTACTCCCATCCACATACTCTATGATTCAGTTACATTGACTTTCTTGTTGTTCCTGGCACAAGAAACCATCTCTCAACTCTAGACATTTTCACTGACTCCCTTATTTGTGGAATGTTCTCCATCTTTATCTTTACCTCCTATCTTCCTTTAAGTTTCAGCTAACACCCCTCTTTCTGCAAGAAGACTTTTTCTCTCTTTAATATTAGGCAGGTAGGTAGCACAGTGGATAGAGCATCAGCCCTGAAGTCAGGAAGACCTGAGTTCAAATATGGTCTCAGACACTTAATACTTCCTGTGTGACCCTCGGCAAGTCACAACCCCAATTGCCTCAGTGAAAAAAATAATTAGTATCTTCCCTTTCATATGATTTTATATTCATCTCTTATATACATTTTATTTATATAATAGTTTTGCATATTTTCCTCACCACCATTTTACTGTTACTTCTTTGAGAGAAGGGACTGTTTTTGCCTTTCTTTGTATATATAGTGCTTATTGCAGGGCTTGGCACATAGTAGATGCTCAATAATTGCCTTTTGAATTTAGTTGCTCTAAATTTTTCTGAATAGCAGATTCCTGGTTCATATTTAGAAATGCTAAATTTACATTGCAAGTATGTTTAGTATAAGGGATAAAAGTTATCACAAAAGTTAAAAGTTTTTAAAATTTTTTATTTATTTTATTCTGATCTTAAGGAAAACAAAACCAAACATTTCCATAAGAATAGAAAAAGATGATTGTATATGAAACTGCAAATCTATTAGGTAAATTTCCTCTTCTTTAAAATATATATAACAAACTTATCATGTTATTCTTTTTTTCCTCTTTTTATCTCCCTCTCTACCCTATAAATGTCTACCATTAGACACAAAAAAGAAAAAATTGTATATATATATATATGTGTGTGTGTGTATGTAAAAATCATTCTATACATGTTTCTATTTATTAGTTCTTTTTTAAATGAATGTCTTTGATCAAGTTCAATGATTGCACAAAACTAGAGCAGGACCTCTGTGTTTTACAGTGCCATCTTACTGATATTGTGATCTCCTCTTCCTCTTGGTAGCAGCTGTGCTGGCTTTACAAATAAGCAACATGGCATTAATTTTTTGGCAATAGGATGGGGAGTTGGATGTGAGTTGGTTGCATATTAGTGCTTTTAGCTTCTAATCAGGTAATTTCCATGTTACTTGTTTTAGAAGGATCTAGAAAGGAGAAAGAAAGTAGGTATAAATTGGAGTGGACATCATAAAAGTCTCAGAAATAAGAAGAATAGAAGGCAATGGGTAAGTCAGATATTTTAACCACATAAAAATGATCGCATGTCTGTTTATGGAACATAAATATAGTAATGGTCAACAAAACTCAATAAAGATATAATAAAATGAAGAAAAACTCCACAAGGGATCATTAAAGCAATCAAATGAATGAGAGGACCTGCCTTATGAGAGTTGTGATATGGTGAAAAAAATACTGGACATGGAGTCAGAAGACATGAATTCAAAACTCATTTTCCTTGGAAAATCACTCCTTTCCCCTCACCTCTGCATTTTAGAATATGCAATTTTCAAAATTCAGTTCAAGTGCCATTTTTCATATGAAACATTTCCTGATTTCTCTGTTCTCATAATTACTCCAACTGCTAATTTTCTCCTCATGCCCCTCAATCATCTTGAATCTATTTTGTATATGTTTGCAAATACTTTTATATATATATATATATATATATATATATATATATATATATATATATATATGATTGTCTCCCTTATTAGATTATAAATTTCTTGAAGACAAAGAGTACTTCATTTTTTTCTTCGAATCCCTATTTTTAGACCAGTGCTGGCACATAGTAGTAGTTACTGCTTTTCTTTTGTTTTTGAAGAGGACCAGTTACATCACAGATAATGTCTTGACTTGTGGGTGAATTGAATTTAAATGAGGTAGTTATACAAACTTGTCAGCTTCACTTTCTCTTCCAGAATCATTATGAAAGTCCAGTGGCAGGATAAAAGTCAAGATGACTGGTGATGGCCCAGGATGCAATGATTGATTTTGGTATCTTTGGTGTCTTAAAAAGCTCCAGAGTGCCTGTTTCAACTGCCTACAGACAGGAGAAGCAAAGAAATCTGTTTGGAGTTCTCAAATTTGAGAAAATTTGATAATTTAAATGATGTTATTTCAATAGCTTGAGTTCTTCCTCAATGCAGATTACCAATGTGGATTATCCTCCACTGATGAGGAGAAATAAAAATGGATATTTCCTTATAACTTTAAGATTTATAAAGTCCTTTATTATATATTGTCTTATTTTTCCCAGTTGCAACAATTAATTTATTCTCATCTGCCCATTTCAATGAGGAAAGTCTTTACACCCTCAGGATAGATATCCCCTTAATTTATATGTGTGGTTGAGATCTATTGGTAATCCTCAACCTGATATAACTCATGTGTCATGATAGTTTATGGGGGTATGGACTTTATGCATCTTATAGCTTCTTAGAGTCATAGGTGAGAAGTGGATGAAAGGTGGACACCAAAGAAAAATGAGCAGCCCTGAAAAGGACTTAGCAACTTCTCATACCAGAACTTCAAGTTCTCCCAGAATACCCCAAGCACATAGTTAGTGCTTGTTAATTGGATGATCTTTATGAGACTTATTTTCTTGCCCTGTCTACCTTACAGGGGTGATTTGAGAACCAGTCAGTCAATAAAAATTTATTAAGCATCTACTATATTCCAGCTACTGTGCTAAGCTCTAGCAGTACAAAAAAGGTAAAAGATGAATCTTGTCCTTAAATACCCTACAATCTAATGGGAAAAGATATACACAAAAGGAAGCTAAGAAGTGAGGGGGTGCTGGGATTGATAAAAAAAGTCCAGAAAACTGAAACTGATGGGAAATGAAGATAAGGCTGGTCTAGGAGACTTCCTTAAATGGAGTTTTTGTGAGAACCTCTTTATTTCCTATATCCAATCAGAGTGAGGAAAGGACCCCATGGAGTGACTGTAGGGAGGAAGTATGAGTTCCAGAGTTGGAGTGATCCTGTAAGATGAAAATATTTTTGGGGTATGATGAAGAAAGCCAAAGAAATACAGGCAAGTGGGAAAATCACTAAGAATCATCAAAAAACTTTAAGAATGCACTTTGTTAAAAATGATGAATACTACAAAGAGGTGCAAGCAAAGAAAAATTTGGAAAATTTTGATACTTTAAATAACATTATTCTATCAGTTTGAAATCTTCCTCAATACAGATTACCAATGCAGATTATACTTCACTGTTGAAGAGGGGGGGAAAGGACATTTTCATATATCTTTAAGGTTTATAAAGCCCTTTATTATATATATTATCTCACTTTTCAGCACAACCTAGGAGGTATTTCCTACAATTTCCATTATCACCTTTTACAGATAAGAAAAATGATGCAGAGAGGGTAAATGACTTTTCCAGATCATATAGCTAATGAATGTCAGAGTGGGATTCTGAAGCAGGTCTTCCTGATTCTAATTCCTGATTCTAAGGTGTCTAAATGACACCTTACTTTTTCTCAATAAAGACTAACTTTTGTCTTCTAATCCTATTTTTTGTGTGCTTTTTTTGGGGGGGGAGTTGGTCTGAACAAATGACTGTTTTTTAATAGCCTAGTCTTTCTCCGTACTACAGGATATTTATGCTATAAACATGATCTTTGGGATTGTTTCTTTTCTCTTACAATGGGCTTTGCCATTATGACTTTTCTGATCTATTTGAACATCAGATCACATTTACATTATGCTTTAAGATTTAAAAAGCAATTTTCTTCTAGTAACTCTAGAGAATCCTCCTCTTGCTTTAATATTCTCTTCTTTTTGCTTGGTGGTCCCTTCTTAGGAAAGTCAATCACTTTTACTCACTCTCCAACCCTATTTTTTATTCTAAGTTAGACATGTCCCCATTCTATGCCACTTGGTTTCTTACCATCCATGATTTTAGGAGTATGGAACCAATAAGATGCACATTAATCAAACTCCTCCCTTCTGTACTAAATACCTCAACAATCTTGTTCCAAGAGCAACTATGACCCTTAAATTGAAAGAACTGCACTGAACTCTGAATTGTCTGAGTTGTCCTGCAGTGAGTGTATTGGGGTGATTATCTACTATGGCTCATGATCAGAATTGCTATTTTTAATTCTGAAAACCACAAAGGTGCTTGGGACCCTACTTTCACAAAACCTAGCACTGAAAAAAAAACTGCATTTTAATGTAATTTGACAAATCCTGATTGGCCATCATCTGGTCTCCTAATAGCAACAATGAGGTAAGGACTATATTAATTTGAAAAACAAAAACAACAGACAAATTATGGCTCCTCATCTTGGCTATTACTCTTCCCTAGTGCAAATAGTGCATTATAGATTTCTGGTCAGGGAGATGGAAAAGTAAGCGGGGCTCTCCATGTAATGGACCATATATTCAAATAGTCAAAATTGCCCTTTGGTTCCTAGTTTCCTTTTTCTGCTTTCTGCTTCTTTTGCGGAGTAGATAACCAAACAAGCATCCCAAGGGAGAAGACTTTGACAGTTTCAAACATCCAGAGGTCCTGCATCCACTGGGAAGAGTAAGTTGGTTGTTAAAGTGGTTGAATGAGAAATTCAAAGGAGATTTCACTTTGTGATAGTGCAGAAGCAAGGTAAAATGCAAAAATTTTAAATCGGCAGTTCCACAAACATTTTTATATTTGAATGACTTTTAATATCTTCCTCCTAGTAGCTTATACTAGTGACTGAATCTTGTTCTGTTAATATGTTTTTGCTATTGAATCATTTCATTCATGTCTGATTCTTTGTGATTTTTGGGGTTTTCTTGGCAAAGGTACTGGAGTGGTTTGCCATTTCTCTCTCCAGCTCATTTTACAGATGAGGAAACTGAGGCAAATAGAATTAAGTGATTTGCCAGGGTCACATAGGTAATAAGTATCTGAAGCCAATTTTGAACTCAGGAAGAAGAGTCTTCCTAACATCTATCTCCTGTGCCCCTAGCTGCCCTTAATTAATGTGTATTTGTGTTTTATGTTTAATATATTTTTTTGTGAATGTGGGAAAAGCATGCTACATTTAATTTATATTTGTACATTGAGTACTTAAAAATACCACATCCTTTTTAGGAAGGTCCAAGATATGAGGAATAAATAAAGTAGAAACTTATGGGATATGAAGAAGATGAGATAGAGGTGGGAGGACTTAATGAACCAGAGTGTGAAAACGGGATTTAAAACTTTTCTTAGAGGCAGGTTCTCCCAGGATTGAACTTGTTTTAAACTATATACTTAGGTACAGAACATGAAATGGATACAATGCCTCTAGCTCCTGTGATGACTCAGAAGAATGCCCTCAATATTGGAAATGAACCTAGTAATTAGAGCTTTTACAGAGATGTTCCCAGTCCTGGGGAAACTCACTTAAAATAAATTCTTGAATGCCATCTTTCCATTCATTATGATAAACATTCATTGATGGCCTACTATGTGTCAGACACAAAAAAGAAAGACAATTAATGCCATCAAAAAGGATATAATGCATTGAGGGAAGACAATATATTTCCAATCTATTGGGAAGGAGAGGATTGTAGGGGATATCTTGATCTATGACCAAGTAGAGCTGAAGACAGAAAGTGGAGTGCACTGGAACGTTCAGGTGCCACTCTTTATAACTGTATACTTTGGTGGGAGTTTAAAGATCATTGCATATGAGGCTTCCTGGAGATGTCCAAGGTTGCACCCTTTTTCCTACAGCTTTCCAGTCTTGCTCTGGAAACGTCACTCCCAGATTCAGTGTGAGGAGTTAGTGGGTTGGCCAATTACTTTTCTCTTTGTGTGACTGCTTCCCATTTCCTTACATTTCTCCACTAAAATGCTGAGATTTCCTCTTTGGGAAGTTGCCCTTAAATATGCAAAATTAAAGGGCCTATTCTTTTCAAAACTGATCATTGTCTAAATCTTCTGCAAAGTCCTTTTAGAATGGAGTAGCAAGTTGCCACACTTTCCTCTGAATCTTCTGGAGAATATCTTAGCCAATGTTCCTGGGATCATTTAGCTTTTTGATAGCCAGGAAACAGATAAGATATACAAAAATTCAAATTTTTCCTGTTATAATCTCAGTACTAGCAAATTTGATTCCAATTCTGACATTTCTTTTTTAGTTTGC
Source organism: Myrmecobius fasciatus (assembly GCA_023553655.1). Taxonomy (NCBI): domain Eukaryota; kingdom Metazoa; phylum Chordata; class Mammalia; order Dasyuromorphia; family Myrmecobiidae; genus Myrmecobius; species Myrmecobius fasciatus. The sequence continues at coordinate 182,418 of JAJPUD010003579.1, forward strand.
AGTTCCACTTGCCTCATACATTTTTATTTGTTTTTACTTATTTGTTCTTGGTTTTAAAATACCTCAGCATTAAGGAATTGTTTGTTTATTCACATCTTTTGGAAGCACCAACATGTAATTTCTCAGGGAAAATAATTTATATAATATGAGTCATCAAATCCTGAAGTCAGAAGAGACATGTGATATCATATAGAATCATATAGATTGCATTGACTCTCCTTATCTTGGCCAGACTCCAATCATATTGTATCATATAGAATTCCTCCTTACAAGTCATTATTTGTCTTTTATTTAAATATTCTCAGTAATAGAGATAATTCAGTCTCTTGAAGGACATTATTGATAGTGAGATTGCATTGACTCTCCATATCTTGGCAAAATGCCATTCAACCTTACAAGGAATTTATTCTAGGTTGGGGAAGCACATTGTCTTCTACTCAAGCTTGGGTGCAAAAAGATCTTTTTGCCTGAATATAGAGATGTTTTCAACTTGATGTCACTTGACTAGTTCTACTCAACTAATACCTTCCAGACACCATTCGTACAGGAATAAAATCCCATGTATTAGCCCTCAGTTCCTGTCTTCATTTTCATCTGTTATTATATATTTCACTTTTGCTAATGGTCTTCCATGAAGGTATGAGATACAGATTATTAGGTCATTGGCAAGGAGGAATATATCAATAACATAATCCTTAAAGGATCTTGGCAAATCCATGCTCCTGGTTAGGTGGATGGTTTAGACTTACAGAGAGAAGAAGACCTGAATAAAGGAGATTAGTTACCTTAAATGTAGGTATACTGAAATTGAAATAGGCACTAAAATTGAGAGGGTTTCCAAAACTGAAATGAGTAAGATCAGTAAACTATCTACTTTCCAACAGTACTTATGGCCTAGGAATAAAGTGTTCCCTTAGTTGCCATTATCATCTTAGAATGGTCCAACAGATAGTAAATTTGTTGTAAATGGGAAATATGCATGTGCCGGATATTCTGCACTTAAAATTCTTGTAATTAGACTTAAAAGGAGAAAATTAGCCTTTATTCATTTCTCAGTTAATCATTGCTGTTACATATTTGAAAAATCACCTGGTATTTGCAATATAATTAATGATGTTATGACTTCTGCTTAGCACTTTAAAATAACATTCAGTGTATGAGTCTCAAATATTTAAGTTAAGCAAATGAAACAGTCTCATTTATTATCAGAAAGTGTGTTTTATTTGCAGGCTTTTTGCAATGAAATGACAAGCTGAGCTTATATATGAAATTATGCCCTCTATAAAGTGAACTTTGCTGATGTATTTCTGTACTTTTCCCTTAGTGTAGTTGTCTTGTCTAGCTCTAGCACAGTTTTGAGCACATGGATCTCCAGAAATAGTTGTTGACTTCTCAGTTTTTTTATTTGAAATATAAAATTATAAATTGAATTAATGAAAGATTATGTTCCCAGCAAAAGCCCATGCAAGTCAAAATAATGTAAATTAAATGTTTTCTTCACCAAAACAGCATCAAAATAGAAGCTATGTACTCATCCGTGTTGACAACTAAAACTTTACAAAATAAATGACCACAAATACAATATTTTAACTATAAATGAAATGCATGCATAATGAATGAATTAGAACTTTTTAATGTGTAGGCAAGTCAATTAAAGAGGACAATTTAATTACCATTGATATTGATTTGCTATCTCACAGAATATTAGAATCTTAGAGTGGGGAAGGGGTCACTTAGTTTATCTAAACAGAAATCTATAAACATTTTCAACAACTGAGCATTCAGAATTTGCACACACACACACAAAGTACAAATAGAATATACAAAATTAATATGAAGTGGTTTGGGAAGGCAGACACAAATACCTAGAAAGATCAAAAAAGTTTCCTTTAGAAGATGGAACTTAAGTTTGAAGGAAACAATGGATTTCAATAATTGAAGGTTAAGGGGAAGTACATTAGAAATTACTTATGTAGGCATAGAAGACAGTCTTTGTAAAGTCACAAAGATGAAAGATTATTTGTCATGTGTGAGAGACAGTATAAGTAGACTAAAAAGTACGTTGAAAGGAATAATATATAAGTAGACTTGGAAATGAAAGAAGGGGTCATGTTCTCTGTTAGGTGATTGTGATGGAATACTAATATGCTGTAAGAAATGATAAGCTCAGTGATCTTGGAAAAACATGGATAGACTTTCATGAAATAAAGAAGGATGAAATGAGCAGAATCAAGAGAACATTATATACAATAATAGCAACATTGTTTTAAGAACAACTGAGTAACCATCTTGGCTATTATAAATATCCAAAACTGCAAAGGATGCATGAAGGAAGAGCTTATCTGAATCAAGAGAAAAATTGGTAAATAGAAGTATATATAGAATGATTTTACACACACACACACATACACACACATTTCTAATGGTAGCCATCCTAGATGGGACAGGTGGGAAAGGAAGGAAAAAAGGGAATAAAATTATATAACTATCATATTTAAAAGGAATAACAAATTATACATAATAGATTCTCAATTCCAAGTATAATTATCTTTCTAAAAATTATACTATGTTATGGAAATACTTATTTTAATCCATAAATTAAAAATAACATGAAAAATGTTAGATAAATGATCTATCCCTGAGGTAGGAAGCTCTTGGAGTTTATTAAAGAAGAAGATGTGAGTGGAATGGGGAATAGAAACCACATTACATCTTGATAGAAAATAATGTCCAATTATCTGAACCACCTGGTGATGTAACATTTGAAAATCTCGAACCTTATGATAGATGTGGTAAAAGTATATCCACTGTTGTAAAAATTACTGTTATCCTTGGATAAGAGACCTTACACTTTTGTCTAAAAGGACCGGTTTTACAATTGTTAAGTGCCTTTTCCTTTTGCCCTTGAACACGGAATATTTTCTTATTGTGATGATAAATTCTGCCACTCAAATTCCACCTATTTCCATTTCTCCCTGAACTGATCCCCCTTTTCCTCTATCTGTCCCTCTCTTGTGAAAAACTTTATTTTCTTTTTTTTCTCCTAGCCTAAGTTGTTATAAAATGCTGCTGATTGACTGTGTACACTAAGCAGTTAATTATAAAAATTAAATCTGTACTCTAAGAATCTGAATTTGTTATCTTCAAGAGCAGATTCCTTAGCATGCTAATAAATCTTTTTATTTTCAGTTTGGGCTCCTATCTTTGAGCACTACCACTGAATTCCTGTTGATGAGTATGACTCTATCAAGGGGCTGAGAGAATTCTCATATAGATGTCACATTGTCATGGCTTTGTTTTAGAAAATTAACTTTGGTACCTATGTGGAGGATAGAGTAGGAAGAGACTTGAAGTCAGAAGACCAAATAAGTTACTGCAATAATCCAGCTGAGAGGTGATAAGTACCAATGAGTGGAGAACGGATATGTATGGAGGAGATAATGAGAAGCTAAACAATATTTGGCAACTGATTATATTATATGCAGAAAAAATGAGGACTTAAGGATGAAAGAGACAGAAAAGTGCTTTATAAATAGAAAAGTGCTCATTAAATAATTTCCCATTAATTGAGGAACAATTTAGTTAGAAATCAGAGGCATTATATCATAATGGTTACAGATCCATGAACCTTAAATGATCAATTCTTTGGCTGAATTCAGATAGGAAGAAGATAACAGTAAAAAAAATCACATTTTCCATATTAATCTTTCAGTGGGAGGGTGAGTAGGTCATTGAGATCTTGATATCTAATTTTTAGAGCATCTAGGTGTGTACAGAGTGCCAGGTTTGGACTCAGGAAGATTTATCTTCCTGAGTACAAATCCAGTCTTAGTAGCTATATGATCCTGGGCAAGTCAGTTAACTATGTCAGTTTCAGTTTCGTTATCTATTAAAATTAACTGGAGAAGGAAATGTTAAACTAGTTCAGTGTTTTTATCAAGAAATCCCCAAATAAGATCACTAAGTTAGAGAATAATACTAACCAATTTTTAGAGCATTCAAAGTCCTGTCAGCCTCTGCAGAGCCAAAGCAGACATACATTTTCTTATTTTTTATATTTCTTGTTGAATCCTTTTTTAATCTGTGTAAAAATTTATGGCATATAAAACTTCTTTACCTAACTCAAGCACTAAGGAAGCATTTTTTCTGCAGAAAGAGATCCTTTGCCTGAGTTAAATCACCAACGTTGAATTCATTACAATATGTGCAATTTCTTTTGAGCTTGCTTTTTTGTGCATGAAGCACAGATAGGCAAAAAGTACCCAAATGGTGGCTGCATGACAAGTTGAAGCAAGGGAACCCTAAATATGGAACCTTTTCAGAATTCTTTAGGAGCAGGTTGGTAGGAGTGATGCTTCTTAGGTACAGTAATACTGCACTGCCTCCCCATTGGAATCATAATCAAATTGGCTTTGCCATTCTTTGCTCCTGATAATCTGTACTTCTATGGCTTCATTAAGGATCCCAAAACCAAACCAAAATACCAGTTCCTGACATCTTTTCTCTGTATGAGTTGCCTCCTCATATAGGATGTAAGCTTATTGATTACTTTCACATTTGTATTATCAGTGCTTAGAAACCCAGTACTTGACAGATAGTTAAATACATAACTAATGTTTTCTAAATAATTAATTCAATTTCAAAGTGCATAGCTGTGAATAACTGAGAAATCGAAATAGTAGATAGACAACCTTATTGCCTAATAATGCATTGGCTATTTTTTAAGATGTTTAAAATTAGTATCAACAAATATGTTCCTCTGCTATTTCATACTTCACATCCACAAGCCTAGACAATTCTCTCTTTCTTAGAGCTGCCCAATTCTCTCTTTCTTAGAGCTGCCCAATTCTCTATTTCCATATTTCCTTTAACATCCCTTTCTTACCACTTTAAGTAGTAGTAAGTCTGATAGACAAATTCAAGACATTGTATTAATGCCTTTATTCTCTTGGATAAGTTTAAATCAGGGTTGAAAAAGGATAAATAGATTTCACAAGAGATTTCTGAGAAGCTAAGTGAATTTTCTAGGAATCTAAAAAAGTTCACTAAAAAAAAGCATATTAGCTCATGGCATACAATCTCATTTTCATTTGTGCTTTCTCAGGCAATGTCTTTTATTCATATCATTCTGATATTCAATTGTAATCCATAGTCAGAAATGCTCTTGATGGAGCTTTTAGAACCAAATGAGCATCAGTACTCTCTGAAACATTCAGCCCAAATCAGGGCTTTTTATTCACTGAGAAAATGGTCCAAAAAAGTAAAGCTAATTCATAAGGCCGTGCCTATTTGATTCTAGATAAGAGAAAGCCTTTGTTTAAGTAAACTTAAAATGATAATGGCTAAGATTTAGGTAGATGAAATGAGAAAGAATGTTTGAGAATGAAGGCTATTAAACATTGGCAGGGTTGGGGAAGGGCACAAAAGAATCTTTTTCCATCCAGAAGTCTTTAAAATTATGAGAGCAATATTTCCTTTAATTTATTAAAGTTGTAAGTTGACAACCTTGATAGATAAGCAAACTGTTCTGGAAACTAATGGGACTAGTAAGCAAAGAGATATACTTTAATCTGATTTTATAAAACAATATTGCTATCTTTTGGTTGCAATGCGGACATTGACTCATTGAACAGGGTCTACTATGTGCATATTTTTTTGCGAAAATATAGAGATACAAAAATAAGACCCTTGTCTTCATGGAACTTCACAAACTAGCAAGAAGGACACAAAAGGGATGCAAACAGTTGTGGTATAGTAAAACAGCAGTAAATTTGTATAAAGCTTTTTATTTGCAAAACATATGAGTGACCTTTCAACATTGACCTTTGCAAAAAAACTTTTTTTTCCCAAGCTTTTCCTTTCCTTCCCCCCACCCCAGACCCCCAAATGACAGGTAATCTAATACATGCTAGATAGGATAAATTATATGACAAATACAATACATGTATACATATCTTTACAGTTATCTTACTGCACAAGAAACATCAGATCTAGAAAGAGAAGAAGGAAAAAAACAACCTAAGAAGGAAAACAGAATGCATGGAAATATTCACAGAAAGCGTTAAAATGCTGTGTTGTGGTTCACTCTCAGTTCCCACAGGCCTCTCTCTGGATGTATATGACTATCTTCATCGCAGCCCAACTGGTTTGAATCACATCATTGTTGAAGAGAACCATGTCCATCAAAATTGATCATCGTATAGTCTTGTTGCTGTGTATAATGTTCTCCTGGTTCTGCTGATTTCACTCAGCATCAGTTCATGCAAGTCTCTCCAATCCTCTCTGAAATCCTCCTGTTGGTCATTTCTTACAGAACAATAACATTCCATAACATTCATATACCATAATTTATTCAGCCATTTTCCAATTGATGGGCATCTTTTCAATTTCCAGTTTCTTGCCACTACAAAAAGGGCTGCCACAAACATTTTTGCACATGTGGGTCCCTTTCCCTCCTTTAAAATCTCTTTGGGATATAGGCCCAGTAGAAACACTGCTGGGTCAAAGGGTATGCACTGTTTGATAACTTTTTGAGCATAGCTCCAAATTGCTCTCCAGAATGGTTGGATCCGTTCACAGTTCCACCAACAATGTATCAGTGTCCCAGTTTTCCCACATCCCCTCCAACAGCTATCATTATCATTTCTTGTCATTTTAGCCAATCTGACAGGTGTGTAGTGGTATCTCAGAGTTGTCTTAATTTGCATTTCTCTGATCAATAGTGACTTGGAGCACCTTTTCATGTGACCGGAAATAGTTTCAATTTCTTCGTCTGAAAATTGTCTGTTCATATCTTTTGACCATTTGTCAATTGGAGAATGGCTTGAATTCTTATATATTTGAATCAATTCTCTATATATTTTAGAAATGAGGCCTTTATCAGAACCTTTGGATGTAAAAATATTTTCCCAGTTTACTGCTACCCTTCTAATCTTGTCTGCATTCATTTTGTTTGTACAAAAACTTTTCAACTTGATATAGTCAAACTTATCTATTTTGTGATTAATGATGACCTCTAGTTCTTCTTTGGACACAGATTCCTTCCCCCTCCACAGGTCTGAGAGGTAAACCATCCTACATTGTTCTAATTTGTTTATAATATCATTCTTTATGCCTAGATCATGAATCCATTTTGACCTTATCTTGGTATATGGTGTTAGGTGTGGGTCAATGCCTAATTTCTTCCAGACTAGTTTCCAATTATCCCAGCAGTTTTTGTCAAATAGTGAGTTTTTATCCCCAAAACTGGGGTCTTTGGGTTTATCAAACACTAGATTACAATTGTCCTTGAGTATTTTGTTCTGTGAACCTAACCTATTCCACTGATCCACTACTCTATTTCTTATCCAGTACCAAATGGTTTTGGTGACCACTGCTTTATAATATAGTTTTAGATCTGGTGCAGCTAGGCCACCCTCATTTGCATTTTTTTCATTAATTCCCTTGAAATTCTTGACCTTTTGTTTTTCCAGATGAATTTTGTTGTTATTTTTTCTAGGTCAGTTAAATAATCTCTTGGGAGTTTGATTGGTATAGCACTAAATAGATAGATTAGTTTAGGTAGTATTGCCATCTTTATTATATTCGCTCGACCTATCCAAGAGCACTTGATGTTTTTCCAATTGTTTAGATCTGACTTTATTTGTGTGGAGAGTATTTTGTAGTTTTGCTCATATAGATCCTGACTTTCCCTTGGCAGATATATTCCCAAATATTTTATACTATCGGTAGTTATTTTGAATGGAATTTCTCTTTGTATCTCTTGCTGTTGCATTTTGTTGGTGATGTATAAAAATGCTGATGATTTATGTGGATTTATTTTGTATCCTGCAACTTTGCTAAACTTGTGGATTAATTCTAATAGTTTTTTAGTTGATTCTCTAGGGTTCTCTAAGTAGACCATCATATCATCTGCAAAGAGTGATAATTTGGTTTCCTCATG
>JAJPUD010003579.1:195359-240262 GCA_023553655.1 Myrmecobius fasciatus
CACATGGTCAATTTTTGTATAAGTTCCATGGACTGCTGAGAAAAAAGTAAACTCCTTTCTGTCTCCATTTAATTTCCTCCAAAGATCTATCATACCTAACTTTTCTAACATTTTGTTTACCTCCTTAACTTCTTTCTTATTTATTTTGTGGTTTGATTTATCAAGTTCTGAGAGAGGGAGGTTGAGATCCCCCACTATTATAGTTTTGCTGTCTATTTCTTCTTGCATCTCTCTGAACCTTTCCTCTAGGAATTTCCATGCTATACCACTTGGTGCATATATGTTTAGTATTGATATTGCTTCATCATCTATGGTACCCTTTAGGAAGATATAATTTCCTTCTTTGTCTCTTTTAATTAAGTCTATCTTTGCTTTTACTTGGTCTGAGATCAGGATTGCTACCCCTGGTTTTTTTTGTTCACCTGAAGCATAATAGATTCTGCTCCAGCCTTTTACCTTCACCCTGTATGTATCTCTATGTTTTAGATGTGTTTCTTGTATACAACATATTGTTGGATTCTGGTTTTTAATCCAGTCTGCTATCTGCTTCTGCTTTAAGGGAGAGTTCATTCCATTCACATTCACAGTTAAAATAACTAATTCTGTATTTCCTGCCATCTTATTTACCCTAGCTTATGCTTTTCTCTTTCTTATCCCCTTTCCCTCCTCCCTACTATTTTGCTTTTGAAAACCACTTCCCTCAAACAATCCTTCCCCTTTAGAGCCCCACCCACCCCCTTTTTCCCCCCTTTCCCTCCAGTTTCCTTATAAGTATGTCTATTATTCCCTCTGAGCCAAATCTGATGAGATGGAGATTAACCCAATTCTCATTCCCCTCCCTTTTCTCCCCTCAATCATTATAGGTTTTCTTTGCCTCTACATGTGATGTAATTTCCCTTATTTTACCTCCTTTTCCTCTTCTTCCAGTGTTATCCCTTTTCTACCTCTAATTTCTTTTTCAGTTTATCATATCATATGATTCATAAAATCACAATAATCATATAATAATAATCATAAACCACAGTAATCATATCATAATCATAATGTAATAATCGATTCATAAAATCAACCCTCATTCTATAAGTATCTATAACATAAATATAGTTCTCAAGATTTTTTTTTTCTCGTTACCTTTTTATGTTTCTCTTGTGTTCTGTGTTTGTAGATGAAATTTTTTGTTCAGTTCTGGTCTTTTCAGTAAAAATAGGTGAAATTCTCCTATATCATTGAATGACCATCTTCTTCCCTGGAAGATAATGCTCATTCTAGCTGGGTAACTTATTCTTGGCTGTAATCCAAGTTCCTTTGCCCTTCGGAATATCTGATTCCAGGCCCTTCGATCCTTCAAAGTAGAAGCTGCTAGGTCCTATGTGATCCTAATTGTAGCTCCCTGATATTTAAATTGTTTCTTTTTGGCTTCTTGTAATATCTTTTCCTTGGTATGATAGTTCTGGAATTTAGCCACGATATTTCTGGGGGACTTAATTTTTGGGTTTCTTTCAGGAGGTGATTGGTGGATTGTTTCAAGGAGTATTTTGCCTTCTGGGTGTAAAATATCAGGGCAGTTTTCTTTTATGATTTCCTGGAATATAGTGTCCAGGTTCTTTTTTTCATCATGGCTTTCAGGAAGCCCTATAATCCTTAGATTGTCTCTCCTAGATCTATTTTCCAGGTCAGTTGTTTTTCCTAGGAGATATTTCATGTTTTTCTCTATCTTTTCATTTTTTTGTTTTTGTTTGACTGATTCTTGAAGTCTTGATGAGTCATTCATTTCCAATTGTTCGATTCTAATTTTTAATGTCTTATTTTCTTCAGTTACTGTTTTTAGTTCCTTTTGCAATTGACCAATTACATTTTTTTGTTCATTGCATTCTTTTTCCATTTTTTCTATTTTATTTTGCAGTGATCTCATTTCGTTTCCCCATGTTTCTTCTAACTCTCTTTTAAGATTTTTTATGCAATCTTCAAAGAAAGCCTTGTGACATGGAGACCAATTTATGTCTCTCTTTGGGGCTTTTTCTGGAGTTGCTTTACCTTTAGGGGCCTCAGGATTTGAAGTCTGTTCTTCCCTCTCTCCATAAAAGTTGTCTATGGTGAGAGCTCTTTTTGGTTTTTTATTCATTTTTTTAAAGGTGTGAGGTCTGTTTAGGGCAAAGGTGGGACAGCTGCTTTAATTTGCCCTGGGGCAGTTCTGCTGATTGAGTTATTTCAGGAACTGGGCAGTTTTGCTGATTGAATTATGTCAGGGGCTGGGCAGCTCCACTGATTGAATTATTTCTGGTGCTTATCAGTCCTGTTGTTTGATTGATTGAACAGCAGTAAATTTGGAATAATTTTTAAGCGAAGCCTGGGAAGCCATTTGTCCAAAACATAGAAATGATTCTTGTTTGGATATGGGTAGGACTAAATGACATCTTAGGTCCTTTCCTGTGATTTGAGTTCAAATTTCAGCCTTGACACTCATTGGTTGTGTGATCCATGGGTATACCACTTCAATTTTCTGAGGTTCAGTTTTCTCATCTTGAAAATATTTGTATCACTTACTTCACAAAGGTTGTTGTAAGGAAAAAATACTATTATTGATGCAAAATGCATCATGATAAATAGACACACAGAACAGAAATGCCAAGTATGAGAAGAGGTCTCAAAATGATAAGGTAATTTATGATTATTTGAAATAAGAATTAAAAGATAACTACATAGTCACTAGACAGAAGTAGGAAGGAGGAAGCATTCTAGTTGTAGGGAAAGCATAGAAGCAAGAAAGTCTGAATAATGAACAGGGTATAGATAATAATTCAGTTTGGCCAAGGCACAAAATATGTGCAGGAGAATAATGTGAAGTAAGACTAGAAAAATATGGTCATGCAAAATTGTGGAGGGATTGACTAAGAATTATGGATGTCAGAGAAAAAAGAAAGGGACTTTTTTCCAAGGAATGTTGTACAGAAATAAATTTTAAAATTTGGCAATTGGATATGTTGAATGAACAAGAGAGAAGAATCAAGGATGACACTGAGTTTGTGAACCTGGGTGATTAGAAAATGATGATATTCTCAATAGTAATAAAGATGTTCAGAAGAGGAAAAGACTTAGGGAGAAAGATGACTGATGCTTTTTCAGACATATTGAGTTCCTTAACCTATAGAATATTCATTTGAAAAAGTTCATTACTCTTCTCAACCACTTCTTAAGTTCCAATGGATCCCTTTTACCTCAGGATCAAATATAAAATACTTAATTTGTCATTTAAAGGTTTTTATAACCTACCTCTTCTCTACTTTTCCAACCTTCTGACATTTTACTCTCTATGTACTCTATTACTTAGGCATAGTTGCCTACTTGCTGTTCATCATAATTCCATCTCATTATCATAATTTTATCTCTTATCTGTTCTCCAAATCTGGAATCCTCTCCTAATAGCTTTCTTATAAAGTTCTTGGCTTAAAAAATACTCAGCTTGAGTACCACCTCCTCTTGTTACTTCAGCTGCTAGTACTATATTCTCTAAGGTTACCTTTCAACTATTCTATATTTATCTGCTGGGTTCTGATTCATAGACACTATCTTCCCCATTAGAATTTAAACTCCTTGACATGGACATTTTTTCTCTTTATATCATCAATGTTTAGCAAGTGTCTGTCACATAGGTAATGCTTAGCAAATTGAGGACACTATCTCTATTTCTTCTTGCTGAGGACAATATCTCTATATTCACTCGATCTTATTCCTTCCTATCTTTGGAATACTGCAATTAGAATTCTCACTTTTTTCTTAATCTTCAGCCTTTTGTATAATGGTTTATTTCTGCTGCCTAAAACACTCCTCATCCTTAAAAAAACCCATTTAATCTAATTATCCCCTTTAGTTGTTGCCCTATATTTGTCCTTTCTTTATTCTTAGCTTTTACATCTATGTTAGGTGCCTTTAGCTGGGTCATTTATAGTTTTATTGACATTTGCCTTGCCACGGGACTTCAATAAGTCTGGAGGAGATAGTGAGGCTGATGACTTTGTGTACCTGCCTCATTTAAATCTAATTCATGCCCACGTTAAGATATCACCCTTATGATGTCACTGATCTTCCCTAAGAAAGAAGGAACAACAAAAGATGTTTCTACTTCTTTTCCTTTAATTCTCCCCTAAACCTTCTGATATCTGGCTTCTAATTTCCTTATTCAATTCTATCTATCTATCTATCTATAAATCTATCTATCTATCTATCTATCTATCTATCTATCTATCTATCTATCTATCTATTTATCTTATTTATCCATATGCACATATTTACCAAAGTAATTTTGAAGAAGAGAACACTAACAACTGAGAAATACAGGAAAGACTTCTAAAGAATATAAGGCTTAAGCTGAGTTTTTTTTTTAGTACTTTAATAATCACAACAATTTAAATATTAGCTACATATGAATGATTAATTTAAAGAATTAATTTCCTTAAAAGCTATGTGAAAGAAAAAGCTGTCTGGCATTTTCCCAATTCTTCTGAAGACATTTTGAACAGCTTTATCATTTTCCTAATCTAGCTTTATTTTTTCTTTCTTTTTTTTTTTGCTTTGCCACTTGAACAATCAATCCACAAGCATTTATTATGTAATTGTTATGTGCTAAGCACTATGCTATGAACTGGGAATACAAAGACCAAAGCATTCTGTGCCATCAAGGATCTTACATTGTAATCAGGGAAACAATATGCACATATACAGGTATATACAAGATGCAAACAAGAAGATACAAAGTGGGGTACTTACAACTAAGGACTTTCATTGACAAACTATATTTGATCCTGGATCCTGATCATCTGGAACAATAGTCACAAAATGCGAACAAACAACAAAAAGAGTGAAAATACTATGTTGTGATCCACATTCAGTTCCCACGGTTCTCTCTTTGGGTGCAGATGGCTCAATTCATCCCAAGACCATTGGAACTAACCTCAGTTATCTCATTGTTAAAAAGAGTCACGGCCATCAGAATTGATCATCATATAATCTTGTTGTTGCCGTGTAAATGTGAATCACTTAGTTTTTTTTTATTTTATTCTATTTGCATAACATATGTGTGGGTAATTCTTCAACAATAACCCTTACATAGCTTTCCGTTACAAATTTTTCTCCCTACTCCCCACCCCTCCCCTAGATGGCAGGATATCCACTACATGTTAATTATGTTAAAATATTGGCAATTCGAATATATGTATACATATTTCCAAACTTGTCATTGTTGTGCAAGAAAAATCTTGTCTACACAAACGATATATCAGATAAAGGAAACACAATGTAAGCACACATCAATCAAGGAGTATGAGAATGTTATGTTGTGGTCCACATTTCACATCCCTCTCTCTGGGTGTATATGGCTTTCTTCAGTGAACGATTGGAGGTGGTTTGAAACATTTCATTGTTGAAGAGAGCCATGTCCATCAGAATTGATCGTCATATAGTACTGTTGTTGCCGTGTATAATGATCTCCTGGTTCTGCTCATTTCACTCAGCATCAGTTCATGTAAGTCTCTCCAGGCCTCTCTGAAATCATCTTGTTGGTCATTTCTTACAGAACAATAATATTCCATAATATTCATATACCATAATTTATTCAGCCATTCTCCAATTGAAGGACATCTATTCAATTTCCAGTTTCTAGCCACCACAAAAAGGGCTGCCACAAACATTCTTGCACATGTGGGGCCTTTTCCTTCCTTTATGATTTCTTTGGGATATAAGCCCAATAGAAATGCTGCTGGGTCAAAGGGTATGCACATTTTGATAACTTTTTGAGCATAGCTCCAAATGGTTCTCCAGAATGGCTGTATCCGTTCACAGCTCCACCAACAATGCATCAGTGTCCCCGCCCTCCCACATCCCCTCCAACATTCATCATTAACTTTTCCTGTCATTTTAGCCAATCTGACAGGTGTGAAGTGGTATCTCAGGGTTGTCTTGATTTGCATTTCTCTGATCAATAGTGATTTGGAGCACCTTTTCATATGACTATAAATAGTTTTAATTTCATCCTCTGAAAATTGTCTGTTCATATCCTTTGACCATTTATTGATTGGAGAATGGCTTGAATTTTTATAAATATGAGACAATTCTCTATATATTTTAGAGATGAGACCTTTATCAGAACCCTTAAATGTAAAGATGATTTCCCAATTTATTGCTTCCCTCCTAATCTTGTCTGCATTGATTTTGTTTGTACAAAAACTTTTTAACTTAATATAGTCAAAGTTATCTATCTGGTTTTCAATCAAGAGTTCCAGTTCTTCTTTGGACATAAATTTATTCCATCTCCATAGGTCTGAGTTAAGCTGAGTTTTAAAGAAAATGGGAGAAGGGAACATTTGAGAGAGGGAGAATGGATAGATATGTATTGTTGGGTGGATGAAAAAGTATTTTTAAAAGCATTAAAAAGTATTATTAAAATCTTACTATATGACAAACACTGATGATGCAAAAACAAAGGCTTTAAATTCTAATGTGGGAGAAAACACATTTAGGATAATATTTATTGGGAAAGAGTTTTTTGGTTTGGAAAGTTACTATGTGTCTAAATGGTCATGGGAAAGAGTAACAGACTTTTTGAGAGTAATGGCAGTATTGGTTTGATTATTGTTCCAGAATTAAAAAATGAAAGAGGGAGAAATTTTAGAGATGAAATTGTTAATGCCTCAGGCCATGATTTCTGGTCTCATTGGTAACATACCTAGTTTGAATACAGCTCCAAATAAAGTAAATCATGGAAGAGGCCAATACAAAATGATATTCTTTGAGAGGCATCCATCAATCAGATGTTTAGCAAGGTCCCAAGGCAAAGGCCCCAGAGTTGAAAAGGTTAAGTTATCAAGGCAGGATAGAAGTCCCAGACATGAAAAATTTAAGTCCTTAAGGCAAGGTAGGGTGGAGGGGTGTTGTCTATATGCTTTCAAAATAGAACACACAGAGGTATACTAATTGTAGCTAATTAAGGAATTATGCTTTGGTGGTAAGGGACTATTAGTGTGACTGTCACTAATTGGCTTGCCTTCTTACTCAAGGCTTCACCTACTGTGCTAAAGCATAGAGTACTTGTACTTGTAGCATTAATTATACAGAAAGAGTAGTAGAATAGGAGTGAGGAGACCTGGGTTCTAATCCTTGGTCTGCCATTTACTACTCAGTGATCTGGGGAGAGCCATTAAAACTCAGTGATCTTCAAGGATTCTTATCTGTAAAATGGAAATGCCTGCCCTGCCCTAGAAGGTTGTGAGGAAAATTAAATACAAGAATATAAGAGGAAACATTTTGAGAACTTCCAAGCTAGTTGCTTTATATAATAATAAACATACATTATTATTGTCATTATCACTTTCTTGGCACTTTTCATTCTGCCTTCTGTTATTTATTCTTTATGTATATGTATTGAAATTTGATTGATTGAAATTGATATTTATTCAGATGGTAAGTAATGAGTGACCTGAAGAGTAGTGAAATTGTTATAATTTGCAATCACCTTCTAAGTCCTGGGGATACAAAAGGAGACAAAAGACTATTGCTTAAAAAGTTTGCAACCCAGTAGGGATTAACCTAATTTATATGGCACTTTTAGATTTGCAAAGTACTTTTTTATATTTTGCTAGGAAGCAGCACTTATTATTATCTCCATTTAACAGATGAAGAAATCGAGGTAAGCAGAGGTTAAATGACTTGCCCAGTGTCATACTTGAATATCTGAAGCTGAATTTGAACTCATATCTTCCTGACTCCAGGTCCAGCATTTTCTCCACTGAGTCAGCTAGCTGAAGATGAGCATCTTAATTAGATTGGTATAATGGAAAAAGGGATGTACTTAAATTTAGGAGGAATTATATACTTACACGTTCCCCTTCCTCATATAATGTAAGCTTTCATTTCTTTTACTTATTTAAAAATCCCAGATCCTAGCACAATGCCTGGAACAAAGTAAGGGCTTAATAAATGCTTATTGCTTGATTTACTAATTGAGATACCTGTAGTTCTATCTCTTGCTAGTCATTTGATCCTATGCAAATCCCTTAAACTTTATGGGTCTCAGTTTAGTCTTCTATAAAATGGAAATAGTAATATTTATATTAGAAATCTTAAAGGATTTCGAGGAAGGCAAATTTAAAATGCTCTATAAATGTCATCAGATAAATGCATGACAGGAAAAAAAAAGGCTGGTCATACAGCAAAATCAAAGAATAATTGTTATGATCTACTGGTATTTAGGCCATGTCAAGAGAAGATAAAGAAAGCCCTCAGGATATTGAGTAGCTATCCTATGGCCGACTTATTAGAGGACATTGACAAGCATTATGAAGAATGGATAGGTTATCAAAAAGCATTGCTAGAGGGATTACACACATACACACATTGGAATGTGGGAAACCTGTTAATAATAGGCAACTAGCATTGTACCTGACAACATGAAGACCTGAGTTTGAACATGGCCTCAGATACTTATTAACTGTGTGATACTGTTCAAGTCACTTAATCTCTGTCTCCCTCAGTTTTGTTATCTGTAAAATGAGGATAAGGATAATAATAACACTTTCCTCTTAGCTTGTTATGAGGATCAAATGAGATAATATTTATAAAGCATCTTGAAAACCTTCAGGTGCTGTAGAAATACTAGTTATTATTGTTAATAGTGTTGGGAATTAATAGTGGTATAGGAATTCTGGACGGAAAAAGCATCTCCTAATTTTGGTCAGCACCTTTTGTGGGACTTATGGTCATCATGCCATTTAGTTATATAGTTGTATTGACTTTTTGTGACCCGAAGTGGGGTTTTCTTGGTAAAGGTACTTGAATGGTTTGCCATTTCCTTCTTTAGTGGATTAAGGAAACAGAGGTAAGTGACTTTCCCTTAGTCACACAACTAGTGAGTATCTGAAGCCAGATTAGAACTTTAGTCATCCTAGCTCTAAATCTGGTACTCTATTTGCTGAGCCACCTAGCTATCAACATAGTTTTAGAGCGCTTCTAAGATCCTGAAACACTAAGAAACTTGTCCAGGATCAAAGAACCAGCATGGACCATTGAGGTTTTCTGTATCCAAGGATGGCTTTCTATCCATTAGGCTACATTACATCTTGATGAGAGTATTCTCTGGGAAAAGTGAACAATAAATAGTAACAGCAGAGAAGGTAGAAAGGCTTCTAGCTAAGAGGAATACCACATTATCCTTCAGAGACAAAAGATGTTGTTAATTGGTTCATCTTTGACCTGGAAGGAATGCATCAAATGGCAAGGACTATTTGTTATATTCCCCTGCTTAGGGCAACAGTTGATTCTAGAATATGGTTCATTCTGTTCCTATAGATGGTGTTTAAGTAGCCTCAGCAATTAGGTTCAAGAAATATATGATCTTTTTTTGTTCTTTTTATTTCTTTTTTCTGGTTATACATGTACATTCATTTTTAAATACACATTTCTTTATGAATCAAATTGAGAGAGAAAAATCAGAACACAAGGGGAAAACCACAAGAACAAAAACAGAAGAAAAAAAGTGAACAAAGTATGTGTTGATTTACATTCAGTCTCTATTGTTTTCTCTTTGGATACAGATGGTGTTTTCTATCCAGAATTTATTTGGATCACTAAACCAAATACTAATCTTTAAATTAAAAAAATATTTCTAATTTATAGAATAAAACAAGCTTTGGTAGACTGTGACTGAGTCATTCACTTACTCCCTGTAAGGGCAAATCACTCTAACCCTCAATTTTCTCATTTCTAAAATGAGGGAGTTGAACTAGTTAGCTTCTAAGGTTCCTTCCAGACCTAAATCTATGATCCTATTTTGGGAAGCTAATATCAGCTGATGCAATGCAATTTGCAAGGCAAATCTAAGGTTGTTCAGTGATAGGGCAGAGATGGCAGACAGTACTATATGTCATTTAGAAACCATAACAGTCACATCTAGGCACAATGATTAGGTATTCTTATCCAGGGCTGCCAAGATCATTGAATTCTTTCATTTCTCACAGTGACACAGTGAATATCAATCACTCTTAGATGATAGACCAGTAGTTTTTAGAAGGCAAACATACATATCTCAACTATTTTTTTCTTTTTCATATTAAAAAGGAACTGAAATAATATTTAAAATACATTTCCCTACATTCAGTGTGATAAATGTACAAATGCAATGCTGCTGTGAAAGCTGATTTCACCAAATCCCAGAGTACAGAGGATGGAGTTAAAGAAAGGAAAGAATATATTGCAAGTACTCCTTGTTGGCTGTATCTTGGTGTTCAGTAGCAGAAGCAGCATATTTTTGAGGATAACTTTGGGCTAAATGTATCAGAAATTTTCTCTTATTGGCTTTGCTTATCACTGATCTAAGAAAATCAGACACTGACCATTCTCCCCTAGTTACAGAGGTGGGTGGATGCAGTTGAAAATTATTGTCATAATGTGCTGGAATGCCCTGCCATCAGGTGCAGACAAAGCTTTTCTTCTGAATTAATTCACTTCCCCATCTTTCTTGGATCTCTTAATCCCTCCTTTCCTGTGGTGTTATTTGGTGACTTTTAGAGAGAAAAGAATTGCTTTCTATTTTTAAAAATCAATTTAAAAGGCAATTTTTAAATTCACTTGTAGCATTATTTTTCCATGATCTCTTTAAGTGTGAGGGAGTATAATTCTCTTTATGTAGGATTAGCAATCTATAGTTGGTGTCAGTTCCAAACCTCCAACTCTTCATTCATCTCAACCCAAGGGAGTCAGGGTAAGTATTTTAGAGAAGAAGGGGCAAAGAATCCATCTAACCTTTGGAACATCATTTAACCTTTCTTGGTCTCAATTTCCTCCTTTCTAAAATGAAAAAGTTGGACCGGTTGGTTTCCAAGGTTTCTTCCATATCTAAGACTATGATCCCATGAACCTATATTTGAAAAGTAATAAGTGAGCTGTAAGGGAGGAGCAGTAGAAAACCATGACTGAATAACCTCAAAACATTAGCCTTATCTAAGTGTATTAAATAAGTCTCAAAATTAGTTAGATTTTAAGAGTCAAAAATGAGATGGACTTGGTGTGCTTTAACAATGAGGTGATTCAAGGCAATTCCAATAGACTTGTGATGGAAAGAGCTATCTGCATGAGTGATAGAGACTGAATGTGGATCAAAGCATAGTATTTTCACTCATTTTTGATGGTGGTGATGATTTTTGTTTATTTTTCCCCTTTTGGATCTGATATTTTTTGCACAGCCTGAAATATATGGAAGTGTGTTTAGAAGAATTGCACATGTGCAAACTATAGTGGGTTGCTTGCTGTCTGGAGAGGGTAAAGGAGAGGAAGGAAGGGAGAAAAATTTGCAAAGGTGAATGTTAAAAATTATCTTTGCATGTATTTGGAAAAATAAAAAGCTATTAAAAAAGAAAGTTTTAAAGATCAAGCATATCCCCAAGTTTTGAATGACCTGCTAAGTAGTTATAAAGCTCGAGAATTCATAAATAGGTAAGGAATAAAGGAAAAGGCTGAAATCTTCAAGGGATATCAGAAATGAAAGAGACTTTAATCTATCCATAGAATCAAGTTTCTCAAAATTTGACATAACAGGATCCTCAGAGGCCATTTTGTCCAAAATACACTTAAAAGGTAGATCTCCTCTATGACTGTGCATTCTACTTTTAAACAGTGCTATTATTAGGAAGTGTTTCCTCATATTTTCCTATATTTATCTCTCTACCACTTCCATACATTGCTCCAGATTACAAAGCATTCAGAAATCAATGTGAGAAAATCAAAACACCCAGAGTAAAAAGATTTTTCTATGTTTGATATAAAGTAGGAAAGTTGTAGAATGGTTTCTTGGGGGGATGGCAAAAATCAAATAAATGTTTTTTAAAGGATGGGGAGATCTCTATAAGTTTGTAATCAGTAAAAAAGGAGTGAGTGAATAAAGAGAAAATAAAAATTGAATAAATGATGATTGAAAGGATAATTCCTCAGATATAAAGGCATGATATCTAGGAAACAAAATAGATTAATTGACAATTGTGAAGAGAAGGGCCAGCTCTTCCTTCAGTTTGGAACAAATGAGAGGAAGTGGGGATGATGTTGAGGTGATGTATAATATGAAATATATGGTCTGTTTGATCAGCAAACTGGCTAGTTTCATTGCTAGGAAAGATGGAGTAGAATGGTTTAAGTGTCTTGGGGAGAGATGTAGAACAAACAATGGGAGGAGTGAGGGAGAGAATCAATTAGTATGAGAAATGATGGGCTATGATGAGAGCCAAGTTGAGATAATATTAACAGAATTGTGTAATAGAACCAGTCTGCATGTGACTTCAAGTTCAGCAGCACTTTTTAGGAGTAGAGAAGGCAAGTGGAAGAGAAATCATCTAATGTTCAAAAAAATAAACAAGACAAAAAGAGAAATAGGAAAAAGGGGCAAAGGACTCCAGGCTAGAAGACAGTACAAAGTTAAAATGATTAACTATCATCAGGATAAAATTTCAGTGGGAGAATAAAGAGGTCAGAACTGGAATGATAAACCCTGGGAAAGTAGGGAGGATTGAAGGGCCTGGATATTGCAGTGAAAATGGAAAATAGGTTTTTTTTAGTAAGTGATGCAGGGAGAGATAGAAAGAGAGTAGATTGTGGTCATATAAAGAAAGGTCATATTTATAGTTAGCAGAGGGGAAATACCTAGAGAAAATGGTGAGATCAAGGGAATAATTCCTATATATGATATTAATGAAGTGAAGGTGCAGATCATGAGAGATAAGGAGAATGATAAACTTGGAATTAAGAGAATTTGAGAGGCGATAAACATTTTATCACTTGGTTACCTTCCTCTAGGTGGACTTTCATTTTTATGAAACTGAAAATTAAGATCCAAGAGCATTAAGTGACTTATCCAAATCATATTACTATGGAGTAGAAGAAATGAGACTAAATCTCACATCTGCCACTTTTCTGAAACAACGTGGTGCTCCTATTTGTCTGAAATATTCCAAAGATTGAAGTATGTATGACTTCAAGTATCAAGCTGTTATACTATTGTGAAAACATTTTGAAAAGAAATTCATTAAACTACTGTTTAATTCTGAACTATCACAATTCAGAAAGCAAAGCTAAGGAATGCCATTTAAAAATACTCAATTTTTCCATTTCACTGATTTTTAAGTGGCGTCATGCCATGAAAATTTTTCTTCTGGCAGCCCCAACAACCACAAGCCATCATCATCACAAATAAGAAAACCACAAATAGCTACTACACAACTGATCTGGGAGTACAACATCAGTTGTTAAAATGTAGAACTAGTCACCTTCAAATGTAGTATCTATGAGTCATGAGTTATAAGACAGTTAATTTTTCTTCATGTTAGTTTTACATCTGTGTGAATGTTTAAAGAAGTACATATAATATCTGTGATGTGGTCTGTGATATAATACCAAAGCAATTCAGAAGAAAAACACTTCTTAAAGATTTATATAAGTTTCTTCATAAAAATCTTTGAGAAAAATATTATATTCTCCCTATTTAATAGAAGAGAAAAAGTAAGGTTTAGAGATTTTAAATAATTGCTTTATATACACATATAAATATTATACATGTTATATGTAGCACAATATATGCTACATTGCTTATAACTTTTATTAATTAATGATAATATTTATTATTAGAGATTAAGATCATGGATTTAGAAGAGGAGGAGAACTTATAGGCCATATAATGTATCTCATTCATTTTACAATTGAGGAAATAGAAATCCAGAGTGACTAAGTGCTTTTCCTAAGATGACACAGATATGCAATAAACATTAAAACCTAGGTCTTCTGGTTACAAATTAAAAGTTCCTTGCATTGCATTTCATTGTCATCTCGGCTCCAAACTCCAGTATATCTTTGATCCCACCATTCTTCCTCTTCCATAGGTTTAGATTTCTAAAAACCTTTATTCAGTAATATCATTGTATATATACCACTGATTGGCCACCGAGTCAGGGTAACCCTCCTATTTAGTATGGGAGGAAGGCAACTAGATGGAAGTATAGACAAATAAAAGGAATCATTTGCTGCAATTAGAGAGAAATAGGAACCAACCATTAGTAGGGAGAAAGAGAAAA
Source organism: Myrmecobius fasciatus (assembly GCA_023553655.1). Lineage (NCBI taxonomy): Eukaryota > Metazoa > Chordata > Mammalia > Dasyuromorphia > Myrmecobiidae > Myrmecobius > Myrmecobius fasciatus. The sequence goes on from JAJPUD010003579.1 coordinate 209,459, forward strand.
AATGAATTTGAAAGATTGAGTAAGAATTCAAAAAACCGGTCATATATCTATTAAGAGATTTGATATTGAAGTAATAGTTGTTAGTTATCCAGATGCTTGGTAGGATCCTATCTGTTCCAAAGAAGAACATCTACAATAGTTATTAACTTATACTAATGCTAATTTCATTGTTTAAAAAGTGTAGAAACCACTCATTCTCACCAATAATAGGAAGCCAATAAGTAAGGAAATTTTTAAGGACTTTACAGAAAGTATAGATGGGATTTTATTAAGATTCTACAGGTTAAATAAATCTAGAGAGCATGGCAAACTCTCCAGAAGGAGATTCACAATAAAGCAAAAAAAATAATTCCAATGAGCAGGAAAATCTATGTAGTTACATTCTAATTTATATTATATTTACCTGAATGGATATCCTATGTAATTCCTTTGCTAAAGTATATTTATGGTGAGGATGTGGTCCTGAATTTTAAAAGGTCCCGTCAGCATAGTGCAAATGCTGGCAGGCCTAATTTAGCTAGAAAAAGTATTGTTTGAGTTTAGAGACAGGATATATATGGAAATATATATATATGTAATGTATATATATATGTATATGTATACATATATGTATATAAAGAGTTAGATAAAACACTTCATTTAATTATGGAACACTTCTCTGGCACATTTCCAGACTATGTATATGGAAACACCCATATAGAAGATGAATAATCTCTGCTTCTCTGAGACCAAATGCATTCTTCTACCACATGGGTGTGAGTAGCTCCTCTCCACTGGCTACATAGCTAGAAAGGGCTGAGTCTTTAAAACTTTAAAACTACCAGATTGGGATGGTCTAGTTCTCTTTTTTTCTGATGGCATAGGTACCATGACCCAGGCTGGATAGGAGCAAGGGCCAGCTTTCCCTTCCTCTTTAGGTCACGTGGCTCCAAGAAATGGTCTTGAGATTTTCATCTGTTTCAGTGGCCTTTCCAGGTGATGGAATCTTGCATCCAGAACATGTGCCATGGAGACCTTAAAGTAAAGATTATGGGCTGGATATTGCTGAAAACTTAACAGAAAAGCCCTGAAAAAGTAGGATAGTAGGACTAAGTCCAGGGGGACCTTAGACTTAGAGCTTGATGGGACTATTTTATATAGTAACTGAATTGTAAATTTAATTCTCCTCCATTCCCCAGATATTGAGGTCATGTAGAAGGCAGATTATTTGCCATTTTTGGGGAAGGATGTTTGTAAATTTACTTTTGATATACCTTCAAAGAGGGTAAATATTCATTTTAAAAAACTAATTCTACTGTTAAATGATTAAATGAAACTATGATGCCTGGGACCTCTAAAATTGAAAGAACATCTTTAGTGGAGATGTGAACCAATGACAGAAAGTAGACAACCTACTAAAAGTCCCTTTAAGACTACTAGAAAACCCTGGAGGAAGATTGAAATACAGCATCTGACATTTGGCCAGTGGGGCCACTATAGTTACTATTACAACTATATGCTAAAGAATTGAATATCTGAGATCTGTGTTAGATCCATCACATATTAAGGCACACTTTTTAATCATCTCTACTAGATTGTAAGTTTCCTGAGCAGGGACCAACATTTATTTATCTTTTGCCTACCACCATGCCTAGCACAATACATATTCATAGAGTAGCTATTTGGTAAATAATTACCTAATGAATGAATATTCATACCTTTTGATATAAAGAGTTGTATTTCATATATATTTATTTTCAAGGGTGTTTGTTTGCTTATTGCTGAACAACTGCAATAACAACCATCACAACATGGCTCAGTGGATGGAGTTGGAATCAAGAAATTCAAATAAAGCTGGAGACTTTTTTTTTTGCTTTGTGGCTCTGGACAAGTCACAAGTCACTTGTCACTTGTCACTTAACCATCTGACTCAATTTCCTCATCTGTAAAATGGGTTAATAATAGTTTAGTATTGTGAAGATTAAATGAAATAATATATGTCAAGGACTTTACAAGCTTTTAAAGTATTACATAAATGCTAGCTGTCATTGTTAGTAAAAGGTAAACTGAAATAGCATTTTAAATAGTATTTTATTTTTCCAAATACTTGTAAAGATAGTTTTCAACATTCACCTTCATCACACCTTGTGTTCCAAAAGTTTCTCCCTTTACTCTTTTCTTCCTCCTCCCCAAGACATCAAGCAATCATTTGTAGGTTAAACATGTGCGATTCTTCTAAATATATTTCCATATTCATCATGCCAAGCAAAAAAAAATCAGATAAAAAAGGAAAAAAAATATGAAAGGGAAAAAAACCCAAGCAAACATACAACAACAAAAAAGGGGGAAATACTATGCTTTGATTCACATTCAATCTTCATACTTCTTTCTCTGGATGTGAATGGCACTTTCCATCCCAAATCTATTGGAATTGCCTTTAATCATCTCATTGTTGAAAAGAGCCCAGTTGATCATCACATAATCTTGTTATTGTGTACAAAGTTTTTTTTACTTCTGTCCACTTCATTTAGCATTAGTTCATATAAGTCTTTCCAGGCTTTTCTGAAATTAGCCTGGTCATCATTTCTTGTAGAACAATAAGATTCCAATTCGTTCATATACTATAACTTAAACAGCATTTTTAAGCAGGTCTTCCATCCATAAAAATGGGTGTTCTTGACAATGACTAGAGATCAACTAGAATAAAAATGCTCAACAGTTTTATGAAAATTCCATTAGTAAGAAATTTCAGTTATAATAAGGACCAAACCAACAGACCAACTGAGAAGTTTTCAGCAGCCACTAACTCTTCCTGTCTCCTGTGGGGAATTGAAGTGGATCTGAACACCAACAGTCCACAGATCCCACCAACCAACATGTCAATTTCATAACTGATACTGTAATATAAAATGTGATGTAATCTAAAATTCACTTCACTAGAAATAGTTTTCAACCTCTGAGAAAAAATGCGTTTTAAATCCAACCAGTTGTATAAGATTGCATAAATAATATGGTTATATAATTTTTTGTCATCTACTTTCCACATTTCAAACTTATTGCCTATTATTAGTATGACCCTAATTATATTGTCATTTAAATGACTCCCTATCCATGTCATAATGAGTCATTTGTATGACTGTTAAATGCTTTCTGTCATTGTTTTCTTTTCTTCACTGTCCTTGTTCAAAAAAAAGATACTAATTTCTCCTGGTAATAACAATTATAGGAAATATGAGTTCATGAAGCAATAGAAAATTTCAGAAAAAATATTCTCTTGGAAAAGAAAAATTTTCCTCTCTTACCGTTTGTGTGTATGTGTGTGTGTGTGCACATGTACGCAGGTACAGTGAAAGTCAATCTTTTATGGACAATTTAATTATGGTATAACTTTGTCAAAGCTTTATTAAAATTAGTAGAAAACAATAATACTGCATAATTGCTGGTGTCTTTTTGATACTGGCCCCAGTAGGTGTATGGAACATGTGTCTTTGTAGTTGATCAGAGTTATTAGGAAGAAGGTATCTGTAAATTAAAAGACAATATGTTATTGCATCTGGAAATTCTTAAAGGGGGGATGTATTTGCTATATTGAACCACACTTTAAATAATGCAAACTAGAAGCATTCTTCTGTGAACCAAATTTTCACTTTCAGAAAGGGTATTAAGTTGACTATATCTATCAATTTACATTACAAGATGGAAATGCTCAGGACTGGGAGTCAGAGAAAGTAGATTCAAGTTCAGATTCTACTTTTAACTACTTGGTGATTTAACTACTTGGGTGATTTGAGGTAAATCATTGACCTTTTCTGGACCTCAGCTGACCTGAAAATAGATACTTAAATTACAATGTAAAGTTAGTAACTCATAAGGTAGCCATAATCATTGTTAAGAAATAAAGATACATTTTGGAGTTTACTTCACTTTCACACTGTAGGCACTGAGAAGCAGGAAGAAATCACTTAACATGAAAAATGATTTATAATTGTTTTCATATAGTTTTTGTGTGTGACTTGGCAGGTAGATTTCAAAACATACCATTTGCAGTTTTTTTCAAATGGAATTTCTCTTTCTACTGCCTTCTGCCATGTTTTGCTGGCTATCTGTATGACTTATTTGGCTTTATTTTTATATGCTGAAGCTTGCTAAAATTGTTAATTATTTTAACTAGTTTTTTTACTTGATTATTTAGAGTTATCTCTGTCTGTCTGTCTGTCTCTCTGTATATCATCATATCATCTCTTAAAAATAGATAATTTTGTTTCCTTGTTGCTTATCGTTATTCTTTCAATTTCTTTTTATTATCTCATTGGTATAGCTAGCATTTTTAGTACAATACTAAATAGTAATGGTGATAATCAACATCTTTGATTCATCTCTGAGCTTATTAGAAAGGTTTCTTTTTAATTCCATTATAGTTAATGTTTGTTTTTGGTTTCAGACACTACTTATAATTTTAAGAAAATATCCATTCCCCTCCATTTTCTAGTGTTTTTTAAATAGGAATTTATGGTGTCAATAAGATTTTGTTAATTCTGTATTCCTTGATATAATTATATGAGTTTTGATAGTTTTGTTATGATTATGGTCAATTATGTTTACAGTATTTCTAATATTGAGCCAACTTTGCATTTCTGGATATCCTACATGATCATAACAAAAATATTTTTTATATATTTCTGTAATCTCCTTCCTAGTATTTGTTGGTATATAGTTTTCTAGGGAAAATCCACTAGGGAAATTGGTATATAGTTTTCTTTCCCTGTTTTTTTTCAATCCCTATTTTAGTTATCTAAACTATATTTGAGTCATAGAAGAAATTTAGTAGAACTCATATATATTTCAGACAGTTTATATAATATTACAATTAGTTGTTCTTTAAATGCTTGATAGAGTACATTTGTATCTACACCTGGTCCTATTTTTTTTCCTCAGCGAACTCATTTATGATTTATTCAATTTCTTTTTTTAAAAGATTGGGTTATTTAAGTGTTCCATCTCCTTCTGTTAATCTAGGCAATTTATGTTTTTGTAGGCTCTTATCCATTTTATTTAATTCATCATTTTTATTGGCACGAAGTTAGGCAAAATAATCCTTATAATTTAATTATAGCTTGTCATGCATTCATCTCTTTCATTAATTAAATAATTAATCATGCTTTTTTGCTGAGGCAATTGAGGTTAAGTGATTTGCCCAGGGTCACACAGCTAGGGAATGTTAAATGTCTGAGACCAGATTTGAACACAGGTCCTCCTGACTTCAGGCCTGACTCCACTGCACCACCTAGCTGCTCCACCTCTTTTATTTTTGATACTGATAATTTGGCTTCTTTCTTTTAAAAAAAATCAAGTTAGACAATAGTTTATCTATTGTATATATATATTTTCATAAAACAAATTCATAGTTCTATTTATTAGTTGAATTTTTTTGCTTTTAATTTGATTAACCTCACCTTTGATTCTATAATTTTGAATGTGATGTTTAATTAGAGATTTACTATATATTTTTTCTTAAGTACTATTTTGTCCCATAAAATTTGAGATTGTTATTGTCGTTATCTTTAACGAAATTATTGATAATTTCTAGCTTTGTTCCCTGAGCCCCTTATTCTTTAGGGTGAAATTAGTTTCCAATTAATTTTTAATCTATGCTTCTGAGGTTTTTTATTGAATGCCATTTTTATTGTATTGTGGTCTGGAAAAGATATACTTAATGTTTCTGCTTTCTTCTATTTGTTTACACTTAGTACTATGGTCATTGTGAATGTGCAAGACCTCTTTCCTTTATTTTTTTATTAAAGCTTTTTATTTCCAAAATATATGCATAAAGTTATATATTCATCCTTGAAAAACCTTGTGTTGTAAATTTTTTCTCTCCCTTCCCCTCACTCCCTCCTCCAGATGGCAAATAATCCATTATATGTTAAACATGTGTAAATCTTCTATACCTATTTCCACAATTATTGTGCTGCACAAGAAAAATCAGATCAAAAGGAAAAAATGAGAAAGAAAACAAATTGCAAGCAAACAACAACAAAAATGTGAAAATACTATATTGTGATCCACATTCAGTTCCTTCATTTCTCTCTCTGGGTGCAAATGGCTCTTTCCATCACAAAACCATTGGAACTGGCCCGAACCACCTTGCTGTTGAAAAGAGCCATATCTATCAAAACTGAGCTGTGTACAATGCTCTCTTGGTTCTACTCACTTCACTTAGTATCAATTTATGTAAGTCTTCCCAAGACCTCTTTCTTTACAATATTGTATCACATCAAGATGTTGTTAGTGAAGGAATCAAACTAAGAGATAAAAATGAAAAGAATGGCAGAGGGTGATTATAGATTTTTTTTGTATATATTCCCCAGTTCCAGTTGTACAACCAATTGAAAAGGATTCCTATCCAATACTTTGACCTGCCAGTTACAGAATGTCTAGATGTACTCCGCAGTCTCTCCCAAGTCATTCCATTCCATTGCCATTACTACTGCTCTAGAAGTAGGGTCCCTAGGCTTTTCATACTGGGAAATACTACCAGAGTCACTATGCTATGTGCCAGTCCCTATTATGTTCTATACTTATCTGAAAAATTGCTATCTTCCAAAAATTAACAAGGGTTCATTTTGAACAAATTGTCCATGTCTTTAATCAAGAATAATCCTCTGGAGTCCCTAAAAGCATAAGCATTGTCCTTTCACTTGCTGCCTCTGGTGCTATATGAAAAAGAATGTTAAAAGAGTGAATGTGGTACCATTTGCTAGCTTCTTCACACATTAATCAGTTACAGGTCACAATTCCAGGATGGAGAGGAGATGTTATAATCTGCAATCATGAGGATGAAAGAGCCTTACCTAGGAACAGTGAACAGAACAAGAACATAGTAATCAGTACCAGGAAGAATCATAACTGTCCCTAAATACCAAATTATGCCCATTTAGAGAAACACAGATTCTCAATATTTACTAAAGAAATGCCGGTTTTAGTGCTTGAAATGGCCTACTTTTAACCAAAAGGCAATAAAGAAATATGAAGGGAAAAAATTGACTTTCTATATCAGCAGAAAATCTAATCTTTAGAGAGATTCCTAGACAATATGGAACTCCCTCAAAGGAATTTAGGATTGGAAGGTATCCTTTCACCTTCAGATAAGAAACTAAGCATCCTGGTTGAATCCTGGTGAATCATCTTCCATGATTCATTCTCTCACTGTATAAAGCAAGTTCACATTTGGACAAAATTTTCCAAGTGTCCCTTTCTACACAGAACACACCAAGATTTCTCTCTGAGGATCCATATGCCATAGATAATATCCTTAAAGATCCAGGCAAGTTTCCTTTACCTTCTTTCTTCAGAAGGCATTATTAATTTTCTACAATGCATCCCTGCTATTGTAGGGATAGTCCTATTGGAATTCCAAACACATATAATAGTAGGGAAAGTGGGTCAAGTCAGAGAAAAAAGACAACAATAACAAATAAGATCTAAAGATATTCAACACAACCCCACTCATAAAAAGAATTAACTCCTAAGGATTGATTATTTGGGGTTTCTAGGTGTTCAGGTAAACCTTAATCTATGGGTTTGCAGGGCACAAGTTATCTCACAATAAAGCAAGCAGACTATGTGTATTTAAGTGTAAAAAAAGATAGAAATAGTTCTCAACTAAGCAGCAAGATTGTAGTATGAAATTTCCTTACATTTTACTTTAGTCTCAATATCAATATTTGTACAGAATTCAGTGGTATAGAAGATATCAACATTTAAATATCCAATGAGCCAACAAATTTAAAAGTCTGTAGATGAGACAATTAGATGGTACTAAAAACAGAAGAAAATTTTGGAGGACAAATTTCCTCTGGAAGCTTACAACTAAGGCATTAAAAATTGTGGAGACTCTAGACTGGTAAATGGAAGGTGATTCAACCACGATCGTTGGTTTCTTATTTGAGGCTGAAAGAATAACTTCCAATCCTAAAGTCTAGTCTCCACAAATACAAAGAGCCAAATTTATTCCAAATAGAACCTTACATATAGTTGTTTTGTTCTATTCTTCTAAAACTAGGCTAATTAATCTGCTCCTTAGGCTTTTAAGAGTTAACCTCAGGGATTGGATGCCATTGGTCAAGTCATTGGTTATGTTCTTCCTACTGTTAGCAATTAGTAGTGTCTCATTTCAATTTAATTATCTAAAAAGAATAGATGCTTTGCAAATATAACAAGCATTTCTTCTATCAATTCAGGAACATACTTTCTTCTATTCTATCTCCTTCTCTGGAAATAAACAAATCACCGGCTCTTGATAGCATTGGTCCCATCAAGTTCACATCCAATGTACTTTCACTATAGGATAAGTCCTTGCCTGAACTACTTGTTGAGTTGGGCCATTGCTCAATAGAGCATCAGTGCTTGACTGGCTATGAAACACACATTAGAATGCTACCTGGAGCATCAACTTCTGATAATTTATAGCAAATCAAATAATGGTAGATTCTTTGAAAAAGAAGTTAACAGAATTAGAACTCCAAAAATGTAAAGGCAGAACAAAAATTAATTGAGCAAAATAAAAAGACATGAAATGATATACAAGAGCTTTTCAAACAAGAATATAGAATGTGAAAGTAAAATGTGAAAAAGATTATCTAAGGATTGTAAATATTCTAGAGAAACACCACAAAAAAGAAAACCTGAATATCATAATCTGAAAGCACCAAAGGAAAAGAATCTTAACTTTACTTGATGAAGAAACATCATGATCAAAGTTAAAAATCATAGAATCAAACAATAAATTTTGTAGACATCAAGAAAAAATTCTTTTTAAGAAGAATCAAACAGAACAGCATTAAGTTCCTCTTTGTTTATGAGATATCAAAGGAAAATTCGGAATATGATGTTCAGAAAAGCATAGGAAATTGGCTGGTATTCAAATAGCATCCTGAAAAGTTGAACCTAAATAACAAAGAAATTATTGGATGTTCTGTACAAGATATACATTAGAGCTTTTCCTTTCAAAAAAACCCCAAGGTGAACAAGGTAATCAATATGAAACTGTCCAATTACCATAAAACTGGAGACTTTGGGTTAGCAATGAAATAATAAGAACTGAAATGTTTATGCTGAAGAGCTTAGGGAAAAAAAAACAAGTCATGAATTCAGTGTTTTTTTTTTTTGTTTATTTGTTTGTTGTTTGATTTCTTTTACAAAAGAAAAAAAAAACCTCACACATTTTCCAAGATATTGACTCAAGAGAGTATCGATTCACTAATTAATTGATGACTCAAAAGTTATAATTGAAAAAAATCAAGAGTCAAGGGAAGAAATAAATTAATATTTTGAAGACAATTTTTACTCATTATCAAATGAATTTTCATGTATGATAACATATAGGAAATCCTTTTGGGTAGGGAAAATTACAGTGGAACAAGAGATCTAAGAATATTATTGGTCAAGATGTGAGAGGATAGGTGAATAAATGAATGGCTTTCAGTTTATTCCTGTCTTTTGTATAGTGGAAAGGAGTGGGGATATATTACAAATGGAAGAGTAAAAGTTGGATCCTAGCATTAAGGACATGCTCTAGAAGAGTTATGAATGCATCCTACAGAAGTGGGATAAGGCAGGATTTTTCCAAAGAAATGTTATTTGGTATCAGTCATGTGTCTTTTTACTAACTCTCACAAGGGATGGTGGGAAGTGGTTAGGACTCCCAGGAACACTGCTCATAGAATTGAGTTAAAGTGTTAAAAGAATGACCAGTCATCAAGAAGGACAAATTAGGAAAGAAAAGGTAGAGAAAAGGATTGGATCCTTAAGATTTGGGTTGTACAACATTTCTCATAATACCCTATTGCCCACACTAAAAATTAATATTCAAAGGAATTCAAGAATATCTTAAAAGGAGAAAGCAGAGGAATAAAAACAAATTTTTTGGAAAGTATATTGCAAATTAAAGAAATAGAATGGGTGATGGGGGACAAGAAGAATTAGGGTTGTTTTAAGGAAATGAGTTTGCAAAACTTGAGGCAGAATGAATTTTAATGGGTTATCAGCTAATTTATTAGCAAATTTGGTATTTTTGAGTCTGCACTCATTAAGGAAATTTATCTATACTTTTCCTTTTCAGTATTATATTTGTCATTTTTAGTAAACAACATGGAATTTTCTTCATAAATTTGGTCATTAACTAAATATATGATTTATATAAAGAATTTATTCTTTAAATTGCCTTCCATTTATTTGCCACAGGAAATTATTAAAATTCTTGTCTGGTTTTGTGTCTTTTCTCCACATTTCATTTTCATTACCAATAACTTCTTTGAGTAGGCCAGGATTAAGTTGTTTTCAATAGCATGTTACATGCTTTTATCATTTCCCCTCTTCTAAGTTTCTAGTAAGCTTGATCTTTGTTCTTACAGTTTAGATAGGTGATTCAAGAATGACTCAGAATCATTAATGAGATTTTTTCTCTATGAAGTTAGAATTAATTTTATTTTTGTGATTTATTCAGTATTCATACCCAGTGCTATTAATTTCTCAAAGGAAAAAATATGAAACATAGGTGGGAGTAAGATTCTGTGTATTCTAAAAGAAATCTTTGGCTCCCCTCATTCTTTATTACTGATCCATGATTTCCAAAGTATTTCTTGACATCTAATTTTACTTCTTTACTACAACTTTACTTCTATGTAAACATAAGGAAGTATTAAAATAGATTCTGATTTAAATTGTTTTTAATTTTTTTAAACTATTTCAGTAACAAGTATCATTTTTATTAATGTCCCTCACACTACCAATAGGCTTTTGAGCAAATTAAAATGAAATCTAAAAAATATTCTCTATATATTTACATAATCCAGCAAAAATAAATTCTCCAATCAGACAATGTATATTTCTTTCTGAATTTTTCCCCTGAGGCAATTGGGGTTAAATGACTTGCCTAGGATCATACAGCCAGGAAGTGTTACCTGTCTGAGACCATATTTGAACTTAGGTCCTCCTGACTTCAGGGATGATGCTCTATCTGCTGCACCATCTAGCTGCCCCTCTCTTTTTGAATTTTAAGTTCATTACTTTTCTGTTAGGAGGTGAGTGGTGTTTTTCAATTTCATTCTCCTAAACCTATGATTTATCATTGCATTGATAAGAATTCTAAAGTCTTTTGTTATTGTCAAGGATAAATTATTTTCCTAAATAATCAGTTTTGGTCTTTATTAATTCATAAGGGTTTTCCTCTGAAATCACCACTTCCTAGGAAATAACAATATTCAATTTTATTCACAAATCACAATTCCTTTAGGCATTCCCAAATAGAAGGAAACCACCTTATATTTCAATTTTTTAATATAAAAATGAACTGCTTATGAATATTTTTGTACACATAAATCCTTTTCTTTTTTTGATTTCTTCGGAAGTGTGGACCTAATAATTGTATAGCTGGTTCAGAGTATAGACATGTTTTAGAAGCTTTCTAGCATAGCTGGAGCAGAGCTCCAAATTTCCTTTTATAATGGCTGGACCAATTCATAGTTCCATCAAGAATTAGTAATAATTGTCTTGCCATAGTCTCTAATATTCGTCAATTTATTCTTTTGCCATATTTAGCAATCTGATAAGTATAATCTAGAACCACAAATTTGCTTTAGATACTTGTCTAATTATCAATTATTTAGAACATTTTTTTTCCAAATCATCTTTAACATTCACACATACATATACAGGCACTCATATATGAAACAAGAACATTATGAGAGGAGTTTGTCAAAAATTTTTTTCAAAGTTACACATTGTCCTTCTATGTTGTTTAGCTGTTTTTCAATCTTGTCCAATTCTTTGTGATGCTTTTGGGGTTTTCTTTGCAAAAATATTGGGAGTAGTTTGCCATTTTTTGACAGCTACTAAGTGAATAAGTGTGACCTTAAGTAAGTTTCTTAATCCTGTTTTCCTCAGAGCAAATGTAAAATGAGCTGGAGAAGAAAATGGCAAACTATTTCAGTATTTCTGGTAAGAAAATCCCAAAATAAGGTCACAGAGTCAGACATGAATGAAATGTGCAAACATTAACAACAATTAACTTTATTTTCCTTCTGATTTTTTTTACTGTATTAGTCAATGATTATGTTAATAAGCATTTATTAAATACTTACTATGTGACAGACACTGTACTAGATACTGGCTGTTCTCAAGGAGCTCACAAAATAATGTAGAATATGTATCCATTTGGAACTTTCTTGGTATGTAGTAAAATTTTGATCTGAACCTAATTTCTGCTAGACTGCTATTCAGTTTTCCGAGTTTTTCTCTAATTGTCATTCTTTTCCTCAAAAACTAAGGTTCTTGGTTTTATTCAGTACTATGTTACCTTATTTATATGTTTCTAGAATTTCTATGCTGAATTTGTTTCACTAATCACATCTTTTTTTTTTCAAAATCAATCTGAAAGTACTTAAATGATTTCTACATTGTAGTTCATTTTGAGATCTATTTCTGAAAAACCTCTATCCTTTCCATTTTTTTTCATCATTATCCAGAAAAATTTTGGTCTTTTGTTTCTCCAAATAAATTGTGCTATTATTTTTCTAGCTCTTTAACACATTTATTTGGGGAGAATTTATCTTACAACACTAGATAAGTAAGTTAATTTGGGTAGTATTGTGTTTTTATCATATTGAGCTGATCTGCCCATGAGCAATTAATGTTTCTTCAATTTTTAAAATCTGTATTCACTTCTGAAAAAAGCCCTTTATGGTTATATTTGGAGAGACCCTGAGTGAATTTTGGAAGATACACTCCAAGATATATTATAGCTTCTGTTATCTTTCTGTCTCTTCTTTCTGGATTTGTTGATTACATAAAGGCATGCTGATTATTTATGTGGATTTAACTTACATTCTACAATGTTGCTCAAGTTTGCCAATTCAGTTTTAAGGAACTTATCAGGTTCTTTGGAGAATTTCTCAGCTATCTCCTCTTGAGACAGAAACTACAGTGATTTTCATTGTGGTCTTTTTTTCACAAGGAATTAGGAACACTAAAATATGTGATAACTAAATCTGTCAGGAAATGCTGTTTCTTATTGTTATTTTAGCTGCACAAGAGAAAAAAGACACACCAGTTCTTTTATTTGCCTCTTCCAGAAGAACTTTTAGGCATATTTTCATTTTTCTTCCATTTCTGTCTTTCTTTTGCCTTCCTTTGTAGCAAGAATGCCATAATTGAAACAGCTCAGGTTTCCCAGTTGTTATTTATTAGTGTAGGACACATTTAATATCAACAACTAATATTAATAAATAATCTAAAAAATGATTCTTAGCTTTTTCTCTCCCTGCCCCTTTTTGTTACTTTGACAACTTCAGAAGAAGAAAGTGACTACAAGGAACTGAGGTCATTTTGTATCATTCTTTGTTTCATGAGTTGTCCTGGTTAAAGAATTCATCTCCCTACTTAAATAGGTTGTTTTTTCCAAAGCAGACTTGATTTGTTGCCTGAACTGTACTTGACATCTTTCCATTATGGTAGAACATGCTACCAATTAGACTATGTTAGCAATTTTATATCAGTGAGTTATATTTGTAATGAGACATTTTATATGTTTATCACCTATTAGTTTTAATAATTTTTCCTATCCTTCAAAATGCTAATTTTTAAATCCATTTCTTAATGTGATTGTTTTTGTTTTACTTAGAAATGCTTATTATATACCTTATTTTGCAGTAATTGTCTTAATGTATACTTTTATTTTTGATAAGAATTTATAATTTTTTTTTTTTTGCTGAGGCAATTGGGGTTAAGTGACTTGCCCAGGGTCACACAGCTGTTACGTGTCTGAGACCAGATTTGAACTCAGGTCCTCCTGACTTCAGGGCTGGTGCTCTATCTACTGCACTACCTAGCTGCCCCTAGAATTTATAATTTTTCCAGTCAGGAGTAACCATATCCTCTTTAGTTGCCTTCTGCTTATAAGATAGTTTAAATGGAGTAAAGTTTTTTTTTCAATCATGCATATGTATATGCAAACATATATGTATATATGCAGATATGTAGATAAGTAAATATTTTTTCCTTTGTCAAGGGGCAGGAAGGTCTTTACTCAGGAGGCAAAAGAACTGGTCAATGTATTTTCTCTTTAGATCCTTGTAGAGAAGAGTAGCAACTGCTATTTCCATGTAAAATATAATCAGCTAGCTTTTTTTTTTTTTTAAAGAAAACTAAAGTACTTGAAGGCAATTTCATTGTCCATTCTGTCATAATTATCTCTTTCCTCTCACACACACATGCACACATAAATGTATTATTATATATACATATGTATACATGCACACACATATGTATATATAGATATGTGTAAGTATATGTATATCTATCTGTCAATATTTTTTAACTAAGTGCCTACTATGTGCCTGTCACTGTGTTAAGAGCTGGGGATAAAACAAGAGACAACAAACAGGTCCTGCCCTCAAAGAGCTTACAATCTTATGAGGGAGATACAAAGCACACTCATTATAAGATAAAAAGGAAATTATTAATTGAATAAAGGCCCTAGAATTAAGAAGGCTGGCAAAGGTTTCCTGAAAAACATGGGATTTTAGATGGAAATTAAAGGAAGCCAGGGAAGTCAATGGGTTGAGTTCCAGAAGGAGAACATTATCTAGAGGGAGAATATTCTGCGGGACACATATACACATTTGTACTACTTTGTTATAAACCACAACTATTGTAATTCAAAAAAATCTTTGATCATTAAATCTCTCTATTGGCTATTTTGTCTGAGATCTCTATAACAATATAAAAAAAAACAAACAAAAAAAACCCAAGGCACTTTTGTATGATAGACACAAGTCTGAATTTGGAGGCAGAGGGCATGATTTGAATTCTTGTCATCTACTACCTGCATGATCTTTAGCAGGTAACTAAATTTCTTTGGGTCTCATTTTCTTTATTTGTAAAATGAAAGTTTTAGTTCTTTAGAGAGACCTTTAAGGTTTCTTGAAGCTGTAAATCTATGATTTTCCAAAAGATAGAGGGCATTCATCATAATACACTTTTATACTTTCCTCTGCTTGTTTCTGAGACTTGTTAAAAAACTGACTCTTTAAAACTTTTTACTGAATAAAATTTTGTTATTATTGTTCAAAGTGAGTTGTTAAATATGAAATTGGAATCCAGTACTAAAGATGGATAAAAACATCACTAATTTTCCATGATATTTCTTTCTTGTAGACTTTCTAAAATCTTCCTTCCAAAAAAAAAATCCAGATTTCTTTAAAGGCCCTGGGAAAAGCTTGACTTGTTGCTAGAAAATAGCCAGATGGCTAAAGGGGAAAAAAGGTGTTATGAACTGAATGTGTGAAGTGACAGGGGAAATGGAACATGAGAATCAACAGCTATGATTCTATTATACCCATTTTTCTACAGCATGGTACCAAATTGTGATTTATTTGGCCCTCTTACTTGGCTTCCCTCTGCATTTGGCAGTTCCATAATTAAACAAAACTCAAATCATGAACTTGTTTAGAAAGAACTTTGCTGAGAGTTTTGGCAGGAAAAGTCATTGGAATCCTAGACAAAACTAAAGATTGTTTTAATTCTTTATTACTCTGGTTGGTGGAGGAATTATTGTATTAATAGCTCAAGTAAATCCTGGGGAACTCAAACCTATTGGCTTGAATTCTGTCAAATTATTTAAGAGGGATGATGGAAACACCCTTTCCCCCATCTTAATTTGTTTAATTTGTACTTTACTCTTAAAGCAATACCATCTTCCTTAAATTCCGTTGGACGTTCCCAGAGAGCCAGAGTTACTGAGTGGTACCCAGAAGGATCCTGTCCTCTCCAGAACTCACTTTTCCTGCTGATGGTTTCTTATGTTCCCCTCTTTCTGGCAAGGCTTTGATTGCCATCCGTATTTTTACCAGAGGGAATCTCAAATTTCCTCTATACCTGACCCTTTGGCTCTCCTTTCTAAAAGTAGTGTTCCAATGGGCATACATGCCACTGTGTCTTAAGAATTTCTAGATCTCTCTTCCTTATAGTTGAATTCTTAGGACCATCCATCCACCCTCAGATGAAATCACCTAAATATAATTTTCTTTAATTAGAGTGTGAGATCTAATGGAGCAAAGATATTTTTCTTTTCTGATTGTAGCCCAAGCATTGAATCCAATGCTTTGCTTATCTTAAATGCTTAATAAATTTTTTTTCCTATTCCAACATTTTTCATTTCTCTCTTGCACCATTCACCCCCTTTCTACTTGATTCATGTAAATCTGTATGAGCTTGAATGGATTGGGTCTGATGTTAAATCCTGAAGTGACTTGATATTGAAGTCCAAAATCTTTTATCTTCCATCTTCTGAGTATCTAGAAATTATAGAAAAACTAAGCAGTACCTTAGATGTATGGCTTAATTTTGCTAAAAATCTGAAATAATGCAAATTTTGGGGTACAGAATGGATAGATGAATGATTTTGAATTAGGAAGATCTGCAGTTCAAGTTTTGCATTTAACACATAGAAAAGGTACAGTCTCAGACAACTCTCTATACAGGTTGAAGAACACCATGAATTCCCCTATACCAATGAATCACAGGCTAATTGTTTAACAATGATCTCAACATAAAGTGTTTGTCAAGTAATATACAGTATGGCATAATAGAGTGACCCTGAATAAGTTATTCAACTTCTTAGCCTCCAGAAATTCTCTAAGTCTATAAATTGTAGAATGGTTGCTACATAATCTAATCTTTTCCTATTTTTTTAGTCTTTTTACACTTTACTCATCCCCATTCATGCTATATTTGAATGACACTGATTTATTTGCCATTTCTTGTGTGTGACACTTCATCTCCTTTTTTTTTTTTGCACAGACTATTTCTGATGCTTAGAATACTCTTACTCTCGACCTCTATAATGCTGTTCAGATAGGCTATGTTCACTACTTATTCTACTTATATCAAGAGAAAGATCCTCAGAACATTGGGTAGATCCTCAATGGTGAAATTATAGGAAAAAATGTGCAAGACTTATATAGGATGGGTAGATATGAATAGGTGGTTATCAGCATTGCTGGGTGAACACTGATTAGACCACAGGTCTATTTAAGTATTTCATTTTTAAAAGTTGATTTATTTAGATGAATGTTATACTATAGTTTCTTAGAAAAGTAATAATAAATCCTTATACCTAGAGATCTTTTAGGAAAGAGGAGAACAGACATGGATTAAGCATCCAGAAAGGACTGCTATCTTATTTTGAAGATACAGAAAACATAACAAGGTAAGAGAAGGTGAGCACAAGGTGGTGGGAGTTAGAAATTAGACATAGAGAATACAATGGAAGATAAGGGTATCAAGGAGAAGGAGGTGAATGTCAGTGAAAAATTCAAGCAAAGGAAGGGGGAAGGGAGAAGCCATAAGGAGAAGAGAAATTTTAAAGGACCAACACAAAACCAATCTGATACTGGAAAATTGAAATGTGAACTCCTGAGACTTAGCTCCTTACCTGATACAATGCTGTTTTTAAATAAAGTATTTGTGTTGGAACAATTTGATGCCTCCTTAGGATAACTGAGACCAAGTTTCCTTGAAATTTCTATTAAAATGCAAAGCCTCTGCTCCTACAACCAAGACTATTGATCTATATTATGCAGCCAAAAGCCTTTTCATATCAGATTCTAATCCAGTCAGAATTTATTCAACTGCTTACCATGTCCCAAGAAAATTCTATTTAAGTAAATACAAATAGGAGTCACTACCAAGTCTGAATTGAATACCAAATATCCAGACTGTTAATATAACATTATCTTAGTATTCTAAATAAAAACCTAAGAAATGTATATTGTGATACTTCAACAAATAATAACCCAATGGCTTCATACTGTGGATCTTTTATATCTGGCAATTTTTATTTTGCAATTGGAAAAAAGAGTGATCATTTAATGTCACTAAAGTTAGGAGGGAATTGGTCTAACTAATGGTGGAATCTAGGAAACAGAATTATCTGTCCTTTAAATATTAGGGAGCCCTTTCTGTTTCCGTATTGCAATATGATAGTTATTCTCCAAATTATGTTCTAAATTATACTCCAAATTATACTCCTTATGCACCTGTGCCTTTTTAACCTCTATCTACCATCCATAAATAGCTGGAGATCAAATTGTGTAAAATTCCAACAAACCACTGACAATTTTGGTTAAAACAAATTAGATCGTGCTTTGGACACTCCAAAGTACTTTAATTATTATAATGCTATTCATATTGATAAAAATCTATATTATTTTTATTTTAGGTCTCAATCTGAGGGCCAGAGAAGTTAAATAGCTTGTATAGGATTGTGGAATTGTGATAGCAACAAGGCTAGAACTCTGACCTCCCAGTTATCATTTGTAGTTACTTCTATTATGTTATTCCATTCACTGCCAATATAATCACCTGGTAAAGGATTTCACCAAAGGCTTACCTTTTCTACCAATTCAGAGACACTTTGGGAAGGAGGATTAATCATGCTCTTTTCTTGCAGCCTGATATTCACTGTTGAAGGTGGTGGCAGAGTCGCTAAAGCCAGAGTGGTATCAATTAATCAGTCAACAATCATCTATTAAGTAATTGCTATGAAGTATGTGATGGTTACTAGAGAAACAAAGACATAAATCAAACAGACTTCCCATCAAGAAATTTGTATTCCATCGGGGGAAATGGGAACACAAGTTAATAACTGCAAAGTATATACAAAATTAGTACAAAGAAGTTGGGAAGCATTAATAACTTTTGAGGCAGAGATACAGAAAAGCTTCCTGTAGGAAGTAGAACTTGAGATAATTATTAGGGGTTAGAAATGGAGATGAGGACAACTTGTGTAAATTTATAGTAATAGGAGATAAAAATTTAATCTGTAAAGATCAACAAGTAATCCAGTTCGTCTGAAACGCAATGTATAGAATTGGAATGGATCTTTACATTACTTAATTTGGCAGTCCTTCATCTATTATATATGCAGTTGACAATCCAATTAGTTGCCTTTGTAATTCTATGCATTTATTACATCTAACTATTATTCTCAGTAGTGATCCATAGGTTTTACTAGACTACCAAAATAGTTTAAGAGGTCTGCTCTACTCCAATCTTTTCATATTGAGGATGAATAAATTAAGTGAAATGAATTGTTCAAAATGATACAGATGACTAGGAAGCTGGGAGAGCTTAAATTTGAATACAGGTTCTCTGGTTTTAAGCAAGTATTTTTAAAAAAGTTATTCATTTATTCAAAATTTAAATTCAAAATGGAAAAAGAAAAAAAAAACAGAAAAAGATAAAAAAGATCATTATGTGTATAGTGGAATGTAAGAGGAGATTCAAAATGTGAGCCAATACATTTCTATTTCAAGAATGCCTGTACAATAAATAATACACATTGGGTTCAAAAATATCCATCTTTTTTTGACTCCTTGTAGGTTTTTTTTTGGTTCTTTGCTATAAACTTTTCACTCCATTTTTTCCTTCTTTCTTCTTCACCATCTCTCCCAAGAAGGCTACAACTAAACATGGATATATTTTTATAACTATCTATGTACCTATCTATCTGTCATGTGTGTCTATCTTTTTGTCTATGTACCTATCTATACACATATACACAATACATATACATACACATATACATATACACATACACTTACATATATACATATATCTATAATCACATGCATATATACAGATATACATTTTTCAATATATATGTAAGTATATTACTCTTGTCTGTCTTCTGTTTCCCTTGAAGTAATATCAACCTTTCTAAGTCCTGATCTTTCCACATTTTTCTACATCCACCAATTCATCATTTCCAAAACCACATCAACATTACAATTTTATGCTATCTAGTTATTTTAAATAGTCCAAAATATTATTGATTAATATGACTGACTATATTATATTTTCCTTATTTTCTCTTTTGATTAAATCTATTGTAGCCTTCCCACATCCCCTCCAACATTTGTCATTATCTTTTCCTGTCATTTTAGCCAATCTGACAGGTGTGTAGTGGTACTTCAGAGTTGTCTTAATTTGTATTTCTCTGATCAATAGTGATTTTGGAGCACCTTTTCATATGACTAGAAATGGTTTTAATTTCATCATCTGAAAATTCTCTGTCCATATCCCTTGACCATTTATCTACTGAAGAGTGGCTTGAATTCTTATAAATATGAGACAATTCTCTCTATATTTTAGAAATGAGATCTTTATCAGAACCCTTAAGTGTAAAGATAATTTCCCAATTTGATGCTTCCCTCCTAATCTTATCTGCATTATTTTTCTTTGTACAGAAACTTTTTAATTTAATATAATCAAAATCATCTATCTGGTGTTCAATTAAGAGTTCCAAATCTTCTTTGGACATAAATTTATTCCATCTCCACAGGTCTGAGAAGTAAACTATAGTATGTTCCTCTAATTTACTTATATTATCACTCTTTATATCCAAATCATGAACCCATTTAGATCTTATCTTGGTATGTGGTGTTAGGTGTGGGTCAGGTCTTCCCTATTCCTATAGTATTTTTCAATGCTTTATATTACTTCTTAAAATATTTTGTTGATAATTTTGACTTCACTATCACTTCATCATAACTAAAATCCAAAAAACTTCCCTTTTTAACAAAATTTTTATGCAAAAATATCAACCATTTAGCTATGTCTGACAACATATATCTCATTGCACCCTTGTGGTCTATCACCTCTCTGCTGAGATATAGGAGGCATGCTACACCAAATGAGGCATAATAGTTAGAATTCTGAAGTTGGAGTTAGGAATATCTGAGTTCAAATCCTCCTCAGATAATTATTAGTTAGCTTAGGTAAGTGTCTTAATATATGAAAAACTCAGTTTTTTTCATTTACAAAAAGGAGCTAATAATAGCATCTATCTCAGAGTTATTGTGTGGATAAAATAAGACAATATATGTAAAATACTTTGTAAACTTGAAAGAAGCATATAAATGTTAACCGTAACCATCAATCCTCAGAAATCATAAGTCACCAGTCAATTAGCACTTATTAACCTACTGCTATGTGTCAGGCACTGCACTAAACACTGGGGGTACAAAGACAGTAAAAGGCAGCCTGTTCTTTAGGACCTCAGTCTAATAGAAGTAGCATGCAATCAGTGATGTACAAATAAGTCATTGTATTGAAGCTTTCAATGTTGAATTCCTTTACATGGCTGTGGTGGTCATCATACAAATTGGTCTCTTGGTTCTGCTTACTTCTTTATACATCCCTTCATGTGGATCTTTTATTCACCCAGAGATTTTTTCATATTTGTTATTTTCTATGGCATGATAATATTCAAGATATTCCTACATTTGCTTTCTTCTCAAGGTACCACAAAAGTTTGCTACCACAAAAGTTATGCTATAAATGTTTTTATATGTAACATATTTTCCTCTGCTTGAAAATTCCTTTTTTGATATATTTAATTTGATATTTAGATAAGATTTTTTTTTAATGAGGAAAACGAAAACCAGAAAGATTTAAAAAATTAGGTAGGTACCATATCTCTCTTTCTAGATTGCCATTTCTTATTTATTTAAAAAATTTCCACAGTTTCTAATGTAGTGCTTGTCACAGAGGAAATGTTAAATAAGTATTTGCTGAACTAAATCAATTAATCAATCAATTGTGTGCCATCCACTGTGTTAAATTATCCAATTGAATTGAAATAAGGCTCAAGCAGGAAGCAAAAGTAGCACACAAATTCCAATGTTCAGATTCAAAATTCTGTGTTATTAAACAAAATGACAATAGACATTTTATTTCTGCCCTTTGTTTTTCATAACACATATCTGAATATATTCTCTCTGCTCTTCTACTATTGAGCTATCCTTTATAATTTCCCCCCCCCCAAAATCAGCAAGAGAATTTGCAGCATTCTAAATTCCTAGTCCATCATCTTTCCAGAACAAGCTAGAGCATTGTGTAGCATTTAGTTTAATTTATTTTTTTAAAATTTATATTATTATAGTCATTGTGTAGTCTCTTTCCTGGTTTTGCTTACTTCATTTTGCACTAATTAATATAAAAAATTTGTATTTTTCTAAATTATTAATATTTGTCATTCCTTTCAGTATACTATACCATTTTATTCATATTATATTATTTATTCAGCTATATCCCAATTGATTTTGTAGCTCTTTGCTCCAACAAAAAGTATTCCTATGAATATTTTGTCATGTAAGGAAGATTCCCCCCCCATCTTTGAAAGTCCTCCCAGCTGTGGGCTCCAATCATGTTACCTCAGAGATAGCAAGGAGCTTTGAAAGTAAAAAAAAATTAAAAAATTATGTAGACCAGCCTGATCATGGTATCCAATATTAAAAGCAGACTAAGGAAGTTTCTATATACTCTAAGAAAAGTCATAGGAGTGATAAGCATAAGGAAAATAAATCTTTTTGATCAGGAACTCATATATTTTTATTTATTTTAATATTCATTTTCTTTTATTTTTGTTGCCAGATTCCCTCTCTCTCCATTTTCCTTTCTCATCCATTGAGAACACAAGAAAAACAGAATACGTTATAAATATGTATATACTTGCAAAACAGATTTCTATATTATTCAGGTTCCCAGGAAAAAAAGAAAGAAAAAGAAAATTTAAAAATTGGCTCATACATTTTAAAAGCAATGTCATTTTTTGAAATCAGCCTCCTTCCCCCTGTTCCTCTAGTTCTCTCATTTAGCCTATTTTGTGACTATAGACTTCTCATATGCTAGGGTTTCTGGCCAGTTTCAGGTTCTGTTTGTGTACTAGGAACCTATAAGCCCAGAGAAAATGTTATTTCCTTCTCTCTTATCTTTCCTAGTAGCAGTCTAAGGTGTTTTAGACAGTACTATATCAAGGTTGCTGTTTTTATGGTCTGAATTCTGCTTTCAAAGATTTAAGCAAGGTCTTTAAAAAGCATATGTTACTCCTAGTAAGTAGAAGGGGGTTTTATGAGGGAATAGAACATGAACTTGTTGAAAGGCTTATTTCATAAGAAATCTCCTGAATCACCAAGCTGACAACTCTGAAATATGGAAAGCATCTTTTTGTCCTATTATGTGGGATCAACGTGAGGCCTTTTCAGAGAACTGACCCCTGTCATAGTTTAGGGTTACAGTTCCAGGAAACCATCTCCCCCCTGCTTGTACCCTTGCTTAATCTCTGACAAAGCTCTTTGTAATCTATAGTTCTTCTGTTCTGGTACCCTAAGGATGGAATGGATTCTTATAATAGACTGTGAGCTCTGCTAAGTCAGGGACAGCTGGGGCCCAAGATGGGGTAAGAAAATTGTTTTAAGGTATAAAAAGCCTGTCCTTTGCCTCATTACACCAGAATATTCTGGTGAAGGAGGCACCCTATTTTTGCAGAAAGTGGATAAACTGCTTTCTGCTCTGGTTCTGAGAAAAGTCCATTTAAATTATTTTGGGTTAGTGGTCGCTGTCCTACACACTATGATACAGTATGTTTCCTGGTGAAAGGAGTCAGTTTTGCCTTCATTTTCACAAAAGGCATTTTAATTGACTGTCACACAGCAGCTTCTGTTTCCCCATTGTTCACATCATCATGAAATCCCACCACAGAAAGACAATGATAACATTTATCAGTTTAATTCAGTGCCCTGGAGTGTTAGCACCTTGAGCCATTATCATTCTTACATATTGGCTGATCTGACATTCATTTCTTCAGATTAAAAAAAGGGAACTGGCTCAGTCTTACAAATGAATTCAATTTCACACCAACCCTTTAGTATTCTTGATTACTACTGCAGAGTCCTAATTATGAGAAGAAAATAAGTTAATAGAAAAATAGCAGCATGAAAGCAGTTGAGACATCAAAATTCATAGTCAAGTGTTATATGGCTTTATATGTTGTGCCCTCTCTAGCACACAGAGTTGGTACTAGGAAATAAACAAGGTAGAAATAATTCTGAGATGCAACATATAGGGAGGATGTAAAGAAAGGGACATTGAATCATTATTTAAAAAATTAAGTTGCATTATTAATGCCAGCAAATTTGGTTTTCTGTGGCACAAAGTATTTATTTGTGTTAAGAATTGATGTATACTACAGTGAAGGCTCAAAACCTTTGGTGGAAAGTAGTACATAATTGGTACTGTTTTTGAAACCAGGGTAAAACTCAAATCTTGTTGAGAGCACATGGAAGCTTTATCTCGTTTGCTATTATGAATGTAAGGACCACATTGCAGTAATAACATCTTTTTTTTCTAGACATGGTTTCATTAGTATAGGGATTTCTCTCTGAGGAACTCAAATTACTGTGCATATTGGTTCTGCAAATTGCTTTCTTAGAGATTTGACTTGGTCTTGGAGAAGTTAAATTACTTACCTAGTCATGCAACCAGTATTGGCTATTGGCAGAACTTCTTGATTCTGAGCTCTGCTCTTTGCTCATTGCATCCCTATATATCCTTGGCATTATGTCATGGCATATCACATTAATTTTTAAAATAGAGGATTTAATTTAAATGAAAGCTTTATGATCAGTAAACATTTTTCATGAATTTTGTTATCTCACTACAAAAATACTGTTCCATACAGGTATCCATCTTAGTTAATGGATGCAGAAATTGAAGCTCAGATACATTGATCAGTTTAGCCAAGGTTATAGACTTAGCAAGTGATGGAGCTGGGATGAACTTATGATCTTTCTACTCAAAAGATGATGTTTTGTCAAGTATGATATGCTAATTATTAATATAACAATGACCTTTTGCTGTTCAATTACTTAAGGATATGTAATATTATGTCAACACTTCACTTCCCAATTATTCCATCTCAGTTGAAATGCAGACCTCAATTCCTCTGCTACTTGGTAGATTAACTTTGTCAGTTATTATGATAGTTTCCTATCAATCTTGTGGTATGTCATCCTATACTTAACTAGATTAGAATTCAGCTGGCTGACATGAATTTGATCAAAGGGCATTTGCTGGTATAGCTTTTTGTGACTGTGCTGTGATTGGGTATCAGAAAATGATTGGTGGGCAATATTTGTGATCCTCATTGAGTGTCCTCAGATGAATTTCAAAGTTGATTGACATTAGAAATGAGTTTTGTTTATAAGTAATATATATATAAACATATGTGTGCATATACATGTGTGTGTTATCTATTACATATATATTATATAAAAACATATAAAACATATAAATATATAATACATATATATGGGTATATGTAATATATAATATATAAACACACACAAGCACATGCACACAAACATATATATAAATACTTGTGAGTTTTGAAAATATATATATAGAGGAGTTTTGAGTTCTCTGAATAAATTCACTTTCAGATTGATAATGAGATTGAAATATGAATTGTCTGAATTGGTTCAGTCTTTGAAAGAGTCTGATGGAATATATGGGAGAGATGTGGGAAAGAAGAGGCATTAGACTGACTATCAAACTACCAAATTGTTGTACTGACCATTTTGTTGTATGTCTGTGAAACCTGGACAGTATACCAGCCTTGTCCCTGGAAACTGAGTTGCTTCCGTTTGTCTTAGGAAGATTCTGAAAGTCACCTGGCAAGACAAGATAGCTGATACTAAGGTCTTTTCTTTTCTTTTCTTTTTTTTTTATTAAATCTTTTTATTTGTATAACATAAGTATGGGTAGTTCCTCAGCATTGATCTTTCAAAGCTTTCCATTACAAATTTTACCCTCAGTCCCTTCCCCTCCCCTAGATGGCAGGAAGTCCACTACATGTTAATAATGTTGAAATACTTGACAAGTTGTGCAAGAAAAATCCTATCTACAAGAAAAAAAAGAAAATAAGAGAAAGGAAACACAATGCAAGCAAACATCATAGAGAGCATGAAAATGTTATGTTGTGGCCTATATTTCATATCCTTCTCTCTGGGTGTATATGGTTTTTTTCACTGAACAATTGGAACTGGTTTGAGACAATTCTTTGTTGCAGAAAGCCATGTTCATCAGAATTGATCATCATGTAATACTGTTGTTGCTGTGTATGATGATCTCCTGGTTCTGCTCGTTTCACTCAGCATCAGTTCATGCAAGTCTCTCCAGGCCTCTCTGAAATCGTCCTGCTAGTCGTTTCTTACAGAACAATAATATTCCATAATATTCATATACCATAATTTATTCAGCCACTCTCCAATTGATGGGCAACCATTCAGTTTCCAGTTTCTAGCCACTACAAAAAGGGCTGCCACAAAATTCTTGCACATGTGGGTCCCTTTCCCTCCTCTAAGATCTCTTAGGGATATAGGCCCAATAGAAACACTGCTGGGTCAAAGGGTATGCACAGTTTGATAACTTTTTGAGCGTAGTTCCAAATTTCTCTCCAGAATGGTTAGATTCGTTCATAGTTCCACCAACAATGTATCAGTGTTCCAGTTTTCCCACATCCCCTCCAACATTCGTCATCATCTTTTCCTGTCATCTTAGTTAATCTGACAGGTGTGTAGTGGTACCTCTGAGTTGTTTTAATTTGCATTTCTCTGATCAATAGAGATTTGGAGCACCTTTTCATATGACTAGAAATAGTTTTAATTTCATCATCTGAAAATTGTCTGTTCATATCCTTTTACTATTTATAGATTGGAGAGTGGCTTGAATTCTTATAAATATGAGACAATTCTCTATATATTTTAGAAATGCGGCAGGCCTTTATCAGAATTGTTAAATATAAAGATGATTTCCCAGTTTATTGCTTCCCTTCTAATCTTTTCTGCATTAGGTTTGTTTATACAAAAGCTTTTTAACTTAATATCAAAATTATCTATCTGGTGTTCAATTAAGAGTTCCACTTCTTCTTTGGACACAAATTCTTTCCTCCTCCACAGGTCTGAGAGGTAAACTATCCTATGCTCCTCTAATTTGCTTATAATATCACTCTTTATATCTAAATCATGAACCCATTTAGATCTTATCTTGGTATGTGGTATTAGGTGTGGGTCAAGCCCTAATTTCTTCCACACTGGTTTCCAATTTTCCCAACAGTTTTTGCCAAATAGTGAGTACTTATCCCAAAAGCTGGGGTCTTTGGGTTTATCAAACACTAGACTGCCATAGTTATTGCCTAGTTTGTTCTGTGATCCTATCCTATTCCACTGATCAACTATTTTATTCCTTAGCCAATTCCAAATGGTTTTGATGACCGCTGGAAATTCCTCAATTTCATCAAATTCCCATTTCCCCCTGAAAGGATTACACTTAGTTTTGCTGAGTAGGTAATTCTTGGTAATCGGATCTCCTTTGCCCTCTGGAATATCATATTCCAAGCCCTCTGATCCTCTAATGTAGAAGAAGCTCCTAAATCTTTATGTTATTCTGATTGTGGTTCCACAATTATTTCTTTCTAATTGTTGAAATATTTGCTCTATGACATGAGAGTTCTGGAAACTGGCTATAATATTACTGAGGGTTTTCATTTTGTGATCTCTTTCAGGGATAATCAGGGAAATCTTTGAATTTATAATTTATCCTCTGAATATTAGGAGAGTTTTCCTTGATAATTTCTTGAAAGATAGTGTCCAGACCCCTTTTTTGATTATGGCTTTTATATAGTCCAGTGACTTTTAAATCATGTCTCCTGGACTTATTTTCTAGGTCAGTTGCTTTTCTAATGAGATATTTCACATTGTTTTGTATTTTTAATTTTTTTTAAATTTCCATTTGCTTAATTATAATTGTTAAAGAATTATTTCTCTAAGACAGTACAAACTGTTCTAAGCTTCAGAGGTTTTGTGCAGCTTTTTTCAAAGATACTTCTAGGGACCTATAAAATTTCAGTTCTTATATGGGTATTATCTATTGAGAGGTTTTCATTATTCTCCTGGACTATGTTTTGGTCTGTAAATGATCACAAGCACTCTTGTGATCTGTGCCTGAAACTGTGAAAAGGCTCCTACTCCATTGTGGCTCCAAAATCTCATGTTCTTGTTCTTTTCCTAATCCTGCAATTGGACCTGGATCTGAGTATGGGCAGATTAACAGAGTCCTGCCTCAGCACTAGTGAAGAAATCTATATAATCTCCTGTCCAGTTGTTTGACCCCCTTGTCATCTATGAACTGAGAGGTCCATAAGCAGCCGCTGTTGCTGCTGACTCAGTGGCTCCAAAGGTCTATTTCAGGCTCACTGGGGCCAGGGCTGTGTTGGCACAGTTTGTGCTAAATGGTGCTCTACTCTCACCCAAGTGTGACAGATATTTCCTGCTGTTCTAATTTGTGTTGGGATGAAAAATTGCTTCACACCATCTTTTGTGGATTCTACCAATCTAAAATTTGCTGGAAGTCATTATTTAAAGGTATTTGAAAGAGTTTGGGTGAGAACTAAGGCAAGTCCCTATTTTTATTTTGCTATCTTGGCTCTGGCTCCCCCTTCCCCCCCACACACAATGGCCTCTTTTAACTAGCAAAAAATATAGGATGGTAAGATACTCAGGGTTTCTGGCCAAAAAAGAAGCAATTGCTATTTACAATCTCTATGAGTCAATCAGGGTCCAAATAATGACCAAATAGAGCTTGGTCTGGGATATACTGTTGCCAATCATGAGAACTAGAGTGATTTGGCTCTAAGGCATAATATTTAAGGAAGAAAGAGATGGATTTAACATATATTTTAATATGTTCAACATATATTGGATTGCTTGCCATCTAGGGGAGGGGAAGGAGGAGAAAATCTGAAACACAAGGCTATACAAGTGTCAATGTTGTCAAATTATCCGTGCATATGTTTTGAAAATAAAAAGCTTTAAAAATTAAAAAAAAGAAAAAAATATAGCCTATAAATCCCAAGATGTCTTAGGAGGTTTCAAAATTTACATTTCTTTGGGCAACGTATCAGCTGGCAAGAGTATACTCTATTGACAGAGAGAAGGGAAGGGAAAGAAGAAAGCAAGAAAAAAGCAAGCAAGCAAGAAGCTGAGTTATTTACTTTGCTAGGTCTAGTTGGGTCTCTAGTAGATCATCTACTACTACTTACTAACAGATTGTTTGTCCCTCATTCTTAAAGATGACCATGACATCATGGAGGTAAGAGATATCTGTGCAAGATCACCAACCTTACTTTTCCCTGCATAGCCATCTGGATCCAGTGGCAAGATATAGATCAGGAAAACTGAAGATAGCTTGCTACATACTCATGGTTTATGATTCTTTTCTACATGTTCTTATAATGCAGTAGAGACAGTTAGATGTCTTTCTTTAAAGTGTTACTTTTGTTTCATTTTTTTCCATTTTGTAGGAGTATAGGTCATCCACTCAGGTTCTCCATCCATTATCTATAATATTTACTGCATTATCAACTAACACCTTTTTTCAGCTCATACATTTTCTGGGTGATATCTTTTGCTAAACTTCCCACACAAAACCTAATATTTTTAATATGCTTCAGCCTCTATTCATAGACACAGAATATTTCTCCATTGCCCTTTGGGTTACCTATAATTTTGATTCTATTTTCTTTTATACATAATTAAAAATCATAAAGAATTTCTGAGAGAATAGTGATATTTGATGGTTAAAAGATGGGCTTTATGTCAGGGAGTATTTTTCTTTTTGTTATATCATTGCAAAATTTCCCAAATGCTATCCAGCCCACTCTTTTCCTCCTCTTCACTTCTGGAGCCAACTCATTCAATTTCAAAACATTTTTTTCTGACTTCAATTTCAAAAATGTGCTTGTCCACCTGCAGTGTCTGTCCTGGGTAAATGTACAGAATGACAGTTCAATAGATGACATATCCATCTACAGCATACTTTATCTCCTAGGATATGGGGATTTTAAAATCCATTTGGGTATTTTTGTGTGGATTTAAACTATTCTCTTTTGAATGGTCATGGATCTCATTGTGGAAGTCCTCAAGTATTCTTGGGGTTAATACAAGTAGCATAATGGCAAGAAAAAACAGAAAAAACGTTGGGAGAGTTCTCTAAACGATAGAGTATCTATTCTATTTAGACTCCATGCCAGACATCCCTCAGTATAATGATAATCACTGGTATGATCACGTTTTTGCTTTGTGTTTTTCTTGATGTAGACAAAGAAACTTTATCTCTGTAGTTGAATTTATCAAAGAATACAATGTAACCCAACCTAATTTAGCCCAATTTATTAAGCACTAATTATGAGTTATAAAGACAAATGAAAAACAATTCTTGGCCCAAGAACTTTATTTTCTACATGTGTTTAAGATTTTGCAAGGTCTTAATATATGCACAGCATACATTTCATTAAAGGAGAGTCTTTATGGCTAAATTTTCCTCTGTGGAGTTTTTCTTTTCCATGAGCAAAAAAATAATCAGAGCACAACATGGTTTTCTGCTTGCTTTTTCATGTGTGTGATTATGAAACTGTGACCTGCTCTGGAAAACCATTTGCAATAGCTTAGCTATTTCCTCAAATTTTCATCAAGCTTGCCCTCAATATGTCTGTAAAGGAGATTTTATAGAGACAAGAAAGTAGCTAAATGGGTCACTAGTTCTCAAAGTACTTCTATGACTTTTTTTTGTATCAAAATCTGTGATTTTGATAATAATTTTATCTCTTCTTCACTTTGAGATATCTTGGAAGTCAGCCCCTCAAAACTCAAAACTGCATTTCCTTCAGTACAATCTTCTTTGCTTAGTTGGTCAAGATGTTATTCCCAACTTCATACTTTTTTTTCTCATTAAAGCTTTTTATTTTACAGAACATGAGTGATTTTTCTGCATTGACTTTTATTTTTATTTTTTTTATTTTTTTTATTTTTTTTAATAAAGCTTTTTATTTGCAAAACATATGAGTGACCTTTCAACATTGACCTTTGC
>JAJPUD010003580.1:12793-41339 GCA_023553655.1 Myrmecobius fasciatus
CATCCCTCTCTCTGGGTGTATATGGCTTTCTTCAGTGAACAATTGGAGGTGGTTTGAAACATTTCATTGTTGAAGAGAGCCATGTCCATCAGAATTGATCGTCATATAGTACTGTTGTTACCGTGTAGAATGATCTCCTGGTTCTGCTCATTTCACTCAGCATCAGTTCATGTAAGTCTCTCCAGACCTCTCTGAAATCATCTTGCTGGTCATTTCTTACAGAACAATAATATTCCATAATATTCATATACCATAATTTATTCAGCCATTCTCCAATTGAAGGGCATCTATTCAATTTCCAGTTTCTAGCCACTACAAAAAGGGCTGCCACAAACATTCTTGCACATGTGGGGCCTTTTCCTTCCTTTATGATTTCTTTGGGATATAAGCCCAATAGAAATGCTGCTGGGTCAAAGGGAATGCACAGTTTGATAACTTTTTGAGCGTAGCTCCAAATTGTTCTCCAGAATGGCTGTATCCGTTCACAGCTCCACCAACAATGCATCAGTTAGACATCATATTTCAAGAAATTATACAGGAAAACTGTCCCTGTATCTTAGATCCACAGAGTAAAATAGAAATTGACAGTATCAATTGATTACTTCCTGAAAGAGATCCCAAAATGAAAACTCCCCAAATAAAGTCAAATTTCAAAGGTCCCAGGTCAAAAAGATTTAATACTTCAAGCAGCCAGAAAGAAACAATTCAAAAATTGTGGGGCATTTAGTAGTTTCTGTGTTAAAAGATAGCAGAACTTAGAATGATATTCTGGAAAGCAAAGAACTAGAATTACAACCAAGAATAACTTATCCAGCAAAACTGAATATAATTCTTCTGGGGAAAAAATGGATATTTAATGGAATAGAGGGCTTTCAGGCAATCCTGATGAAAAGTCCAGAGTTGAATAGAAAGTTTGACATTAAAACACAAGACTCAACCATCAAAAGATAAATATGAAAGAGTATTACTAAGGAGCTCAATAAAGTTAAAACTGTTTACATTCCTATGTGGGAATATGATACATGTAACTTCTAAAAACTTTGTTAAGACAGTTAAAAGGAGATTTTATAAACAGAGTACATGGATATGAATCAATTATATTGGAATGATCTCCAAAAATATATATATAAAAAGATGAGAAAGAAGTTTGCATGGGAGAAAGGGGAAAGAGAAATAGAATGGGGAAATTTTTCTCACATAAGAGAGGTGTACAAAGAAGAGCTTTTACAGTGAAGGGAAAAACAGTGGGGTGGCAAGCAATTCTTAAATCTCACTTCTTAAAGAGCGTAGAATATATATATTCTGTTGTGTATAGATATGCAATGTACGGGAAATAAGAGAAAGGGCATAACAGGAAGGGGAAGGAAGGAATGATAAAAGGGATGGTAGAATAAGGGAGGTAAAAAAAAGAAGAAACAAAAAATGGAATGGAGGTAAATACACTGTAATCATAACTGAATGTTAATGATATGAACTCATCTGTAAAAAGGAAGAAAATAACAGAGTGGTTCAGAAGCCAGAATTTAGCAATGTGTTGTTTACAAGAAACACACTTGAAAAAGAAAGACATATATATGAAAAGGTGCTCCAAATCACTATTGATCAGAGAAGTGCAAATTAAGACACCTCTGAGATACAACTACACACCTGTCAGATTGGCTAAGATGACAGGAAAAGATAATGACAAATGTTGGAGGGGATGTGGGAAAACTGGGACACTGCTACATTGTTGGTGGAATTGTGAATGGATCCAACCATTCTGGAGAGCAATCTGGAACTATGCTCAAAAAGTTATCAAACTGTGCATACCCCTTGACCCAGCAGTGTTTCTATTGGGCTTATATCCCAAAGAGATCTTAAAGGAAGGAAAGGGACCCACATGTGCAAAAATGTTTGTGGCAGCCCTTTTTATAGTGGCTAGAAACTGGAAACTGAATGAATGCTCATCAGTTGGAGAATGGCTGAATAAATTGTGGTATATGAATGTCATGGAATATTATTGTTCTATAAGAAACGACCAGCAGGACGATTTCAGAGAGGCCTGGAGAGACTTGCATGAACTGATGCTGAATGAAATGAGCAGAACCAGGAGATCATTATACACGGCAACAAGACTATATGATGATCAATTCTGAAGGACAGGGCTCTCTTCAACAATGAAATGTTTCAAACCAGTTCCAATTGTTCAGTGATGAAGAAAGCCATATACGCCCAGAGAGAGGGATATCAATGTGGACCACAACATAACATTTTCGTGCTCTCTGTTGATGTTTGCTTGTATTCTGTTTCCCTTCTCAGATTTTTTTTTCTTGTAGGTCCGATTTTTCTTGCACAGCAAGATAATTGTAAAAATATGTATATACATATTCGATTTGTCAAGTATTTTAACATAATTAACATATAGTAGACTTCCTACCATGTAGGGGAAGGATGGGGACTAGGGGGGGAAAATTTGTAACAGAAAGCTTTGCAAGGGTCAATGTTGAAAAATTACCCATACATATGTTTCGCAAATAAAAAGCTTTAATAAAATGAAAAAATAAATAAGTAAAGAAAAAAGGAAAAAAAAAGAAAAGAAAAGAAAAAGAAAGACATAGAGTTCAGATAAAGGACTAGAGCAAAATGCTCCAGGTAAAGTGAAAAATGCAAAGGTAGTAGTCATTAGCTCAGAAAAAGCAAAAGCAAAAATAAACCTTAATTAAAAGAGATAATCAATGAAACTATGTTTTACTGAAAGATATCATAGGTAATGATATATATTAAAATATATTGTTTCTCTAATAAAGGCCACATTTCTCAAATATATATTGAGTGAAGAAATTAGTCTGATTTTCAATAGTAAAAGTTATTTCCCAATTCGAATAATCATAGGGTTTAAACAGTTTTCAGAAGAAGAAATCAAAGCTATCTTTAATCATGAAAAAAAAATGTTCTAAAACTGCCATTGTTTGAAGAAATGAAAAATTAAGAAATTCTGATGTACCATTTTATACCTATTGGAAATGGCCAGTGCTGGAAGAGAGGAGAGGAAAATAAGGAGATTTTGAAAAATGAATTGTTGGTGGAGTAGTAAACTAGTCTAACTATTCTGGAAAATAATTGGGACAATGCCCAAAGGACTATAAAATTGTGCATATTCTTTGATCATACTACTACTACTAATTCTATCTCCCAAAGAGATCAGATAAAAAAAGAAATGGATCTATGCAAAAATATTTGTAGCAGCTCTTTTTGTGGGTGGCAAAAACTTGTAAATTCAGGAGATGCTCATCAATTGCTAAATGATTGAACAAGTTGTGGCATATGATTGTAATGGAATATTGTTGTGCTGTAAGAAATGAGCAAGGGGGTGATTTCAGAAAGACATGGCAAGATTTATTTGAACTGATACAGAGTGAAGTGAGAAAAACTAGGAGATCATTGAGCATAGTAATAGCAGTGTTGTTTGTTTTTTTTTTTTTTGCTGAGGCAATTGGGGTTAAGTGACTTGCCCAGGGTCACACAGCTGTTACGTGTCTGAGACCAGATTTGAACTCAGGTCCTCCTGACTTCAGGGCTGGTGCTCTATCCACTGCGCCACCTAGCTGCCCCATAATAGCAGTGTTTTAATGATGATTGATTGAACGACTTAGCTACTGTGATCAATGTAATGATACAAGGCAATTCCAATGGACTCTTTTCCTTCAGAGAATTGATGAACTTTGAGTTTTAATTAAAGTATTTTTTTCACTTTCTGTTTTTTGAAATATGGTTAATATGAAAATATGCTTTGCATGGTTTCATATGTACAATTGATATATTGCTTGCCTTAGTGGGTAGGGGACTGTGTGTGAGGGAGGGAAAGAAACTCTTAAGAAAAGGAACGCTAAAAAAAATGCTAAAAATAAGTTTTTTAAAAGATTAAATATAGAGAATTACTAGGCAAGTTTAGTTGGTTGTATTGATATTCAATTTTCAATAAAACACTTAAGAAAAAAATGTGATAGAGAAGTATAAAACAAAATCTGTGAAGTTACAAAGAAAACCTTGGAAAAAGCAGAATTTGAGCTATATCACATCTTCACATAGATATATTACTGTTATGTCAAATATAATGTTTAAAATAGAGCTTATTATCCTTCTAGTAAAGCTCTGTTTCTTCTAACTTCTATATTTTTGCTATTGACACTACCACTGATTTGCCCATATATGAAACCCTATCATAGTCTTTGAACCTTCTCTTTCTGTCTCCTCACATCTGATTAATTTTCTCTTTTTTTCATTTCCACATCCTCAGTTTCTGCTGTCAGAATTGCTTCCCCCTCCTCGGTACTGGCTTTCTTTTCCACCCTCTTGGACAATTGAAATAGTTCCCTACTAGAATTTTCCTTACTTTGCTTCCCCCCTTCCAATTTATACTTTGCATCATTCCTGCTCAAAATTCTTACATGAGTCTTTATTATCTAGATTACAGAGAGAGAGAATTTAAGGTCTTTATTATAGCTTTTTAACTTTTCCACTATTCTGCCTTTCTGATCTTCTCATGCTACTTCCCTTCTACAGAGTATTTTCTATTCAGAAACAGGCAGTAATCTGCTATCAAAATGCAGTACTAAATCTCTTATTCACCAGCTTTCCTTAAGGTCTTTGCTCACACCTGGTATGTTCTCTTTACCTGGAAATTCTTTCTCACCCATCCCTCCCTTTCAAACTACACTTGCCTTTGCTTACTAAATTTCAACTATCCTTTAAAGTTGAACTTAAATTTTCTGTCTCTAATTAATTAATTTTGAATTGAATTTGTTAAATGTATAGTTGTATTGGTCAAATAAAGATTGCTTTACCTTTGCTTTATTTGAAAAGAAAAAAAAAACCTGGTGCATCTCAGGGAAAATTTTTGTTCAAAATTAATAGTAATCAGTATTTAAAGATATGAACAATTTTTGCCAAAATTTTTAAACTGCTAAAATTAATTATAGAGCAAGATGAAATTTTTTTTAAAATATGATTTATGTAACTGTCAATTTCTAATCTGATTTTCCATCAAAATTATTGATAGTCAATCATAATACATATTATTAAGGAATGTAGAAGCTTAAGGCTGCCCACAATCCCTCCTTTTTCACTACCTATTATTTTAATCATCTAAATAAATGACCAGCCCTACAAAATAATAATCTTATCAGTTTTTGTTCATCTGTCATGTCAGTTCTACACTAGAGTAAGCAACTTGCATGGATAATAAGTAAATTTTGCTAGTGCATCGTATATATCACACTTTGTACAACAAATGCCATTGGGTAATTAGATTATATAGCACATAGGAAAAAAAATTTCCCATTCTACTTTCTGATGTTTTTATAATGATCATATTATAGGAAAAGTATATATTAAGTATAATACATCTAAAATAAGTGATTTATTTAGTTTTTTTTAGATTAATGTTATAGTTATATTGGAAAGCTTTTTATTTGGTTATTTTACTCATAAAACCTAATAAAATCATTATTTTTGAAGTCTTCAGCCCAAGAAACTCAAAATATTATGATTTAAAATATTATGCTGTGTAATTAATTCAGGCTTTCCTTTTGTGTCTTGAGTTTATAGACGTGAAAAATAGTTTTAAATTCATAATTGGGCTTGATTTAGAATGAATTTGGAAAATATTACATGTTTATAGAATACTGCTCTTAAAGTTGACTTTTTGTTTGAAAGAAGACTGTGTGTGTGTGTGTGTGTGAGAGAGAGAGAGAGAGAGAGAAAGAGAGAGAGAGAGAGAGAGAGAGAAAAGGATGATCATATATTTGCCCATACAACTTTGATTTTTCAGCAACCCCCTTCTTAAAAACCTAAATACCTAAAAATCCTTGAATGACTTATCCTTATCCTTCAAATTTATTATGATTGATATTATGAAGGTATGCTATTGGATGCCTGTGTCATAACTGTATTTTTTTTTTTTTCTTTTTGCTAAGGCAATTGAGGTTAAGTGACTTGCCCAGGGTCACACAGCTAGGAAGTGTCTGAGACCAGATTTGAACTCAGGTCCTCCTGACTTCAGGGCTGGTGCTGTATCCACTGCACCACCTAGCTGCCCCCATAACCATATTTTTTTAAAAGCAATTGAGCTGTCTCATGTACTTGGTACTGAGAAATCAGGCATTTGATCTGCTGATAGCACTTGCCTTATTATTGTAACCTATTTATAAACTTGTCTTTGTATTTTATACTATAGTTAAGGTTACAATCCTGATTCTGTGATTATACTTAAAATATCTGATAAAAATGAAATTGTTTTAGAATATTTTAACTAAAAGTTTTAGTTTTAAAAAATTATCAATTTTTATCCATTCTATTTTACCACTTTGAGGCATATAAAAGTGGTATTATTCATGTTTTCCATCACAAAATTTTATTATAATGAAAGCTAATACAATTTGAGAAGTTTAAAATAACATTTATTTTGGAATACATTTTGTTTTTTTAGGTTGGTACAACTAAAAATCCCTTGCTGCGTTTGCAGACTGATTCTAGAATTTGTACTTCAGTTTTAAGTGCTGTGACTTCTGAAGAATCTGTCAGAATAATAAATGATGTGGATAAGTCCACTGGAAGTTACTCATTTAAGACAACTGGAGAGGTGTCAGTGGATACAACTAATACAGGTAAGACATTATATGTGTTTTTATGATGACTATGTATATACTAGATCTGTAAGACCATACTGGCCTTTGGAATAAAATTTTGGTTTTTTTGATAATTATAAAAAAAATTTTGAAAATTATAAAAATTATAATGATAATTATAAAAAAACTACTACTATTTTATTGACTGGTAGTTTTTTATTGATGTCTAAATTTAATTTCTAGTGATTAGATTAATAGATATGCACTTTCCCCTATAATAAACTAGTTTTCTCTGTAAAGTACAAAAGTACAAAACTATCATCAAATATTTCAAAGTTTGATAGACTTCTTATGCATTCAGTTTTTGTGAAAAGTATGCTAATTGAATTTGTTTCAGGGGAAAACATTTTTTTTTTACTCTTTTGGACAATAGGGAGCCATTGAGGGTTTCTGAATTTATAGCTTTGCATATGAGATACTATTTTGATAGCTCTGTGAGGGACGAATTAGAGACCTGAGTGTTTGGAGCTAAGAAATTTGTTTAGGAGACAACTGCAATAGAATAAATGGAAAGAACTAAAGGCAAGATTGAGAGTAGTTGCAGTGAGAATGATGAGTTTTGTGGAAACACATAAATAATATTTGCCAACTCATTGAAAATAGAAAATTATGGAGACATGAGTCAGGTGATTTTAATGTTTTAGTTCAAGGATACTGGAAGAGGTTTGGTATTGCTATAAGCTGAAATAGAGAAATTTACATGGGGGAATTTGGGAGGCAATTTTAAACATTTGTAGTTTGAGGTCCAGCTTGTTTGGAAATGTGGGATTGGTAGTTAGGGGAGAGTTCAGGGTTAGCTATGTAGATTCAAGTGTCATAAAATGGTAACTAATTTTTATAGAATACTAAAATTTATAAGGTTTCTTTATAATCAAGTAGTGTAATTATTATACTAATTTTACAGATAGGGAAACTGACAGGTTCTCTCATCTAGAAGTGTTTAGAGATAAGACACAGGCTTAGTTGTTTTGATTTTAAAGCCTGGAATGTCTGATTCTAAAATTCCATTATTTGAAGTTGAACACTATCAAAGGAAGAATTGTGATTTGTTTTGTGATAGAAAAGATTACTAAAAATATCTTATTTTTGACAGATAATTAGATTAGCTTAGGATGTTTGGAGTTTGTGATGTATTTAATAAATAAAGCAAAACTTTTTCAAATTAAATGTTTCAAAATTGGATATTATGCTTTTGGTTGAATAAATGAATAGATATAATTTAGAAGTCTAACTAGGCTGGCAAGATATTAGGTAGTGAATAAATATTGTTCCTGAGATATAGATACACATGAATACACTTGATAATTTCCCCTAACTCTTTCACTTGGTAATTTTTTTGAAGTCTTTTCTTATATTGGAGTATTGGGAGAGCATGTATCTGAATTCAACTGTGAAAAGCTTTAATTAATGTATATTGAGCCATAAGCTTTCAGAGTCTTTCCTTACTATGTATGCTGCTTCTGGGTTTCTAGTCTAGAGGTATGCTGGAGCCAGTTCATACTGCTTATTAGAGTTGTTTGTTAAATTTTCAGTGTTTATACATTTCAGCACTTGTACTTTGGAACTCTGCATTATTACAAAAAGATTTGTTTATTGTCTAGACAAGATGATGAAGATGCTAATAATGCAAATTCAAGTTCAGATTAGATTGTGTATGGTGTACATCCCTCTGGGGGTAGCTGGTTATTAAACATTTATCAGAACTTTGCTAGTAAATAAGACAATCGTTTTTAATTTGTTTTATTTAGCTCTTAACTTACAGTTATGCTAAAGTGGGGATGGGAGGCAGGATTTGTTCTTGCTTTTCTATCTGCATTCAGGAAGAGGTTTTCTAAAGAAAAAATTAAGGTTTCCCTCAGTTATAGTCACTAGCTACATGTGCCAGCTCCTTGACTGTTTGACTGTCTACATTATATAGTTAATATAACTTAGGGTCTATGAAAAAAGCCTGTTATAGGATGGTCTTAGACTTAAGAGATTCATAGAGGTAATAGCTAGCTTTGTGACTGTGAGCAGTTTTTTAACTTCTCTGAACCTTAGCTTCCTCATTTAGAAAATGGGAATAATAATAATAGTGATGCTGTTA
The DNA here is from genome assembly GCA_023553655.1 of Myrmecobius fasciatus. Classification (NCBI taxonomy): domain Eukaryota; kingdom Metazoa; phylum Chordata; class Mammalia; order Dasyuromorphia; family Myrmecobiidae; genus Myrmecobius; species Myrmecobius fasciatus. The sequence continues at coordinate 21,545 of JAJPUD010003580.1, forward strand.
TGAGTCTCAAATAAAATAATAAATGTAAAGCATTTTAATAAGTTCTTAAGTGTTATATAACTCTGGGGGAAGAACTGAAAGGTCCTAAAGGAAAAAAAAACTCCCAAATGGTACACAAATGTCATTTTTGAATATTAATTTATGTCCTCTTGACTTATCTGAAGTTGATGTACCATAGGTATTTAAAGAAAAAAGTTGTTCTGTGTAAGCAAGAAATGATATGAGAATAGTTAGAATAACACAAGGTATCCCCAAAATCTTAAAGTTGTACTAAGACTTTGGCAGCCTCCTATTCTTTGTTGAAAAAAAGATTTTTGGGGGCAGCTAGGTGGTGCAGTGGATAGAGCACCAGCCCTTTAGTCAGGAGGACCCGAGTTCAAATCTGGTCTTAGACATTTAACATTCCCTAGCTATGTGACCCAAGGCAAGTCACTTAACCTCAATTGCTTCAGTAAACCAAAAAAAAAAAAAAAAAGATTTTTGTAATTCAGTAAGTTATTTTATTTTATAGTTTGTTATAATTTTATATAAAAATAGTTTTGATAAAACTCTTGTCTTTGGTCATATTTTCTGAATCTTAATTCATAAACTGAATATAGTTTATTAAATTAAATTTAACAAAAATAAGCACATACTGCATGTCACCCATCATATTAAATATTTTGGATATAAAGACAAAACATAATTATCACTGTTTGCAAAGAGATTATGTATGTTTCATTTTGGGGACTTGTTGAAAGTAATCTGTACAAAGGTTGATCTGATATACTTTGGGGCCATAGTTTTAGATGTAATATCCTTTGAAATATTTAATTTGAAATTTCTTTCAGTGTTTCAAAGATCCATGATTACTGCAGTATGTTTATTTCCTTCATTAATTCAAATTGCAACCCCTCCATTTCTGTGTAGATGATCTTGATGACTGTAGTGGTTACAAGAAATTGATTATCTCCTAGACAATCTTATTAGCCTCTTAAAACTTAGAGAAGTCATCAGATTTCGTTAGGTCTTTTCAACTTGGGAGGATTTTCTTGAAGTGTTTAAGAGTTCCATTCATTACAGAGGATGACTTTTATGACATGATGAAGCACTCTCTCCCCTCCCCAAGACAGCAAGCAATCCCATATAGGCTATACATGGTACATATAATTTTCTCTTTCAAATTTTTTTTTACAATTTCTTTTGTTTTTATATCATCTTTCTTTCTCAATAGCTTTGCCCACTCTCACTCAGTAAGCTATGTGTTGTCACAGGGAATAAAAAAGGAAGAAAAAATAATAGTTCAATTACACTGAGCAACCCGTTTTACAAATCAAATTTACAGTGTTACATATCCTCTAAAGAAGGAAGGAAGGTGAATTTTCTTGGTGTTTTTTTTTTGGGGGGGGGTTGAGAAGGAGCTTGGTAATAATTACATAGGACCTTTCTTTTTGCCTTTGATGTCCTTAGAGTATTTGCCTAGCATTTGATTTTTTATTTTGCTTTAATAGTATTTTGTTTCCAAATACATGCAAAGATAGTTTTCAACATTCAACTTTGCAAAACCTAGTGTTCCAAATTTTTCTCTCTTCCCCACTCCTCCCCCCCCAGCCTCCCATAGACAGTAAGCAGTCCAATATAGGTTAAGCATGTGCAATTCTTCTAAACATATTTCCATATTCATCATGTTGTGCAAAGATAAATAACTAAATCAGATCAAAAAGGAAAAAAGGATGGGAAAAAAAAAGACAACCAAACAATCAACCACAAAAAAGATAACAATACTATCCTGTCATTCCCACACTGAATCTCTGTAATTCTCTCGGGCGATGGTACTTTCCATCACAAGTCTATTGGAATTGCCTTGAATTATCTTATTGTTGAAAAGAGCTAAGTCCATCACAGAAGATTATCATATAATCTTGTGTCTATGTACAATGTTCTCTTGTACTTTTGCTTAGCATCAGTTCATGTAAATCCTTCCAGACTTTTCTGAAATCAGCTTAGCATTTGACATTTTAATCACTTTATGTTAACATAATTCTAAATTACTTTTCAGAAAAATGCTATTTATATCCAGAGAGGGAAGTGATGAGCTCTGAATGCAGATTGAAACATACTTTTTTTTCACTTTATTTTTCTTGCTTTTTTTTTTTTTTAACATGGCTAATTTGGAAATGTTTTGTATGACTTCACAAATATAATGAATACATTGTTTGTCTTCTCAATAATTGGGGGAGAAGCTGGAAGAAGGGAATCGGGAACTCAAAATTAAAAAATGAATGCTAGAATAAAGTATAATTCTTTTTTAAAAAGTTACTTTTCAGAAGTGGTACTAATTCACATTTCCAACAATATATTTAGTATGCTTTCAACAATTATGAGGCGGGCCCAATTTTGTCTTTCTATAACTGTTTTAATATTGTTTATTTTCATCCTTTTTCCTCTTCAACTTGCTGGTATGAGGTGAAATTTCAAGAGTTATTTTTACATTTCTCTAATTAGTATTTGGAGCAACTATTATTCTTTGACTATTGTGGAATTTTTTGGTTTTACATGTTAGTGTTAAATCTTGGTATCTTTTAAATATCAGACATCTTTTAGTTATATAAAGATTTTTTTCTTAATTAATAGCTTCCCTTTTTTAATATCTTAAGTTGCATTGATTTTGATTGTGCAAAAGCTCTTCAATATTATAATGCATACAACACATCTTTATGAGTTCACTTTCAACTCAAGTGACTGAAAAATTCTATAATGGTTGTTACTTCTAGAATTTTTAAAATGTATGATTTGTGTTGATATTTTAGAAAATTTAGTAATTCTCATTTTTGTTTAAATTCAACTTTTGTATATTAAATCTGTGATACTGTTTGAAATAAGTGAGATCTTTTAATTGATTTTTAAAGGTATATCAGTCATAATAATAGTTAATGTTTTCAAACAATTAAAAAATTGCCTGATTCTTAGTTCCGTTTCTGTCTTTTCCACCACTTTACCAAAATTACTGCAGAAATGGAAGGGAGTCACATAGTATTGAGTGTCATTTTGCATTTTTGTTTCATGGATTGCTGTTATTAAAAAAAATTGTCTTATTAATTATCTTTTTATCACCAGTGCCTTGCACATTTCTTAGCACCTAATAGGAGTTTACTAAATAATTGTTAATTAATTCTGTTCTTGCTATTGTCTGTGTGTGAAGTTCTGCCTCTAGTAACAGACACCTGACTTCTTTGTCTTCTTATCATTCTTGTAGAGAGTTTCTGTAAATTAAATGGCACCATTGATGCTAGTTTGTCTCCAGTGTTCTATTGGACTCATTTCAGAATTCCCAAGTATCTGAACCCTACCAGAGTTTTCTCTTAGTGCTGTTTTATGCCAGTAAATCTTAAATTGCGGGGCAGCTAGTTGATGCAGTGGATAGAGCACCAGCCCTGAAGTCAGGAGGACCTGAATTCAAATCTGGTCTCAGATACTTAACACTTACTGACTGTGTGACCCAGGGCACCAATTACCTCAGCAAAAAAATAAAAAAGAATAAAAAATAAATAAATCTTAAAGTATCATATTTTCCAGGGATTCAAATGGCCTTTCACCCAAAGAGCAATTGAAAGACTCATTGGACATAGACCATGAATGTTACAAATGATGGATAACAACTACAAAATGGAATAAAACTTATAAACAAAAAGTTATACGACTAGAAAAGAACGTGAGCTGCTTTTGTAATAAAAGTGAAGAATAACAGATGGTTAACTTCTTACTGCATTTACCCATATAATGTCAAGGAAATCCTATAAGAGCCCGTGAATTTATGGAGCTAACTGGAATTATCTAGGATAGAAAGGAATAGATGGTTTGCAATCCATACCATTAGTGATATGTGTAACTTTTTAATATATTCTTTCATATCCATGAAATCATTTTTTGAAGTACTTGAAGCATATTGGTTATGCTTCAGTGTTTCTGAGCTAAATAAAATTTTGAATTCTAGAACTAATATAACTGTCTATTAATAAACTGTAGCAGTATTACATGAAATTAGCAACATAGTCATTATTTTAAGTGATTATTTCATTTAAAGGCAAAATGATACAGTGAATGAGAGCTGGTTTTAGAGTAAAGGAAAACATGGATTGAAATACCTCCCTGGCAAGGATACTTACTATGAGACTCTATACACATCACTTAACTTGGTTATGCCTAGGCCATCTCAAGGACTAGAAGTTGCAGAACAGATTGATCTGAATTGGTATCAGGAGTTTCCTCCCTTATAGTTCACTACCATGAAATTCATTCATTGACTCCCAAAATTTATTGAATGAATGAATTTGTAATTGTTTAGAAAAAATAAATTTTGTTTTGTGAAATTTTTCTTTCATTTTAGTATGACACTTACAAAATATAAATGTGGGCTAATATTCAGAACAGCTCTCTGTTCTAAATTTAATGATCAAGGTATGTTTAAAGTATTTGACACAAATAAAAGTGCATCAAAAAACAAAATTAAGTCTTTGCAGCTTGCTTTAAGTAAATCAAGCTCCTGCTCTGATTTTTAATTATTGTGTATAATTCTTTGCAAAAAGAAGCTTCTTACAGAACCCTAGGAAAGATTTGAAGGACTTTCAAAATTAGGGAAATATATTAATGAAAGTATAAGTAGCACAGACATTTATACTGCTCCTTTTTACCATTCTCCTAAAATATATATTTATATGTATATGTGTATATACTTGTTACATAAAAACAAAGCTAAAGGTGGGAGGTACAACTATGGAAGGAAGATGCAAATATATAAAGATTTAATCCCCAATGAAAGTCTTTGGAGGATTACCTCCTTTGGAAGGAAGTAGGTTTTTATTTTTTAAAGTAATTATTATTTAAAAAATTTTTTCTCACTTATATATCCCATTGTATCTTTCCTTATAATCTCTCCCAGAAAATCATAACAGTTTCAAGAAAGGAAGAAAGAAAATAAAGAGTTCTTCATAACTGGACTATATATGAAAAAAATCTGACATTCATTGTGTCTTACTTGGTCTTCTACTTTCATAAAGGAGGGGAAAATATTGACTTCTCTTCTTTGAGCTTTAGTCTGGTTATTCTATTACAATTTGGCATCATTCAGTTTCAGTTCTTTTTGTTTACATTGTTTTATTCATCATTTAAATGATTTTCCTGCTTCTGCTTACTTCCCTTCATATCAGTTATTAAATATCTTTTCATAGTTATCCATATCATGTTTATTGTTTCTAATATTTTATTAGTAATTAGTAATGTTATATTTTTGTGCTACATTGTGAGCAGTATCCAAATTGATGAGTATCAACTTTGTTTCTACTTTGCTACCATAGCTGCTATGTGTCAAGAGTATATGGGCTTTGGGGAGGCAAGTTTTGAACAGTTTATTTCAATAATAAATCATCAACATCATCTATTCATTCATTCTACATGTTTGTTGACTTCCAATAAGGAAGTCAGGATTAATGATGAGACCTTGAATATTGTTTTGGATCAAAAGAAACTAAAGAATTTTTCTGTGAGGCAAGCAGACAGAAGGTTCTGATAGAGATCAGTTTAGGTCTCTTGGGGGAGGTGGTGCACTCAGAAGACCAAGTTATATCAACTCCCTGAGACCTACCCTCTGTAGAAGTCTCCAGCAGTCTCACCTTGCCATGCCCTATCAGGAATCCTAGTCATGTCCCTGAAGTTAAATTTTTTCCTATAAAATATATTTATGGGCCATCCCATGGCTGCTTTTTTCCTTTGGGTCATTCTGCCACGGTACTCTGCTTCTTGGTGTCTTTACCTTACCTTACCCTTCCCCCCATGCCACGTGGTATCTCCTAACTCTACTCTGCTTCCCAACCCCACTTCTCCTCCTTACAGGTAACTAGCTGTTTTAGGGTACTAAGTTCCTTTCAGGATTTAGTCTTCCATCTAAGAGCATGCCCCAACCTCATGGGGTGCTGCTCCCTTTGTAATTGTGAGTTCCACTGAAAAATTTATTTTTCATTTGTTTTCTCATTCTATTTCATATTTACCACTCTCAGATACAGAGTACTGTATCTCTTCATTTTGTCTTTAACTCTTCCCTAAATAAATTTACCTTTTGCCAAAAAGAATGGCCATTGTGAATTCTTCACTTGACCAAACCCAGCTATTGTTGCCTGCCATCATTTGATGACAAACTCCATATCATAGATCCCATCATTAATATTACACATAAGGGGGGATCTAAGTGGTACAGTAGGTAGAGTCAGGAAGACATCTTTCTGAGTTCAAAACTGGTCTCAGACAGTTAATAGCTGTGTGACCCTGGGCAAGTCATTTAACCCTATTTGCCTCAGTTTCCTCATTTGGAAAATGAGCTGGAGAAGAAAATAGTCAACCAATCCAGTATCTTTGCTTAGAAAACCCCAAATGGGATCACCAAGAGTTGAACAGAACTGAAGGGACTGAATCATAATCGTGTAACATTGAGCATAATCCCTAGTTCTATGAAACAAAGTTCTTGATTTTAAGTGGCTTATAGTCAAATAGAGAAAATAAGACTATGCAACATACTTTTAAAGGCCCTACTGATTGTCATAGCTTAAGAAATCTAAATGTGATATATAAGTATGCAAATAAGGTAAGGGTTAGTTCTGATTGAAGTGATCAGGAAGGGCATTCTAATAAAGGTGACCTTTGATTAAAAAATTTTTTTGATGTCCTAAACAAAATGAATTTCTCCTTATACAAAGGAGAACAGATAAAGAGGATTGCACTTGGAATTACGAATTAGAAGTGAAATTTGAAAGAATCTACATTTCTGTTTCCTTAAGGTTTCATATTGTTTTAATGTTACTTCAATTATCTTGAATAGATAATTTCTCAGGTAATTTATGAAAGTAGCTTAATAAATGGGTCTTTAGTTTTTTTTATAAGAATACACTGGGTATTATAATTTTGAATTAAAGTTGAGACATGGTAATATATAAATTTGTACTAATTTTTAATATTTTTATGAAAGAAAATTTAGACATGTCAAACTGCTTAGCATATTCTTTTGAAAAACCAAGAAACCTTTTTCTAATGAATAGACTTATTAATGTGCAAAGCTTTCTCATGAATACTGAATGTATTATGGAACTATGCAATCCTAGCTACTTAGACATTTTTAGCATCAAAGATTGAGACCATAGCAAATAATTTAAAATTTTACACCATCTAGCTGTTGAAGCAAAAAAAAAAAATGCTTAATGTTTGCAAATGAAAAGACAGTAGAAAGGTATTTGTGTAGTTTCTTGATTTATCATAAATAGTCTGAAATCTTATTTTGCATTTTGGATATTTATGTACTGTTGGTTAGAAGCAAAAGAGCTAGCTGTAAAGACTGAGTAGAATAGGTCACTCAAACCTAAAAGAGGAGAGTATATTCTGAAGAAGGTTTTCAAGTGTTAAGTGCAATAGGGAAGTTAGTAAGTATAAGCATTTACATTCGTGTCTCTAGAGAGCAGTTTTACTTGAGGGGTTGAAAGAAATTGCAATGACTTGAAAATAGGAGAAAAGGAAGTTTATAGGTAGATTTTATTTTTAGAGTTTGTGAAAGAGAGAGAGTGTTAAGTGGAAATGTTTTTAAGGATGGGTGAAACTGGAGTAGCTAGATGGTGAAGTGGATAGAGTCTGGTACCTGGAGTCTGAAAGACTTGAATTCAAATGTGACCTCAGATACTTACTATTTGTAAGTCATTAGGCAAGTCATTTAAACTCCATTTGCCTCATTTCCCCCAGCTATAAAATGGGATTCCAAAAGCACCTGCCTCCCAGAATTGTAACATTTATAAAACAGTAAACTCCCTGGCATATAGTGCAATATAAATGCTATTTTAAAAATTTTGTTTTTCTCAGGCATGTTTATAGGCAGTTGGAAATACATGGATGGGGAAAGACTGAGGAAAAGGAAAAAGCGGGAAGGGGGAGGGGGAAGGAGGTAGACACAGAGAGGAAGAAGTATGATTGTATGAGCTGTCCACTGCAGGAGTTAGGTTCAAGAATCCACGTGGAGGATTTGATTCTAAGTGGACTACCTCTTCATCAGATACTAGAGGCAAGAAGGAGAAAATGGAATTATCTGGTATTATTATTCCTTTTCCTAACTTCTTTTGGATCTTTGAGTCTCTAATTCTAAATTAGTGGTTCCCAAAATGTCATCTAGGCATCACTGGGGTCCTTAAGACTCTTGAGGACCTAGATCTCATAAATGTTTTCAAATTAATTTTCAGTATGGCAAACTCAATATATAAATCAAGTAAACAAAAACTTTTATGGACAAATAATTTTTAAGAGTGTTTAAGAGTTTCTGAACAAAACATTTGAGATTTGCTGCTCTGGTAATAATCAACTTATTAGTAATGCTTTTAAAGAATACAGTTGAAGGGGCAGCTAGGTGGTGCAATGAATAGAGCACCAGTTCTGAAGTCAGAAGGACCTGAGTTCAAATTTGGTCTCAGACACTCAATACTTCCTAGTTGTGTGACCCTGGGCAAGTGTTTAATCCCAATTGCCTCAGCAAAAACAAAACAAAACAAAAAATGATTTACTTGGCTTACCGAGGAATTTCCTCTGTCAACTGTATTCTTTACTAAAAGGATGGTCATTTGGTCTGCTCTCTTAGATCAAAAACCTCTCATGGTCATAGGTTCACAGTATATATGCCCTTTGAAAAATAGGTGTTCCTGAGGGGTAGTAATCAACTCTAATTGGTTAACAATTGATGAGAAAATGAATATTACAGTGAGAGGCTAGGCTACATTACTCAGAGGTCTTGAAGTATGTGACTTGCATCACCTAAATCTTGGTCACAGAGACTTATCGATTTCCATATTAACTGCCTGGCAAAAGGGAAAATCATCATATCTCTAAGACCTGTCTAAGCAAACACAATGAGAAGAAATGCACTCATTCATTAGCCCAAACTTAAATTTTCTTTTACTGTCTGATTAGATCTTGGCCTGGGAAAATCTGTGCCTAAGATTTCCCATACTGGTTGATTTCTGGATGAGGAAGTAGAAAAAGGGAAAATCCTTGGTCCTAATACAATAATTAGTTATTAAATATAAGATAGAAATAGTCATTTCTTAAACAGCCAAATGTGAGCAGAAGTTAGAGTGGTCTTAGTAACAAACAAAAGGAAAGCCAGTTTGGCTGGATGATAAAGTGTGAAGTGGAAGCAATATCCAATGAGATTGGAAAAATAGATTGAAACAAAGTTGTGAAGTGCTTTAAAAGCTAAAGAGTGGAATTTATATTTGGTGATAGAGACAATTGGAAACCCTTGGAGTCTATCTGTTAGGAGAGTGACATAGTTAAATCTGTGTTAAGGCAATGATGAGACACTTGAAGCTGGGTGACCAGTTAGGAGAAAGAAGTTAAAAGTCTTTCAGACTCAGGTAAGACTTTACTACTTTAGTTCAGAATAACTAAGATGGTAGCTGTGTGAGTAGAGAATCTAGAAAATCAGGAATCTGATAAGAGGGATATTGTACAGTTTAAAAATGCAAATGTTGGCAATTAATTGAAGATGAAGAGTTGATAACTTCAAGGACATGAAAGATGGATGTTGGTACATTTGATAGAAATAGGGAGTTTGGGAAGAAGAGTCAGACTCTGGGCTCTGCTCAAGGTCCTTTGATCCTAAAAGGCACACAAAAAAAGGAGGAAACAAAAAGTGATTCATCATAGACACCAGCACAGAAGAGAACAGCTCCAGCAGGGGCTTTAGCACATCATCCTCTGACCCCGTCAGGCTACTCTATTTAGGTATAGATAAAGGTAGCTATACTCGTGGAGAAGAAGCAAGTCACTTACATCAGTGTCCGTCTGTATCTGGGATCTTTGAGATATGTACTATACTATGCCCTTAAGTGATTTTAGGGAAAGATAATGAATTTTGTTTTGGAAGTGCTGAGATTGTGATGTTGTGACCTCTCTGGTATGTTCAGTTTGAAATGTCCAATTTGCATTTTGTGGTGTGAGATTGAACCTCAGGTTAGAAACTGGATTGGATATATGTGTGGGGAGAATGTGTAGGGGGAGTTGAAAAAAGGGGCCTAGAACAATTCTTTGAGGGTACTCCCATCATTGGAGGTATAATAGGGATAATGAACCAGCAAAGGAAACTGAGACTGAGCAGTTAGGATGAGAACTAAGGAAGAGCAGTACCAAGAAGTCCAAAAGACTTTATAAGTCTAAAAGAGTGAAGACTGAAAGAACAGATTTAACAATTAAAATTTTGTTAGTAACTTGAGAGAGAATAGTTTCAGTTGAGTTATAAAACTGGAAGCCAGACTGCAGAAAATTAAGAAGAGAGTGAGTAGAAAAGAAGTGGAGGTCAAGAAGTCTTATTTGAGTCTGAAAGGTTTTAACTCCTTTCTTTCCTGGAAATGGAGAGGAGTTACTCTTGATTCATGAAAAATCCAATCCAGTCACTGACATGCCTTTGAAGATGTTGGAAATTTTCTCCAAAAGGTCCATGGGTGGTGAGATTGAAAGGGACACTAAATAAAAATAAAGTTTAAACTAACCATATACTAGGTTAAGTTTGAATTTAAATTATCTAAAGTGTTGGTTAAATGAGCTAAATTTCATATATCTATAGTTTAGTTCTAGAGTTTAGACACTTCTACTCCCTGCCTTCTCCCAAGAATGACAGTTACTTTGTATATAATTTATTTGTGCAAGAAATAGGTGGGCATTTTGCTTTCCACAGTTATGAAATCAAACTGGAGAAATGAAACTTAAAAGGACATTAAGGAATAATCAAACATAGAGTTTATTTTCTTCCAAAAGAATGAGGGGTGGAGATTCATGATGTGTAACTTCTGTAACATCCAATTAATGGGGAATCAAAGGAGGGACTTGCACTTGGTTAGAAAATAAAATGCTGCCTTTGGAATTTCAAAGGTGCGTCTGCTCACTTAGGTACCCATTCTTTTTTTTTTTTTTAATTTTTATTAAAACCTTTTTATTTACAAAACATGAGTGATTTTTCTACATTGACCATTGCAAAACTTTTTTTTTTTTGTTCCAAGCTTTTCCTCTCCTTCCTCCCACCCCCCACACCTAGATGACAGGTAATCAATCTAATACATGCTAAATATGTTAAATTATATGACAAATCCAATATATGTATACATATCTATACAGTTATCTTACTGCACAAGAAACATCAGATCTAGAAAGAGAGAGGGAAAAAAAAAAAAAAAACCTAAGAAGGAAAACAAGATGCAAGCAAATATTCACAGAAAGCATTAAAATGCTGTGTTGTGGTTCACACTCAGTTCCCTCAGGCCTCTCTCTGGATGTATATGACTATCTTCATCGCTGAACAATAGGAGCTGGTTTGAATCACATCATTGCTGAAGAGAACTATGTCCATCAGAATTGATCATCGTATAGTCTTGTTGCTGTGTATAATGTTCTCCTGGTTCTGCTGATTTCACTCAGCATCAGTTCATGCAAGTCTCTCCAGACCTCTCTGAAATCATCCTGCTGGCCATTTCTTACCGAACAATAATATTCCATGACATTCATATACCATAATTTATTCAGCCACTCTCCAATTCATGGGCATTCTTTCAGTTTCCAGTTTCTTGCCACTACAAAATGGGCTGCCACAAACATTCTTGCACATGTGGGTCCCTTTCTCTCCTCTAAGATCTTTTTGGGATATAGGCCCAGTAGAAACACTGCTGGGTCAAAGGGTATGCACAGTTTGATAACTTTTGGAGCATAGTTCCAGATTGCTCTCCAGAATGGTGGGATCCGTTCACAGTTTCACCAACAATGTATCAGTGTCCTAGTTCTCCCACATCCCCTCCAACATTCATCATTATCTTTTCCTGTCATCTTAACCAATCTGACAGGTGTGTAGTGGTATCTCAGAGTTGTCTTAATTTGCATTTCTCTGATCAATAGTGATTTGGAGCACCATTTCATGTGACTAGAAATAGTTTCAATTTCTTCATCTGAAAATTGTCTGTTCATATCTTCTGACCATTTATCAATTGGAGAATGGCTTGAATTCTTATATATTTGAGTCAATTCTCTATATATTTTAGAAATGAGGACTTTATCAGAACCTTTGAATGTAAAAATATTTTCCCAGTTTATTGCTACCCTTCTAATCTTGTCTGCATTAATTTTGTTTGTACAAAAACTTTTTAACTTGATATAGTGAAACTTATCTATTTTGTGATTAATGATCTCTAATTCTTCTTTGGTCACAAATTCCTTCCCCCTCCACAGGTCTGAGAGGTAGACCATCCTACATTGTTCTAATTTGTTTATGATATCATTCTTTATGTCTAGATCATGAATCCATTTAGACCTTATCTTGGTATATGGTGTTAGGTGTGGGTCAATGCCTAATTTCTTCCATACTAGTTTCCAATTTTCCCAGCAGTTTTTGTCAAATAGTGAGTTTTTATCCCAAAAACTGGGGTCTTTGGGTTTATCAAACACTAGATTACTATTGTCATTGAGTATTTTGTCCTGTGAACCTAACCTATTCCACTGATCCACTACTCGATTTCTTAGCCAGTACCAAATGGTTTTGATGACCACTGCTTTATAATATAGTTTTAGATCTGGTACAGCTAGGCCACCCTCATTTGCATTTTTTTTTCATTAATTCCCTTGAAATTCTTGACCTTTTGTTTTTCCAGATGAATTTTGTTGTTATTTTTTCTAGGTCAGTTAAATAATTTCTTGGGAGTTTGATTGATAGCACTAAATAATTAGTCTAGGTAGTATTGCCATCTTTATTATATTCACTTGACCTATCCAAGAGCACTTGATATTTTTCCAGTTATTTAGATCTGACTTTATTTGTATGGAGAGTGTTTTGTAATTTTGATCATATAGATCCTGACTTTCCCTTGGCAGATATATTCCCAAATATTTTATACTTTCAAAAGTTATTTTAAATGGAATTTCTCTTTGTATCTCTTGCTGTTGCATTTTGTTGGTGATGTATAAAAATGCTGATGATTTATGTGGATTTATTCTGTATCCTACAACTTTGCTAAAGTTGTGGATTAATTCTAATCGTTTTTTAGTGGATTCTCTATGGTTTTCTAAGTAGACCATCATATCATCTGCAAAGAGTGATAATTTGGTTTCCTCATGACCTACTCTAATTCCTTTAATCTCTTTTTCTTGTCTTATTGCCAAAGCTAGCATTTCTAATACAATATTGAATAGTAATGGTGATAATGGGCAACCTTGTTTCACCCCTGATCTTATTGGGAATGGTTCCAGTTTATCACCATTACATATGATGCTAGCTGATGGTTTTAAATACATGCTACTGACTATTTTAAGGAAAAGTCCATCAATTCCTATACTCTCTAGTGTTTTTAATAGGAATGGATGCTGGATTTTATCAAATGCTTTTTCTGCATCTATTGAGATTATCATATGTTTTTTGTTAATTTGGTTATTGATATAGTCAATTATGTTAATAGTTTTCCTAATATTGAACCATCCCTGCATTCCTGGTATAAATCCTACTTGGCCATGGTGTATTATTCTGGGAATGATTTTCTGTAATCTCTTTGCTAATATTTTATTTAAGATTTTTGCATCAATATTCATTAGGGAGATTGGTCTATAATTTTCTTTCTCTGTTTTTATTTTACCTGGTTCAGGTATCAGTACCATGTCTGTGTCATAAAAGGAATTTGGTAGGAGTCCTTCATTCCCTATTTTTTCAAATAATTTATATAATATTGGAATTAATTGTTCTTTAAATGTTTGGTAGAATTCACATGTAAATCCATCTGGTCCTGGGGATTTTTTCTTAGGGAGTTGATTAATGACTTGTTCTATTTCTTTTTCTAAAATGGGACTATTTAAGTAATTTATTTCCTCTTCAGGAGGAAATCTATATTTTTGTAGATATTCCTCCATTTCACTTAGGTTATCAAATTTATTGGGCAAAATAACTCCTGATTATTATTTTTTTAATTTATTAATACTTTTTATTTGCAAAACATATGTATGGGTAATTCATAAACATTAACCCTTACAAAGCTTTCTGTTACAAATTTTCCCCCCTACTCCCCACCCCTCCCCTAGATGGCAGGATATCCACTACATGATAATTATGTTAGAACACTTAAGAAATTGAATATATGTATAGTTATTGCATCATTTTTGGTACAGGAGAAATCATATCTACAAGAAAGAATAATCCAATAAAGGAAATACAATGCAAGCAAATCTCAATAGAGAACATGAAAATGTTATGTTGTGGTCCACATTTCACATCCCTCTCTCTGGGTGTATATGGCTCTCTTCACCGAACAGTTGGAACTGGAATAACTCCTGATTATTGCTCTAATTTCCTCTTCATTGGTGGAAAGTTTTCTCTTTTCATTTTTGAGACTAACAATTTGATTTTCCTCTTTCCTTTTTCTAATCAAATTAACTGGAGGTTTACCTATTTTGTTGGTTTTTTCATAAAACCAACTTTTAGTTTTATTTATTAATTCAGTTGTTTTTTAACTTTCACGTTTATTAATCTCTCCTTTTATTTTTAGGATTTCAAGTTTGGTATTGATTGGGGTTTTTTAATTTGTTCTTTCTCTAGCTTTTTTAGTTGCAAGCCCAATTCATTGATTTTCTCTTTCTCTATTTTATGCAAATAAGCATCTAGAGATATAAAATTTCCCCTTATTACTGATTTGGCTGTATCCCACAAATTTTGGTATGTTGTCTCATTGTCATTCTCTTGGAAGAAATTAGTAATTGTGTCTGTAATTTGCTGTTTCACCCACTCATTCTTTAGGATGAAATTATTTAGTTTCCAATTGGTTTTTGGTCTATTTTCTCCTGGCCTTATATTGCATGTGATTTTTATTGCATCATGATCTGAAAAAAATATATTTATTATTTCTGCCTTCCTGCATTTGATTTTGAGGTTTTTGTGTCCTAACACATGGTCAATTTTTGTATAAGTTCCATGGACTGCTGAGAAAAAAGTAAACTCCTTTCTGTCTCCATTTAATTTCCTTCAAAGATCTATCATACCTAACTTTTCTAACATTTTGTTTACCTCCTTAACTTCTTTCTTATTTATTTTGTGGTTTGATTTATCTAGTTCTGAGAGAGGGAGGTTGAGATCCCCCACTATTATAGTTTTGCTATCTATTCCTTCTTGCATCTCTCTGAACTTTTCCTCTATGAATTTCCATGCTATACCACTTGGCGCATATATGTTTAGTATTGATATTGCTTCATTGTCCATGGTACCCTTTAGGAAGATATAATTTCCTTCTTTTTTTCTTTTAATTAGGTCTATCTTTGCTTTTACTTGGTCTGAGATCAGGATTGCTACCCCTGCTTTTTTTTGTTCACCTGAAGCTCCAGCCTTTTACCTTCACCCTGTATGTATCTCTGTGCTTTAGATGTGTTGCTTGTGTACAACATATTGTTGGATTCTGGTTTTTAATCCAGTCTGCTATCCACTTGCTTTATGGGAGAGTTCATTCCATTCACATTCACAGTTAAAATAATTAATTCTGTATTTCCTGGCATCTTTTTTACCCTAGCTTATGTTTTTCTCTTTCCTATCCCCTTTCCCTCCTCCCTACTATTTTGCTTTTGACAACCACTTCCCTCAAACAATCCTTCCCCTTTAGAGCCCCACCCCCTTTTTTACACCTTTCCCTTAATTCTTCTGTTTTCCCTTCTTTTAGTCTATTCCCTTTCTTTTCCCCCTTTCCCTCCTGTTTCCTTATAAAATAGGACAGGTTTCTTTTTGATACCCAATATACCTATTATTCCCTCAGAGCCAAATCTAATGAGATGGAGATTAACCCAATTCTCATTCCCCTCCCTTTTTCCCCCTCAATCATTATAGGTTTTCTTTGCCTCTACATGTGATGTAATTTCCCTTATTTTACATCCTTTTCCTCTTCTTCCAGTGTTATCCTTTTTCTACCTCTAATTTCTTTTTCAGTTTATCATATAATAATCATAAAATCACAATAATCATATAATAATCTTAATGTAATAATAAAATCATAAAATCAGCCCTCATTCTTTAAGTATCTATAACATAAATATAGTTCTCAAGAGTTTTTTTTCTTGTTAACTTTTTATGTTTCTCTTGTGTTCTGTGTTTGTAGATCAAATTTTTTGTTCAGTTCTGGTCTTTTCAGTAAAAATAGGTGAAATTCTCCTGTATCATTGAATGACCATCTTCTTCCCTGGAAGATAATGCTCAGTTTAGCTGGATAACTTATTCTTGGCTGTAATCCAAGTTTTAGGTACCCATTCTTGCAAGAATATAAAATAAATCTTTCCTGCATTGGTCAGTAAGTCTGTGGAGTTATTAGTAAGATATTTTGTTTCTTATATTTGTTTTCATGTTGTTTCTCCCAATAAAAATGTATGCTTTTTGAGAGGAGGCATTTTTTTTTAAATTATTGAATTGTCATTGTGTAGGCTAAACAAAATGTCAACTTAGTTTCTCCTATTTACCTTCAAAAAATATAACATGGCAAAGCAGTGAGACCAGCTTCTGACACCTGCTGACTTATGAGATGCTGGGAATCTCACAGCTTCCTTGTGCTTTTTATCAGTGGCTTCAAACTAAATTAAAAATAGATGCTACCAGGCCTCATTGACTTAGATAATCATTTTAAGAATCTATTTTGGGGTAGGCATTGTGCTAAGTTCTGGTGATACAAATATTGAAAAAAGACAGTCCCTGCCCTCTAGGAGATTATAGTCTAAAGAGGGTAGAGTAAACCCATAGGGAAAACGAAAAGCTGGGTTGGGAGAAAATACAGACAGGTAGAAAAGTCTGATAGAAGTCCCAGAGTAGAGAAATAAGGAGATGTTGGAGTTAAGCTTTCTATTTCAGTGGAGGTTTGGCATTCATGGACCTGCCCTCCAATCAGAAAGGTAGAGGATAGTGATAGAGATGCAGTACTAGAACTGATAATATCCTATTAGATGATCAGTTTATCCCAATAATGAGTGTATCAGGACGTAGTGGAGAAATCAGTCAGAGAAGTCCCAGTATAATGCCTAACTCCAACTCAGAACTCTGTCCACTCCTGAAAAGTAATTATGAAGTTTAAACCACTGAATATTCTATGGAAAAACACTAAGGAATTGAGATATAGGAATTAGCAATAGAGCATAGCTTATAGATACATAGGGATAGGAAAAATTTATTAGCTAGACAGTGTAGTCAAGCTAGTTTAAGCTAAAGCTTACACATAGCACACAAGCTTTATTTGCTCAAATTTATGAGATGAGAAACCAGTTTAGGAAAAGTCAGAATCAATCAAAATTAGAGATGAAGTACATAGAGTCCTGAAATTATAGTTAAGATTTCTAAACCCGTCTCAAACCCTTATTATACTTCTTTTAAGATTGTAGGCATATCATTTAACCTCTTTCAGCCTCACTTTCCTCTTTTCTAAAATTGGAACAATTAGAGCATCTACCTTTTAGGGTAGTATAAATATGTGTGGGACAGTGCCCTTCCCCAAATTAAAATCAGAAGGTAAAAAAGTAAAAAAGGATTTATTATAATCTCCCAAGAAAGGGCAACTCTCAACAGACAAGGTGTCAGTAGAGGAGTGCAAAGTACAAATCACAAGGTTATATAGACCCTAACTAGAAGCCCCCAACCCCTCCTTCTGACTGTTTCTCCAATTGTTTGAGGTGTTCTAATTTACTCAGAACTCAGAAACAATGAATACTAGTCACTAACACACTTTTTACTGTATTAGGTACTTAAATGCTAATGAAAAGGTTGGGGGCGGGGAAGAGAGGATTGGAGGGAAATGTCTGTTTATCCAAGATAATTGAACACTTACCTATAGCTCAACTTGTTATTGCAAAAGCCTGAAGTCACAATTAGGGCATAGGTGGAGACCACATTTTTATGAGAGGTCTTTATTCATTTTATCCCATTCAAAATTAATTTTAATTTTAAATTTTAATTTAAAAAAAATTAATAAAATGCTATATAAATTCCAGCTGGCATGATTTCCTGTGATTAGGGATCTCAGTCTTTGAAGTTCACAGTTCTGGGTTATCAAATCTGTGTCAGAATAGACGATCCGATTCTTGACCTAGAGAATTCTGTGCTGAACACTGAAACCCTGGATTAGGTGGATTCTGATGGCCATACTATTGGCTTCTGACTTTCTTGGGCTTTCTTAGGGGAGGACTTTGCTCTCCATTCAAAATATAGAGCTTCTCAGTGGGCTAAATTTCTTCTTTTTCTTTTTTTTTCAGTTTTAATTTTTTTTATTAAAGCTTTTTATTTTCAAAACATATGTATGGATAATTTTCAGCATTCACCCTTGCAAAACCTTGTATTCCAAATTTTTTTCTCTACCCTAGACAAAGTAACCCAATATATGTTAAAACACGTGCAATTCTTCTATGTATATTTCCACAATTATAGTGCTGCACAAGAAAAATATCAAAAAGGAAAAAAAATGAGAAAAAAAATGCAAGCAAACAATAAAAAGAGTGAAAATACTATGTTGTGATCCACACTTAGTTCTCATAGCCCTCTCTCTGGGTGTAGATGACTCTCATCAACATAAGATCATTAGAACTGGTCTGAGTCATCTCATTGTTGAAAAGAGCCATGTCCATTATAACTGATAATCATATAATCTTGCTATTGCTGTGTACAGTGATCTCCTGGTTCTGTTCACTTCACTTAGCATCAGTTCATCTAAGTCTCTCCAGGCCTCTCTGAAATCATCCTGCTGGTCATTTCTTATAGAACAATAATATTCCATAATATTCATATACCAAAACTTATTCAGCCATTCCCCAATTGATAGGCATCCACTCAATTTTCAGTTTCTTGCCACTACAAAAAGGGCTGCCACAAACATTTTTGCATATGTGGGTCCCTTTCCCTCCTTTAAGATCTCTTTTGTATACAAACCCAGTAGAAACACTGCTGGGTCAAAATGCTATGCACAGTTTGATAACTTTTTGAGCTTAGTTCCAAACTGCCCTCCAGAATGATTGGATCCATTCACAGTTCCATCAATAACGTATTAAGTGTCCCAGTTTTCCCACATTCCCTCCAACATTCATCATTATCTTTTCCTGTCATCTTAGTCACAGATTTTTTTCTCATGGACTATGCCAAATCACTCTGGCTCTCAGTGATTGACCTACCTTAGATCTCATGCAACTCACTTGATCATTGTTTGAACTCTGATTGCCTGGAGTGAATGTAAATAGCAATTGTTTCTATTTTGTACTGAAACTCTTGTGTCTTCCCCTTCCAGATTGTTATTGTTGTTTATAAAAGATGCCGTTCTTTGACTCATTTCTTACCTAGCTTTAATCACTGATTGGATATTGCCTCAGTCAAATTGAGAGCAAATACAGCCCTTAGCTTAAAAAGGCCAAGGTTTTCCAATGCATCCCAGGCCATATTAGTCATCCTGATCTTTTATCTTGTCAGTGGATCCAGATAACTCTGGAGGAGGAAGTGAGGCCTGTGATTTTTCATAGTCTTCCTTCACTTAAATCCAGCTCACTTGCATGCCATAGCATCACCTCCCTGATGTCTTGGTCCTCTTTGAGAACAAAGGACAAACCACAACATCAGAACATGTATTTAGTGAAGGTCTTTTATTCAAGGTACTATTCTAGGTACACTGGAGATACCAAAATAAAAGTGAAACTTTTCCTCAGGAAAGTTTCATTTTATTGAGTAGAAAACACACACACACACACACACACACACACACACACACACACACACACA
>JAJPUD010003580.1:41349-96278 GCA_023553655.1 Myrmecobius fasciatus
CACACACACACACACACACACACACACACACACACACACACACACACTAAATTGGTAATTTTTTGAGGGAAGAATCATTGACAGTGGACTATTGCACAAGATGAATTTCAATAGGGGATAAAATATTAAGTCTTGGATCTAGTTTTAAAAATGAACTGTACAAATAAAAGATAAGAAATTAACATGTTAAAAGTAGCTAGGAGTTTTGGTAACTATGAGCTTACTCTGAATCATAATTGTTATGTGGGTGTTAAAAAAAGCTGATGCAAACATAAACTATAATAATAGCATTAGAAGATTCAGAATAAGGGAAACCATAGCCCCACTGTACTCTGCTTAAGCCACATATTTTTAGTTCTGGGTACAACAATTTAAGAACATTAACAAATGGAAGGCAACCATGATTGTGAGGGAGCACAGACCTTTCTTAAAGAATAATTGTAGGAAGTGAGGCTGTTTATTTTATAGATGAAATGAATTAGAAGAGGACATAATCTTTCTTTTCAGATATTTGAAAAGCTAGTCATCAAAAATTGAACTTATTCTCTTCAATCTTACTAGACATAAAAACCAGAATTATTGTATGGAGATGAAAGAGAAACAAATTTTGGTTCCTTCTAAGGTAAAAGTGGAATGAAAATGCCTTGAAGTTAGTGAATTCTTGTCAATGATAGTATTTAAACAGAATTTGGCAACTAGGTATAGATGATTATAACTTACATTTCAATTTCTGAGTATCCCAGAAGTCTTATTGTATCTTTAGGCTATTAAGCTACTTAAGAATTAAAACTTAAAACTTCACTATGTTTTCACTGGAACACCCTGCATAATGTTTGATAGATTACATAGTGTGTTGTTGTTGTTGCTGCTGTTGTTTTTTCCATCACAGTAATTCTAGGAAACAGTCATTTATCAAGTGTTTACTGTGTTTCAGATTTTGTGCTTAAGTGCTGACAGCAGGATAGATATTATTTCTACTTTTTAAAAAAGGTGAACAGACACTGAAGAAAGCCATATACACCCAGAGAGAGGGACGTGAAATGTGGACCACAACATAACATTCTCATACTCCTTGATTGATGTTTGCTTACATTGTGTTTCCTTTATCTGATATATCATTTGTGTAGACAAGATTTTTCTTGCACAACAATGACAAGTTTGGAAATATGTATACATATATTCGATTTGCCAATATTTTAACATAATTAACATGTAATGCATATCCTGCCATCTAGGGGAGGGGTGGGGAGTTGGGGGAAAAATTTGTAACGGAAAGCTATGTAAGGGCTATTGTTGAAGAATTACCCACACATATGTTATGCAAATAAAATAAAAAAAAAAATTTAAAAAAAAAAAAGAAAGTTAAAAAAAAAAAAAAAAAAGGTGAACAGAGTCCAGAGAGATTAAATACTGACCCTGGGTAACAAAGCTAGTAATGGCCTAGCAAATATTCATTCTTAGTTGTTCTGGTTTTCAGGGTCAGTGTATTTTCAGTGACATTATATTATGCATAAATTGAACTAATTGATCTCTGAGAGCCTCTTCTAACAAGCCTGTGATTGTATAATGGGATATTTTTAGAGAGCTAAAATGTCCAAATATCAACTAATTGAACATATGCCACAAACTTTATTCTAATAGCTGTGGGTTTCCAAAGACCCCAGCTTTTGGGATAAGTACTTACTATTCGGCAAAAACTGCTGGGAAAATTGGAAACTAGTATGGAAGAAATTAGGGCTTGACCCACACCTAACACCACATACCAAGATAAGATCTAAATGGGTTCATGATCTAGATATAAAGAGTGATATTGTAAGCAAATTAAAGGAACATAGGATAGTTTACCTCTCAGACCTGTGGAGATGGAATAAATTTATGTCCAAAGAAGATCTGGAACTCCTAATTGAACACCAGATAGATAATTTTGATTATATTAAGTTAAAAAGTTTCTGTACAAACAAAAATAATGCAGACAAGATTAGGAGGGAAGCATCAAATTGGGAAATCATCTTTACATTTAAGGGTTCGGATAAAGGCCTCATTTCTAAAATATATAGAGAATTGTCTCATATTTATAAGAATTCAAGCCACTCTTCAATAGATAAATGGCCAAGGGATATGAACAATTTTCAGATGATGAAATTAAAACCATTTCTAGTCATATGAAAAGAGACTCCAAATCACTATTGATCAGAGAAATGCAAATTAAGAACTCTGAGGTACCACTACACACCTGTTAGATTGGCTAAAATGACAGGAAAAGATAACGATGAATGTTGGAGGGGATGTGGGATAACCGGGACACTACATTGTTGGTGGAACTGTGAACGGATCCAACCATTCTGGAGAGCAATTTGGAGCTATGCTCAAAAAGCTATCAAATTGTGCCTACCCTTTGAGCCAGCAGTATTTCTATTGGGCTTATATCTCAAAGAGATTTTAAAGGAGGGAAAGGGACCCACCTGTGCAAGAATGTTTGTGGCAGCCCTTTTTGTAGTGGCTAGAAACTGGAAACTGAATGGATGCCCATCAGTTGGAGAGTGGTTGAATAAATTATGGTATATGAATGTTATGGAATATTATTGTTCTGTAAGAAATGACCAGCAGGACGATTTCAGAGAGGCCTGGAGAGACTTGCATGAACTGATGCTGAGTGAAACGAGCAGAAACAGGAGATCATTATACACAGCAATAACAATATTATATGATGATCAATTCTGATGGACATGGCTCTCTTCAACAATGAAATGTCTCAAACCACTTCTAATTGTTCAGTGAAGAAAGTCATATACACCCAGAAAGAGGAATATGAAATGTGGAACACAACATAACATTTTCATGGTCTCTATTGATATTTGCTTGCATTGGGTTTCCTTTCTCAGATATTTTTTGTTCATGTAGATACGATTGTTCTTGCACAGCAAGATAAGTATGGAAATATGTATACATATATTCAACTTGTCAAGTATTTTAATATAATTAACATGTAGTGGACTTCCTGCCATCTAGGGGAGGGGAGGGAACTAGGGGGGAAAATTTGTAACGGAAAGCTTTGTAAGGATCAATGTTGAGGAACCACCCATACATATGTTATGCAAATAAAAAGCTTTAATAAAAAAAAATAGCTGTGGGTTTCTAAACTTTAATGTGTATAACAAAAGTATAGGGGAGGGAGAAGGAAAAAGGAATAAATATTTATTAAGCACCTGCTGTATGCCTGGTACTGATGTGATTTAGGAGAGTAATTGCTGGTTCTAAATGATGTGTTTGGGGTTCAGCAATAATGGGATTGAAGCAGTCACCATATGTCGGGGTTCGGTCATGTGAAGAATTCACAATAGCCATTCTCTTTGGCAAAAGATTGGTTTAAGAAAAAAAGTTACAAACAAAATGAAGAGAGCATAGTTAGCAAGGTTTACCTTAAGGTTTTAAAAATTAATGATGTAAAGACAAGTTCCCTAGAGCAGTTCACAATTAACCAGGAGAAAAGGAACACCCCATGAGGTTGGCAGGCTAAATCTGTAGAGGAATCTAGCACCCTAAAAGAATATAGCTCTAAGAAGAAAGAATAGAGGCATGATAAGAGATGAGAGGAGAGATACCCTGTGGCATGGGGGCAAAGGGAGGGAAAAGATACCATCAGGCAGAGTTCTGTGGTAGGCTATAATCTAAAGAGTTCAGCAAAGATGACATGAGCCATAGACAGATTTATAGGGGAAAACAACCCTCAGGAATTTGATAAAACTTGGATTTTTGGCTGGACATAGGCAAGGCCGGGCTGCCCACAACCTCCATAGGAGGTGGGACTATGAGGCTAAACTGATCCACATTAATGTCTTTTCCTGCTTGTTGGAGGGAGTAATTCCTTTTTCTTGTTTAAGTTATTGAAGCTTTTTCTTTTTAAAACATATGCAAGGATAATTTTTCAACATTGACTCTTGCAAAACCTTGTGTTCCAAATTTTCTCCTTCTTCCTTCCACCCTCTCCTCTATATGTCAAGTAATCTGATATATGGTAAACATGGTAAAAATATATGTAAATCAAATATAGGCATACACATTTATATAATTACCTTGCTGCACAAGAAAAATCAGATCAAAAAGGAAGAAAAATGAGAAAAAATAAAATTCAAGCAAACGACAACAAAAGAATGAAAATACTATGTTGTGATCCCTATTCACTTCCCACTGTCCTCTTTCGGGGTGTAGATGGCTCTCTTCATCATAAGATCATTAGAACTGGCACGGATCATCTCATTGTTGAAAAGAGCCACATCCATCAGAATTGATCAGCACATAATCCTATTGTTGCCGTGTACAGTGATCTCCTGGTTCTGCTCATTTCACTTAGCATCAATTCATGTAAGTCTCTACAGGCCTCTCTGAAATCATCTTGCTGATTGTTTCTTATAGAACAGTAATATTCCATAACATTCATATACCATAATTTATTCAGCCATTCTTCAACTGATGGGCATCCACTCAGTTTCCAGTTTCTTGCCACAACAAAAAGGACTGTCACAAACATTTTTGTATATGTGGGTCCCTTTCAGAGAGAATAGTATCATCAATACTTCAGTCTTTCTCTGCCAACTATTCTAGTTACTCAGGACCTCATCAGTACTGTGCTAAAAGCTTTACACATATTATTTATTTGATTTTCACAATAACCTTTGAGTAGGTGCTAATCTCTATTTTTATTATTATTATTATTTTTTTATTTTAAGCTTTTTATTTGTATAACATATGTATGGGTAGTTCCCCAACCTTGATCTTTACATAGCTTTCCAATACAAATTTTACCCCCAGTCCTCTCCCCTCCCCTAGATGGCAGAAGTCCACTACATGTTAATAATTTTGAAATGCTTGAGAAGTTATGCAAGAAAAATCCTATCTACAAGAAAAAAAAAGAATCAGAAAAAGGCAACACAATGCAAGCAAATGTCAATAGAGATCATGAAAATGTTACGTTATGGTCCATATTTCATGTCCCTCTTTCTGGGTGTATATGGTTTTCTTCAGTGAACAACTGGAACTGCTTTGAGAACTAATCTCTATTTTTAAGATTGAGGAAACAAGCAAATATTAGGAGATTTATTTATCCCTGTTCACATAGCTATCATTAGTCTGAGGTCAGATTTGAACTTAGGCCTTCCTAACTCTAGGCCTAGTACGTTCTCTATTTCTGAAAACTAATCACTAGGTTTAAACCACTGAAAGTTGAATATTCTATTGAAAAACACTAGGGATTTGAGGGGCATTGATATTGGAGGAGTCAGAAATAGAGAGCTGTTTAAAGATACATAGGGATAAGAATAATCAGTTGATCAGTAAGTACTTATTAAGAATTTTGTTTTGGGTATCATCCTAAGGACTGGATCTGTCATTTTATTGGTATGGAGAATTGCCAGGTGAAATAACTTTCTCTGAACTCCCTCTCCCTATGCAAATTGGCTCCTTCCTAAATTACAGTCTTAGAAAGTTTCCTAGACTAAAAGCCCACTATTGCAAATCTTGAAGTACAGCCCAAACCAGATTAAAGTATAATTGGAAAATGTTTAGCAAAATAAATAAAAATACAGAAAAACATAAATAATATTGTTAGATAATTCATTTCTCATCTGTCTGCATTATTTTGGGACTTCTGATTGACTTCTCCACTATGCCTTAGTATTGGGATCATTATTAGGAATAAGCTGATCATCCAATAAGATTTCATCAACTTTGATGCTGTACTTCTCTCTCACTACTTTCTGATTTTCTGATTCTGAAGGGTAATGCTATGAACTCCAAATCTCCATTGAAAGAGAGAACTTAGCTCCAACTTCTTGTTTTTTAGCTGGCTACACTATTCTGGGTCTTCTCAGTTTGACTTTTTCACCTATCTGTATCTCCTCTTTCTAACTCTGCTTTTCATCTTCCCATTGGGTTTTGAGTCTTCTCCTTATATATTATAAGCTCCTTGAGGGCAGAGACTGTCTTTTTTCAATATTTGTATCCCTAGAGCTTAGCAGTGCCTAGCCCAAAATGGATGCTTAATGTGATTTTTCTAAGTCAATATGTGGCCTGATGCTTCATAGGAAAGACAAACTTAGGGTTCTGTTTAGACCAGGTACTGAAGATTCAACAGTTTAAAATAAATTGCTCTCATTTTTATTGGGAGAAACAATATGAAAAGAAATTATGTATAAAGTAAATACAAGGTAATTCTTGGGAGGATACAGGGAGAGGTTTTATGCAGAAAGTTTTCTTGGTGTTGTTAGGCCAAAATTAGCTCAGGCAATAGAGAATCCATACTCAGAAGCTATATTGAGTGCATAATTATCAGTGAACAAAAAAATCATGCACCAACTCTTCCTCCACTTTGGTCTTGGCTTTCATTTTTATCAAGTTAAATGATTTACTGTCAATGCAGTAGCTGATCTTGCTGTCCTTTTCATCTTAGTTGAAGGCTTCTGACATTGCTGAAAACATCATGCTAAGAAGCATGGGAGCAAGTAGACAGTCTTGCTTCACTCTTTTGGTGGCTGGGAAACTAGAAGAGCATTTAACCATTATTTTAGCATTATTTTATTGTGGCCTAACCAAAGAAACAAGAGGTTGTTCACCAGCCAATACCGCATTATCCATTTGTGTAACCCTTGGTTATAGTAAATAGAGAAATTTTGAATGCTCTGGATAAGTTCACTTATTTTGGCAGTGTAAATGATGAGGTTGATGCGCCCATTGTAGGACATGTTCAGTGTTTGAGAGGCTCTGAGAGAAAGTGTGGGAGAAAAGAAATTAACAAGACTGAAGGTTTACAGAGTTGTTATGCTGACCTCATTGGTGTATATCTGTGAAACCTGGACAGCATACCAGAGGCTTGCCAGGAAACTGAATGGCTTCCATTTGAATTATTTTAAGAAGATTCTGAAGATCATCTGGCAAGATAACGTATCAGACACGGAAGTGCTTTCAACTTCTGCCAAGCATTCAAAATTTACTGCAGAAAGTGTAACTCCAATGGGCTAGCCATATTGTTTGAATGCCAAATGTGTGCTTGCCTAAAAGACTATATTATGGAAAACTCATACAAGGCAAGCATTCACTGGGAAGTTAGAAATGATACAAGGATATTCTCAGAATCTCTCTGAAGAACTTTGAAATTGATTGTATGACATGGAAGACACTGGGAAAAGACTGCCCAGCATGGCAGCTTGCCCTCATCAAAAAAGGCACTATACTTTATCAGCAGAGCAGAACTGAAGTAACTTAGAAAGAAACGAGATGTGCAAATTTGGTGACATCACACTTCAAATATTGATAGGACTATTTCTGCCTGACTCAAAGTCTTCTGAGCTCATATTGGTCTTACCAGACACAGTTGGACACATTGTACCTTTGCTGTAGTTATGTCATTTTGATCCTCTTTCAGAATGAAGAAGAATAACCAGCCAACCACCAAGGTAGGAGGTGACTCTTGACTTGAAGACTGAGATTCAAATTGGATAAAGTGAGAAAGAAATGGTTTCCAGGTATGAATAGGGAATACTGAAATGGAACAGAAATCAGAGGTAGAGTGTCATGTTAGTAACAGCTGAATCTGAGAGTATTGTCAAGAGGAATAATTCATAAATCAAGAAAAGTAAATTAGAATCAGGTTGTGAAGGGCTTTAAATGTCAGGCTAAAGGTAATAAAAATCACAACTAGTGTAGAATAGTCTTTAGAAGATAGGTTAAGTATTTGATGGAGCTATGAAAGCATCTTGTAAGGAAGTCATTTGAAATTATTAATAAAGTAACTAAATTGTTCCTAACCTTTGATTTAGGGTACATACCCAGAAAAATCCAGTATAGTAGATTGTTGCAGATTTGGAATTATGAAGATTCAAATTCAGATCTTCCCTCCAATACTTACTATTGACTGAATAAATCACTTAATCTCTTTAGCTTTGTTTCCTCATCTATAAAATGGATCAATAATAATAACACCTATTTCATAAGATTGTTGAGAAGATCAAATGAAATAACACACTTAAAAGACTTTAGCAAATCTTAAAGTATTATGTGAATGCTAGCTGTTGTTATTATGTATGAGTTTATTCCTTTTACATTTATGTTGGATTAGGTGGTGAATTGCCTTCCAACTCTGAAATTCTGTAATTCAGCAATATTTTAGTCACTTTTTTTGCATAATCCCATTTTTTTAATGATTGACCTAATTCACAAGTTTACCAGCAATGTTTTATGTGACTTTCTATTCATAGCATCTTTAGTATACTGTGCCCTACTCTTTCAGAGCTAGGTCAGCTACATTTGTTCCTCAGGATGCTAGGATTTCCTGAAGGGTTTTGAGGGATTTCTTCTCTGCTGTCATGGGCTTGATTCTCTGTTCCCCCACTAGCTATGTCATCTCCTCCTCCTCCTCCCCATTGTTAAGCAGCAGTGACTAGCAGCTCTACTCCCATTTAACCACTTAACATCATTTTGCTTTTATTGAGGGATATTTCTTTGAAGATGTAAAAAGAATGGATTTATGAATATTTTCCCTCTCCCCCAATAACTTAAGTCTTAGCTCAGTTCCTTCCTAGCATTTGTCCCACCAAATTCAGGTCCAGATACCCATGAGTGCCAGACAAGTCCTCATCTCAACTACCTGAGTCCAAAAGATCATTTCTCAAGATGACTTTTTTCTCCTCAGGATATTGATGCTGGGCTGGCTGAAAACATCTGTATAGATTCAGACTCCCAGATTCCTGCAATTTGCTCTCTTGATTTTTCAAAACAAGCAAGATTCGAAACTCCATTCTCTTCACCTAAAACAGGAAAAGATCAAACACAGAGGCCATAGATCAGGACCCTTTCACAGGACTCTGTAAGAGAAAGCCCCCAAAAGTCATTTTTACCAAAGTAGGGATAAAGTAACAATGCCCAAAGGGCCCAGATGGAGGCTGACTTAGCTTTTGAACATGCCCCCATTTTAGCTATTCAGCCAGTTAAAAGGCTTCTCCTAATCATGTGGTTAGCAGACCAGAGCCAGTTATAGAATATCTAAATTTGCTTAGACTTAAAGTCGAATGCTTCCCAGTCTTTTCAAGTTATTTCTATTATAGAACATTACAGCTCTCTGTATCAGGCCCCTCAGCTCTTCTGTGTGGGGAGAAGCCTTTCTTGATGCTCTGCACATGCTCCAGACTCATTACACTTCTAACATTTACCATTACCATCAAAACTGTAGCTCAGTGTAAGTTATTGTTATTTCTGTTTCTGTTTAGTAGTAGGCTTAAGCAGTCACCCATTGTCTACTAAAAACTATAAAAGGCTACTGTAACTATTTGAAAAGTACTTCTTTATCTATTTAAAATACCTATGGCAAACTTCCTTCACTACATAAGACATCCTATTGAAATCGACTTAGGCTAGGCCAAGTTTAATCTATTCCCTCAAACCACTTATGTCATTTTGCTTTCCTTCCAGAATGAAAATGTTGCTTCTTGTTGCATTTAAACACTCCTTTCCCAAACATGTCTAAAGAGGTAGAAATAGAAGTAGACTTTCTAAAACAATTCTTTATGGTCTAACTTCTTGCTAGCTCCCTTACTGCTCCCACTCTTTCTCTTTTCATTCACATTAATAACAAGTTTCCTGATTTTTACCTTCCTAGAATATCTAAGTAGTTGAAATTCTTCGATATTCATGAAAGAACTTTTGTAATATTTAGCATTCAAGGAAGACAAGACTATAAAATATTTCCTTAGCTCTTTATTCTCTGGATTCCCCCATCTTTTCCTTTATATAGTTCTAAATGTGCTTGGTTTTTTAAATCAGACAGCTTTGTAGAGTAACTGTTGCTACAGTATATTATCTCTCCTTATTCCCTCACCCCTTTAGAATGTAAGCTCCTTGAGGATAGGAAGTGTTTTATTGTTGCCATCATATCCCCAATATCTGGTATAATAGAAGGTATTTGATAAGTGCTTGTTGATATATTGATTGAATGTGACTAATGTGATAATAGAATTGAATTGCTTTTCCATTTGTGTCTAGTCTTCAAAAGAATCAATTAAGATCAATTGGGAAATTATATCAGTTGGGGTGAATTGGTCTAGCTATATTATTGTTCATTTACTTATGTGGAAATCTCTGTATTCTTAGAGAAAATAAGTTTAATGACTATGCTTTGTTCAAACTGGGATTCAAATAGACAAACCGATATGACAAAGTGATGCTACTGCTCTGTTTCCTTTTGTGGTCTAAACTCTGTGTGTGTTTGTGTGTGGGGAGATAAAGGGGTGCTTACTAGTGCATGCGCAATTAAACTAATATCTGTTTTTGTTATAATACCAAATGAGTTTGGTTTTTTTAATTGCTTGCAATCTTAAGGCTTAATTTTGCCAGGTCTTAGAGTTAATTGTGATTTTACATAAAATAAAGCATATTAGTATATATTTAAGAATTATATTGTAGTGAGAATAATTTATTCTTTAAACAAAAGGAAATTTTACTTATCACCTTTAATTTTTAGGTTATATTTCTAACCAAATGTATTACATTTTAAGAAAAACTGTGCAGGAATACAAGGTAGACTGGAAAATGGAGGGGAAGCTTAGCTTTACTGTGGAGTCTGAGTCTGGGTGTAACCTAACTAGCTAGAGGATATGCAATTCATGATTGACAGCGGGACTAGCATTATGCAAATAGTGTAAGAGAGAACAGCAGCTCAGGAACAGTGATCAGGGGCTCTGTTAGGGATCTTTCTACACACGCCACTCTCTAGTTTTTCATTCTTCTGTTTCCTGTGTTTGTAAATAAATAACACAAAACAGTTTTCACATCATTTGTTTTCACTAAAAAGCAAAGCTACAATGCAGTTTCAGTTTATCAGCTAGATATACATGTGTGAGAAATGAATAGTCTCATTAAATTAGGTAATTTTTAGAAGGGCAACATGCTTATCTTTGGACCTTTGTGTATTAAATCCTGTTTAGGGCTGTTCTCTTTATACACAAGTGTGTTTTGCTTGTGCCTTCCTGTCTTCTTCAGTGAAAAGCCTTATGTAGGTCAGGCTTGGCTTAAGCAGATTTCCTGAACCTGCGTCAGCTTAAGCTGGAGGAATTTTAATAAACCCTCCCCTGTAGGCGTGGGCCTAAATGAGGCTAGCCTAGTTAAGCCTGATCTTTTTTTCTGTTTGTGAAAAAAGAGCTGAGCAGAGCCAGAGACTGCATGGTGGTTTCAGAAACTGCCTACTTAATTCGGAAATAACAATGGTTGGAAAGGCTAGATCTTCTAATTTTACATTATCTGAAAAGCTTGATTTGCTAAAGCTGGTGAAGCCATATGTTAAAATTCTTGAAGAGCACACTAATAAACATTCAGTAATAGTGGAAAAGAACAAATGCTGGGATATCATAGCAGATAAATATAATGCTGTTGGAGTAGATCGCCCTCCTCGTACAGCACAAGGCCTGCGTACCCTCTATAAAAGGCTCAAAGAATACGCCAAACAGGAGCTCTTGCAGCAAAAGGAGACTTTGTTAGATCATAGGAGCAATATTTCTGAGCCAACCAAGAAAGTTGTGGAAATGATTCCCCAGATTTCCAGTGTGTGCCTAGGAAGAGACAAGAACTATATACAAAGGTAAGATTTATTTTACTTTTTTTTTTTTTTTTTAAACTGGAAAATTATGGCGCCTCCTATCTTTTGAGCTTTGCTTTGCTTTGATACTAAGATACAGATGTGCATAGTAAGCTTCACTACAGATGGGGAAATGGTGCCTTTGTTTTGCTTTGTTAAATACAAAGAAGTCACCTTGTAACTTTCTCTGCATTAAATTCATTTTTGTGTTTTTATTTTTACTTTTGTCTAGTTTCCAGGTAGTTAGAGATTGGAAAAAAATGAATGGGATGAAATTTGTAGTTGCAATCCATATCCTTTATCTAACTTAACAGTGAATTATCTTAGATACAGGTTCAAAAAAGTTATCCCTTCACCTCCAGAGCCCACTTTAGAGGCAAATTACTAATGGGAGCTATATTTTGCATATAAATTTAAATAAAAATTTCAATTTTGGTATCAGGGAAGATAAGCTTGATCCTTTATTATCTCCTAGTGGTATTCATAAATTATAATTGTCTCTAGATATTTAATATACTTCTAATTGAAAACAACTTAAATGCAACCCTAAATTAGTAAATGAAAACATTTTTTACATGTTAAAAAGATTTAAATAATTTTTAACAGCTTATTCTATATCTTGAACACATTTTTAAATAGGAGACTTTTTGCTTTTTTGACTTTTTCTTCATTAAGATTAGAAATTTCTCTTTGTTGTGTTTTCAGCATTCAGGTCTGAGTCACAGGTTAAAAAGTAAGTGTGAAAGCTTTCTCTTGAAACTTTCTAATTATGTTAAACTTTCAACTTGTAATAATATTTCTACAAACATTTTTTCCCCTCAGAATTAGTGGATAGTTATGTCCAATTTTGTTTCAGATTTGTACACTTAGGTACCCAACTGAGATTCATTAAAGCCATTACAAAATCTACGTTGAAATAATATGAAAACTAAAAAGGTCAACTTATTAGCATTCTGCTCTGATTGGATATCTTTCAATTGCATTTATTGTGGACTCTTTTTAAGGAGTGACTTTTCATTCATTCAGCAGGCAACCAGTGTCTTCTAAATAAAACTTCCTGAATTCTTCCTTTTTATATAGACTTTATATTTCTAGAATTGTTATTAACTAGTGCTTTTTAAGTTATGAAAGAGGCAAGAGAAAAAATTATCACCCAAAGGTGTATCAGTTTGTTTTTATACTTAGCTGAGAGAATCTTAAAAAAACAAAAAAAAATTCACTTGTACAATTAGATATTGGTTATAATTAGTTGATAATACAGGATAAATAGTTAAGGCGAATTAGAATTTTGGCATGCAGTAATCTAATTCATGGTTCTATTGGTTAAAATAAATAGAATGATTACTGATTATCTTAGCATGACATAGACTTTGAAAATTAACATACAATAAACAGGAAATTTATAGAAGCTTTCCACTTGTTAAGTATCAGAAAATGTTTTCGTCTATCATTGTAGGGAAAAGGGTCCCTTGAATTATGTGTACTATGTCTTTGCACAGGTTTCTTGTTTGCAACTTTATTCCAAGGAAAAATATGCACAAAGCTTGAATTTTGGATAATTTTTTATAATGTGCTGATACTGAGAATGAATCATAAATGGATGTGTCTGCTTATCTTTTGAACTGTCCAATGAAATATATTTTAATAATAAAGATTCATGTACAGTTGGTCATTTGATCTTTTTACTACTAGAAGGAAAATACTTAATTTTTTTTATTAAATAATAGTTTTTTATTTTTAAAATACATGCAAAGATAGTTTTCAACATTCACCCTTGCAAAACCTTGAGTTCCAAATTTTTCTCCCTCCTTTACCCTCCTTCTCTTCCCCTAGATAGCAAGTAATCCAATATATGTTAAACATGTGCATTTCTTCTGTACATATTTCCATATTTATCATGTGAAACAAATAATTTATTATTTTCATTTTATAGATGTCGGAATTTGGGCTCATAGAGTTTGTAATTTGTTCAAAGTCATTTAGCTAATCAGTTATAGAACTATAATAAATACCAGCCCTTCTGATTCCAAGCCCAGTAGTTTTTTCACCTCAACATACTGCCTGTCACAATGTTTTTCTAGAGATTTGAGTGTATTAGAGAAAGTAGTTAATGTGCATTCTTTATAATGAATGTTCAAAGTATGCAAAATTTTCTTAGGTTGAGGAGGATTATGAAGCATGCCTTTAAAAGGATTATATACTTCATTACTTTGTACAATGTATATATTGTACTTTTTGCTATCCTCTGAATTTCCTTTTTCTTCTTTCCACCTATCTTTACTTTTCTTCTACTTCTACTAAGGGTGATTTCTTTTAAGTTCCTGGATAATATGAATAACTTTTAAAGATTTTTTTTCTATTTAATATTATAGATATTTGCCATACAATTTAAGTAATTTAAAATGTTGCTAATCTCAAAATGCCCTAAAATAATTATATCAACTTAATTTATATTTTTCATTACTTTTTTTACTTGTTTAAAACAAGAACCTGCAATTCAAGTGACCTGGGTTCTGGTCCCAGCTCTGCCATTAATAGCTTTGTGACAGCGGTCAAGTTACTTAACACTTCTAGTTCTGAGTTTTTTCATCTATAGAGTAAGGATATTGAGCTAAATCTAAAGTTTTTCCCAGGTCTTAACTGTTGATGATTTAGTAATACTAAGCTTGCCTATTGATTTCATCGGGTGCCTTGTTTATTCTTCAGAGCGAAAAACATCACTATAAATAATATTTGATTGTACTACTTTTGTAGAATTTGTTTTGTATATTCTTTGGTTTCTAAGTTCTTTGAATTGACATAACTCTTTTTAAATCCTATATTGATACTAATGAATTTTAACTTATATTTTGATTCTCAGAAAAACTTTTTTTTAAATATCAGCACTCTATCCTTTAGCATTTTAAATGACTTCTAGAATAATTTTGCACTCATGATTTTTTACAGTATTCTGACCAAAGTAGAACATAGAATTATGTTTATGATATTGTTATTTTACTTGGGATTATGATGCTTATGATGCTTATTCTTAATTGACATTAATATACCAAATTTGCCATACTATCCGGGAATGGGGTGGCAAATGTTAAAAAAATCCAGAGTAATACTAAAAGCTCTTTCTTAGGCATATAAACCTCTCCCCTATCTAGATTTTTGAGTATAGCTTCTAATATACAATTAAACTTGCTTCTTATTGATTTGAATTATATCTTTATTTTCTTATCTTGATTTTGAAGGAGGTGGTGTTAAAAAATGAAATGTCAAAAAGACATTTGGGAAAAAGGTGTTTGGAGAAACTTCTTCAATCCATAGACTGGATTATAAAAAAAATTGAGTACCTTAAAGTTGGTAAAATACTTTCCTCAGAATTTGTGAGTTGGGTAGTACAAGGAATCATAATAGGAGCAGTATTTTTATATACATTCTCATGTGAGCCTCTTAACAGTATCAGGTAGGTACTTCAGATAATATCCTCATTTTATATGTGAGTAAACTGAGGCTGGGAGATTTTTAGTGATTTATTTATGGTCACTCAATTATTATTATTTTTTTAAATTTTTTTTAATTTTTTTAATTTGCAAAACATATGTATGGGTAATTCCTAAACATTAACCCTTACAAAGCTTTCTGTTACAAATTTTTCCCCCCTACTCCCCACTGCTCCCCTAGATGGCAGGATATTCACTACATGATAATTATGTTAGAATACTTAAGAAATCGAATATATGTATAGTTATTGCATCATTTTTTGTGCAGGAGAAATCGTATCTACAAGAAAGAATAATTGGATAAAAGAAATATAATGCAAGCAAACATCAATAGAGAACATGAAAATGTTATGTTGTGGTCCACATTTCACATCCCTCTCTCTGGGT
Organism: Myrmecobius fasciatus; assembly: GCA_023553655.1. Lineage (NCBI taxonomy): Eukaryota > Metazoa > Chordata > Mammalia > Dasyuromorphia > Myrmecobiidae > Myrmecobius > Myrmecobius fasciatus. Next base: position 56,842 of record JAJPUD010003580.1, read on the forward strand.
GTATATGGCTCTCTTCACCGAACAATTGGAACTGGTTTGAAGCATTTCATTGTTGAAGAGAGTCATGTCCATTAGAACTGATCCTCATATAGTATTGTTGTTGCCGTGAATAATAATCTCCTGGTTCTGCTCACTTCACTGAGCATCAGTTCATGCAAGTCTCTCCAGGCCTCTCTGAAGTTACCCTGCCGGTTGTTTCTTACAGAGCAATAATATTCCATAACATTCATATACCATAATTTATTCAGCCACTCTTCAATTGATGGGCATCCATTCAATTTCCAGTTTCTAGCCACTACAAAAGGGGCTGCCACAAACATTCTTGCACATGTGGGGTCCTTTCCTTCTTTTATGATTTCTTTGGGATATAAGCCCAATAGAAACACTGCTGGGTCAAAGGGTATGCATAGTTTGATAGGTCACTCAATTATTAAAAGTATCAGAAGCAGGATTCAAACCCACGGGTTCTTGACTCTAAGTGCAATGCTTCATCTACTATACTTGATTTAAGTAATTTAAAATGTTGCTAATATCAAAATGCCCTAAAATAATTATATCAACTTAATTTATATTTTTCATTACTTTTTTTACTTGTTTAAAACAAGAACCTGCAATTCAAGTGACCTGGGTTCTGGTCCCAGCTCTGCCATTAATAGCTTTGTGACAGCGGTCAAGTTACTTAACACTTCTAGTTCTGAGTTTTTTCATCTATAGAGTAAGGATATTGAACTAAATCTAAAGTTGAGAGAAAAATCAAGTTGAGAGAAATTAATTGATTAGTCTATGGTCACACAGCTAGCAAATAATGGCTCTGAGCTCTTGAAAAAATAAAAAGCATTGGTAGTTGCAAGAGATGGAAACTTTTTGTCTATAGTCATAAGATTTTCATTTTTTAAAAAATATATTGGGTCAGCCCTCCTTTAAAGTCCCAGTCATAGAGGTTATTTTGTGTTTTTGGTCTCAATGTTCTACCACACTGGAAAGGATTTTATGGCCCAGGTGTGTTATGTGGCCCAGCTTTATACTGTGAGTCTGTTTTCTGAGAACCAGCCTAGAAAAGTTCAGTCTTCAATAGAAGCTTGGCCATCAGATAATGATCTCTCCCTTTTCATGCCCCTCAGTGACTCACAAAACTCTGAACTAGGTTGAGGAAGGGCTTGGTTTGCATCGTTGTAGGAAATACTTATGTATGCAATTAGCCAATATTCAGTTCTAGAATTTAATATTTTTTCTTAATACTGTACATTTCATATTCTTTATTTGTATCTCTTAAACAGATAACTTAGCTTTTTTAAAATCATGGATACTGGTAAACTTGAATTTATAATTCTATTAAGCTCTTTCTTTTTTTTTTTTTGCTGAGGCAATTGGGGTTAAGTGACTCACTTGCCCAGGGTCACACAGCTGTTACGTGTCTGAGACCAGACTTGAACTCAGGCCCTCCTGACTTCAGGGCTGGTGCTCTATCTACTGCACCACCTAGCTGCCCCTATTAAGCTCTTTCTTAAGGGTTTATACACTTGGACTTTTTTTAGTTTTAAAAGGAAATGAGACTGGAGAGTAATTTATCAGAAAAAATGGAAGAATATAAGAACCAAGATATTTGGGACATATTTCACTTATTTCAACAAACATTTTTAAAAGCATCTGCAGCCTTTAAGTGCAGAGGGGAGAAAAAGATAGAAGATTTAGATGAGAAATAGTTGACTTTATTTGAACTTTTAGTCAGTGACTTAGTGATAAGATTTAAATTATTGAATTGCTAAATGCATATGCATACATGCTATATCCCAAAAGTCTAATGTACTTTGAAATGTTGTCTAAAATTGAAATTTCAGGAAATTTTGTACATATAGTTAGTAATCATTAACACATACCAAGCTTTTGACAAATACTAATATTTATTTCAATAGTTATTTCTTTAAGAATGTATACTTTATAATATAATCTATATTTTAAAACTTATACTATTATAAAAATCTGTAATATTACCTCTTTCCCTTTGCCTCAATTAAGTTTCATTATATTTTGAAAGTTGATAGTCATTTAGTAACATTAAATTAATAGGTGAAAAAATAGGATGGCTGAGGAAATACTATCACTTTATGATATGTTGGGAGGAGCAGCAGGTTGGAATCGGAGGACTCTTGTTCAAATGTTAGTTCCCCTACTTGTCTAATTTTGATTCAGAGGAGAGTTCAGTAGAATAGGAAGAGGGATTTGAGGATTTAGGCTGGAGTAGAGAAAGCACACATCTGAAGGCCTAGAAAACATTAAATTGCCATATGTATCAGGCCATGTGATTTCTCCTCTCTCTCCTTTCCCCTCCCCTCAACTGAGTAGGAGTCCCAGGTTCCTTATAATCAATCTGCTACTCTTGGCTTATTCCCTAGGTTTATGCACGTTAAAATGTGATTTTAATTTGTATTTTCCTTTGCTAATGGTATGTGATTGTCATAGACATTTAGATAAAAGCACATGGAATTTAAAAAACTTCAAGAGACATAATTTCTAGTTAATTTAGTCATTTTATTAATAAGGCCAGCATATTTATTAATAAAAGGATGGTGATTTGGTTGTGTATCTTGGACCCTTAGATCCCTCATGGTGGTGGGCTTATAGCTTATATGCCTTTGGAAAAGTAGGTTGGGAAAGTCAACACTGATTGGTTAACAGTTGGTGAGAATGAATATTATAAAGAGAGGATGGACTATATTACAGTGAGGGTCTTGGGATATGTGACTTGGGTCATCCAAATCTTGGTCAAAGAGACTTAGCATTTTCCATTCCACATCTCTGACAAAAAAGAAAATCAACATTTTCCAGACCTCTCTGAGCAAAATGAATGCATATATTAGCCCAAACCTAGAATTTTTTCTGCTGTTTGATTAGATCTTGGACTGGATAAATCTTTGCCAAAGATATCTTATATGGTTGATTTCTGGATGAGGAAGTAGAAAAGGGGGAGAATCTTGGTCCTAATATGATAGTTATTAAATACATGAGAGAAATAATCATTTTTCACATATAATGTGATTTTGAGACTAGAATTTTAGAATAAGATTGTTTATTAGTATTTTAATTGAAATGACTGAACTTTAAATGTTAAAGATTTACAGGATTTAGGAAAACATGTACTCTAAATATGCTTTTGTTTCATTTCATTTGATGTGTATGTTTGTGTGTGTGCTTTAGTGCAAACGTGGATAAGGAAGCGCATGCAGGTACCAGTTTGCCACAGGTGATGTTGGATCACCATCCTGTTGCTATTACAGTGGAGTTGGACCAAGAAGAAGATATTAAACCACCTCCTTCACTAATTGTAGATTGTCAACAGAATGAGACATTAGAGCAAAGAGAAGAACATGAACTGGTCCATGTTATGGAGAGAGCTTCACCTTCACTTTCCTCTGTTGATACAAGAATGACATTATCACCATCTTCTCTTCCAAGGAGAGATGAATTTTTTAGACATGAAAGTGGCGAACATTTTAGACCATTATTTGGATATGATCCACAAACATTGCAAATGATCAAAGAGGAGCATCAGGTAATTTTAGAAAATCAAAGAAAATTTGGACTCTATGTTCAGGAAAAGAGGGATGGATTAAAGAGAAGGCAGCAGCTTGAGGAAGAGCTTCTAAAAGCAAAAATCAAAGTGGAGAAACTGAGAGCAATACGTCTAAGACGGGATCTTCCTGAATACAACAGTGTCTAATTATTTTATCTTTTTTTTTGTCTGAATAATCTGAAAATTTCACCTGTGAGTTATTTAATTAAATTGTTTTGACAGAGTCAATTTCATAAGGGAATGTGCAGGATCAGAATGCATATTCCTAAAATACTAGTTTCCACTGTTATATGAAAACTCTCTTTAAAAGTTTCTTATTTCAGATCTTTTGATTGATATGTCTGTAATTCACATTTTAAAATTTCCTCCCAAATTTTATATGTGAATAGTTTTAATAGCTGATCTTAAAGATGTTTTTACTTTTTTCATTGAAGTTAGTAAAAAAAAAAATTAGAAAAAACTTGCACTTCTGGCCTAGAAATACTGAAGTTGATCTTTACAAGAGGGAAAATGCTAATTAGAGATTTTCTAATAATCTTATTAAGTATGATAATCTATTAAAATTAGTTGCTCTATATGACACTGATTTTTATATCTTATTCTTTTTAAAAATATTTTTGATCTCTTTTTACATTATAATAATTTTTGAAATTACTACTCTTCTCTGCCCCCAGTTGAATTCTCCCTTATAACAAAGGAAAACAGTTAAGCAAAACTACCAGATACAAGTGATCTTAACTGACAGTGTATATAACATTCTGCCCTAGTTATTACCACTCCTTTGCTGAGAAAAAAGGTCACACACAGTCTTTTTAAAGATTAAATCATAGAAACATAAGAGTTTTAGAGCTTGAAGGGACCTTATTAGAGAGGAAGAAACTGAGATATAGGCAAGTTAAGTGGCTTTGCAAAAGTTACAAACTAGTTATCAACAGATATAGTATTAGAACCCATTTCTGATTTAGAATCTAGTCATCTTTTTATTATGCCACAAAGACCACCACCCATTTTAAATATTCCAAATTGTGGTTAGCCTAGCAAAAAACATTATATAAATATGTGTACATATACATATTATATGTACAGAAATAAAAAAAAGATGTTTCATTAAAAAATTCATTTCAAAGTGATACAAATTAGTGGTAGCAAGGGAATTTTTGTAAATTAATTTTACTTAGCATAAAAATGAAAACATCCACTTTTTATGCATTTGGCTTATAACCTTAAAATTTGCCTTAATCGGATACTTCTCAGTATTCAGTAGTATTTCAATAAAAATTAGTATTGAAAAACTAAAATAGTAGTATATTACATCTGCCAAAATAAAGTAACATATCCAGATTTATTTGTAATCTATGATATGATCTGAGGCCCTACTAAGGTTTGTTTTTTGTTTTGTTTTGTTTTGTTTTTTCAAAATTTATTCCAGTGTTTGTAGATTTTGAACATAGAAATTCTTGACTTCAAAAAATGTCTTACCCTTATTCTTGAATAAAAAATTATTACCATGTGCAATATAAAAAAATTTTTAAAAGGTGAAATTGCCATCATCATTCAGATACTTCTAATACTCAGCACAATTCAGATATTTTGAATAGTTATTAAAATGTGTAGATGATTTAATTTTTTTGCTTTTTTATCCAAATAAGTTTGCATAGTTTAATCTGCATCTCATTACAACTCAATGTTTAATGATAACTTATAGAAATATTCCATTCAAATTCTGGAAACATATTTGATGTTGTATTGAAATATTAAAAAAAAATGTCTAGGTCCATTAGCCTTTTATTTCTATTTCTTGCGAGTTTACTCCATAATGTTGTTAATTAGAAATGGACTTCTGAGAAAATTTAGATATATGCTTTTTGCATATCAATTGTGTATGTCTCTTGGTTTAATAGAGCAAAAATAGAAACCCTTGGGAGGGGAAATTAATTTTTTAAAAATATATGTGCATTTTTTATATATGTTTTCTTTTGAATTTAAAATAATTCACTTTTTTCTTTGTTGCAATAACTTAAATTCTAAACATAGTTCATTTTCTTTACATTTTTTCATTTTCTTTTTGTATTCTGAATTCTGTCAGATATATTACACAGATTTAGGGCTTACTTTCTAAAATTTCCCATTTATTATTAAGGGTGAATTTCATTGAAGCTTTTGAGAAGAATATAGGCTAACTCTATAGGAATAATAGAATATTTTTATGGAATTTTTTATTTTCCTTTCAGTAAGCATTCATCTAGCAGGCCAGGTACTGTTGATACAAAAGCAAAAGTAGCTTCTATTCTGAGGGGAAAAAGGGAAAGAAAGAAGGTAGGAAAGACAGTATTTAGGACATTGTGCACACAGATAAGTATAAAATATGTACAAAGCAAAAATAAGTAATTTTTTTTATAGAAACAAATTGCTCACATCTCGAGGGTTCAAGAAAAACATTGTGTAGAGAGATGGCACTTAAGTAAATCCTTGAATGAAGCTAAAGATTGCAAGAGGTGAGGTTGAGATGAGAGAGAGTATTATAGGTGTGGAGTCCTTGGATGCCAGTGAGTCTGATTACTGTGGGGAACTGTACATCTGCTGGTACAGTAATCCACAGTGATAAAATGGCTTGATGATGGCCTACTTTGAGATAGCAAAGTGCTGTTTTCTTGAATTTTTATTTTAATGTATTATTGTTAATATATCCAAATATATTTGAACTATCTTTCTGTATTTATTAAATTCTTTATGGAGCATCCTTGATGTAGAATTGCACTTACATACACAAGTTATATTAAATAGCCATTAGGTTAGAAAATGAATAGGCCTATTTGTGATACCCACACCCTATCTTTCCACCTTTCACCTATCCTTTAAATTCTATTCAGTGACTTGGTGAAAGTGACAAATATTTCCTATAGATAGGCAGGTTAAGTTAAACAAGAATTTGGCTGATAGAGATCTTTCTCTCTGCCTTTAACACATGTACCTGCTAAAAGTCATCTTGAATTCTGTATATACAATTTGTCTAGTTTTAAGCTAAGTATACAGTAAAGAGTCTTACTGTATTGTTGAAAAGATGAAGAGATCAGGACTATATGCTAATACAGTCACATAGATTTAATTTAATGAATGACTGGACTCAAAAATTACTTATTATGATTCATTGTGAATATAGCAAGAAATTTCCAATGACGTACCTCAATTTTTATTAAAATCTTGGATATAAGCATATATAACTTGCTTATCATTTTTCCTGATGGCATTAACTGGAAAAGAATTCTCTAAGGCATTTGATGACAGAGTTTGGATCCAAAAAGATCTTGACTTCTTAGAGCATTGGGCTGGATCCAAGAAGGTGAAATTGAGGAAGGACAAAACCAAGATCTTATAATTAGACTGAAAAAAAAATACAGCTTCATATGTACATAATAGAGGAGCTATAGTTAGACAGTCTGAAAAAGATCTTGGTATTCCAGTAGACTGTGAATTAAATATGAGCCACCTTTCTGATATAGCTGCCAAAAAACTGAGTATGTTCTTGGGTTTCCTTGAGAGAGGCACAACTTCTAGGAATAAAAAAGATAGTTCTTCTGTATGCTGTCCATTGATAGTGCTCATCAGGAATATTTTATTGAGTTCTAAGTGTTACAGTTTTAAGAAAAATATCTGGAGAGTATCTAGAAAAGGACAAACAGAATGCTAAAAGGTCTTAATTCCATGAAAGGATTGGTGGAAGAAAGTGAGAATTGATCTAGAAAAGTGAAGATTCAGAAGAGACATGATGGCTAACTCCAAGCATTGGAAGGGCTGCTTTGTCTACTTTCAGAGAGCAAATCCAGGAGCTTTGAATAGAAATTGCAAAGAGGCAAATTTAGACTTACTGTTAAGATAAACTTCCTAGAACTTTCCAGAAGTGAAATGGGTTGCTTTTAGAGGCAATGGATTGCCCCTATTTGGAGAGATTATTAAGCAGAGACTGGATAGCCACTTGTCAAATATGTTATGGTGAAGATTCCCTTCATATATTGTTGTTGAGGTCCCTTCCAGATCTGAGAATCTGTGATTCTATGAAAGATCATAGGTTGGCATTCTAAAATAAGAGTTAAACTTTCTCCATAAAGTTAATAACAATTGATTTCTGAAACATGTATGACTACAAAGCATACATGAATTTTAATTAGGTTCAATCAATTATTACAGTTAACTTAGCTTTGTGCATATGTATATAACAAACACCTAAAGTCAATTTGAATATTGAAAATGGTTACAACAGAGCTAATTGTATCTTGGATTTATAGTTGGAGAGGACTGAGACCATCTAGTTTAGCTTCCTTATTTTGTAGATGAGGGAACTGAAAATATGGAGATTAATTGATGGTAAGTGAAAAGTGTTATTTGCTTATAGGTCCTCTGACTCGAAGATTCCTGCTTCTAATGTTTTACTTCCATTTAAAATGAAAGCACCATTTAGGTTTTTTCCCCCAAATTAATTTATAGTGTACTTAGATTTTTCATAAAGAAATAAACAGGAAAACAATATATATTTAAATCTGTTTAGCTAATGATTCTGATTCTTTAGATTTAAGTGATTGGTAGCTGTTAGGAAATATGGCATATACATAATAAACTTTTATTGGCAAATTAAAAATGAATTCTGAGAAAAAGTGAAGTCCTCTCAATTCTAACATGCCTCTAGATTTCTTGAAATACTATACTTGCATCAAATAAGTTCCTTTTCTGTTTCATGAGAAAACAGTTTTGCATAATTTAATTTTTGAATGACCTCTATTCCCAACATTTCTTTAAATGATCATTATTGTGTATTTAGATGAATATGCTTAAAACATGTATCATCTTCCATGTGCCTTCTTTATAGTAATCTCATAAATTTGAAGTCATGTTTAAATAATGTAGATAGTGGATTGAAATAAATCATGTTTAACTATAGATTGCATGAATCTACTTGAAAATACTTTATTAACAGTGTTCTTTTAAAATATAAAAAAATTTGCTACTTTTGTTGTTCATATTTAAGTTGTATTTAAAGTAGAGAATAGAATAGTATAATGGAAAAATGTTTTAGGAAAAAGTGAAAAACTGATTAAAATGCTCATGCAAAAATGCATATTCTTATCTATATGTTCAAGCTTTCAAGAATTAAGACTTTTCAAAGTTGGTAATTATTTGTAATTCTAAATTACACAATTTGAAGAAACTGAGAACATGAAATGGAGTCTTAATGCTTTGAGTATACTAAAGGATAATTTTTAAGTTATATCCTTGATAAGAGTCATGTTTTTAAATGGCCACGTGCCATTAAAAAAATTTAACATGGTATATTACATACATGGGGTATCCCAAAAGTCTTAGTGCGGACTCTTAGGAGACCCTTTGTAATACTTTCACAATTAATATTGAACATTACATTTTAGATTTAGTAATATTATTTATTAGTTATTGTTCTTATGTATATATGTAAATAATAGCAACTTAAAAATATATAAATGATGTTTATAAATAAGTATACTAAATTATCAGCTTAAATATATGTATTGTAATTTGTACAACTAGTTACTGTGTTTAGTTTTTCTAACCAAATGTAATTTATAATGGAAAGAAAATTAATTATAGTCATTAAGATTTCCATTTTTAATGTACTAACGGCCATAATGTTTGTTTGAAATGGACAAAAACTTCTAGTAGTTAAATGACTTCAGCATTTCATACATATAAATTGAATTGCTATATAATCTATTCTTAAGTTGATTTATTTAAATTTTTTATTTTCATTTGCTATTATTGTTCTTGCTTCATATTTATTATTGAATTGTGACTTGCCAAAAGAATGTGGTAAAATACATATTCCCGTAATATCAATGAGATATTAATCTGAAAGTCATCTTTTGACACATAGTCCAATTTCTAAATTCATAATGATATTTTTATGTCTTACACATTATGCATACCAGTAATCAATTTTTTAACTTGAAAGGAAAATACTCTAGATGTTTGTAGATATTAAGGATTCTTGTTTTTTTTATTTTTAGATAATTTTTATTTCAATAAAATTAGAGAAGCGTTTTAAACTTTATATACATTTGTGTTTAGTACAGATTGTATAAATTTTAGTGTTGTATTTTCATAACTTTTGGCATTAAAATACTAGTTTACAAAAATCTCTTAAAGAGTAGTGAGTTGGATTAAAAATATCTTTTAAAAGATTCTTCAAAATTTTTTGCTTTATATAAAACTTTCTCAATAGAGAACAGAATGACTAATTGGATTTCATATTAAGAATGTGTATAATGGTGTGGCTTGTGCTAGAGGTGTCAGACAGTGGGCTGAAAAAGATTATAATTGGGAACTATTTAGCAAAATAAATAAAAAATATATTAGATAATTCTGTTGTTCCGTTAGTATTGGACCCTTGTGACTTCATTTGGAGTTTTCTTAGCAAATATACTAGAACGGTTTGCCATTTCCTTCTCTTGTTCATTTCACAGACGAAGAATCTAAGACAAAGCAGGGTTAAGTGTCTTTCCAGGGTCATACTGCTAGTAAATTTGTGAGGCCAGATTTGAACTCAGGAAGATGAGTCTTCCTGGGTGAGTAATTCAACTCTACACCAGTATCTCATCTGCAAAATGAGCTGGAGAAGAAAATGGTAAAGCACTTCAATATCTTTGCCATGAAGACCTTAGTTGAAGTCTCATTGAGATGGAAATGACTGAATAACAAAAAACACAGTAGACCATAATGTTAATAAGTGGTTTTCCAAGTCAATATATTGCCCATGAGGTCTCTATGTACTATTTAATGGCCCCCTTTTCGATTTGAGTTTGGCATCACTACTTTATTAAAACATTTAATCTTCATTATTATAATCATTAACATTGCTTTCCTGATTCTATTTACTTCATTTTTTGTTAGTTTATATAAATTTTCCCTTGTTTCTTTCTTTTCCTCATATAGTTTCTGTAGTGCCTTAATATTCCATTATGTCACTATACTATTATTTGGGGATGCCCCAGTTCATGGGCATCTATTTTGTTTCTAGTTCTTTCCTAATATAAAAGGAGCTGCCATAAATATAAATATGTGGGACTTTTATTTATATATCTATATATTTAATAGTGGAATTTCTGGATCAAAAAAGTTTTGGGTACTTTCTTAGCATAACTGAAAATTTAAGAAAGCTTTAAAGAAAATTAAACCTAGAGACTTTTTATAATTCTAGTTTGTTAAAGACATTCAGTATTAATGGTAATGGACAGGATCTTTCACTGTAAAATCCTAAATCACTTTAGGATTTTACATACCTAACTGTATTTTCATTCAGTCATTTATTTTTTGCTTTTTATGTAACCATTCAAGTAGCACAATTTTATAATTATATCCATTCATCTGTCATTTATCCTTCTTAAAAGTAGATGTAAGAAGTATGGTATATCAAAAAGAAAATAGACTGTAGTGAAGCTTGGAAGTACAAACTAAGATTAAAGTAGATATAATGAGGTATAGTATATTAGATGCTGAGCTTGAAATCCCAAAGATTTGGATTCAAACCCTATTTCAAACATTAGATTTCTGTTTTCCTATGTGCAAAATAGGAATAATATCTGTAGTATTTATTTCATAGACTTAGATAAGGTAATGCTTGTGAAAATGCTTTGCAAACTTTATTTACAGGTTTCTATCTGCTTATTAGTCATTTCTTTTGGGAAGGCGGCTGGTATTCTAGGAAGCACTAGTTTATCTAGATAGTCTGAGTCTATTTATCCTGAGTAATTCTAATATGGCCAATTGTTAATTTTCTGAAGTGTATTTTGAATAATTTCTTGTACCTTTGTCTATTTGGGTTTAAAATCACCAATAGTAAAGTTGAACTGAAAAGGGATCAGCAAGAAAGGATATTGTGCTTGTGAATTTATGTAGGAATTCCATTACATTTCAAAGTCAATTATAAGTGATTTTTTTTTATTACCTGAGTTATATATGTCAACTAAATTTAAATGCCAAGTGATAGCAAAGGACAATCAGTAATGTACAACTCTTGTCCCTATCCTCTCCCCCCCCCCCCATCCAAACACAGTTTAACAAATCTACAACTGTGCCTGGCACTAACCCCAGTGCTATTCAAATTAATCATTAATCCATATGCTTTTGTAAATTTTCCAGTTATCTCAAATGTTCTACAGAACTTTTTCACTTTCTCTTGATGTTGTAACATTGGAGCTCTCTAGCTCTTTACTTATCATTATTCATTTTTACCTGGGATCTTTTAATTTTAAAATCTAATTAGCTTTTTTCAGTCTTTATCCAGCATCATTTGACATTGTTGACCACATTCTTTTCCTGGAAATCCTCTCTTTGGCTTTTCAAGGCACTTCTTTCTTCTGATTTTCCTTCTATATGTCTAACTTTTCTCAGGATAAATGATCTTCTCTCTATACTCTTCTCATCAACTCCATTGGGCTTAATCTCCATGCAGATGACCCACTAACCTTAGTCATAGGATTTTTAGTTCCCTATCACTAGCTGCCTCCTGAGTATTTCAAATTGCATATTCTGGAGAATTATCTTAAAGTCAATGTGTCTAAACCAATTTTATCTTTCTCCATAGACCATTTTTTAAATCAATTTCTACCAAAAATACTACTGTTCTTCCAATCTTCCAGATTCATAACCTTGTGGGCAGCTTTGACTCCTCAGTCTCCTTCACCCAACATTTTCAACCAATTGCCAGTCTTACTATTTCTACCTTTATTTTTGTTGTTGTTCAGTCATTTAGTCATGCCCAACTCTTTGTGACCTCAGGGACCATAGTATTCCCAGCCTTTCTATTTTTGAAACATTGTACAATGTTCTGCTGGTTCTGCTCACTTCATTTTACATCAATTCATATAGTCTTCCTGAGTTTTTCTGAACCTATCCCACTAAGTTATTTTTTATAGCACATAGTGTTTCATCACAATCATAAGACACTAGTTCAACCATTCCCCAACTGATGTGACCTCTTCTCTTTACACAAGTAAAGATAGTGTGATTTGAATACAGTTCTAAGAAAGGTAGAAATGGACAGGTGAAGAGGGGAATATAGTTTTGATCAAGGTTACAAAAGCTTTTAAAATCCAAATATCGGTTAACTGCCATGTGATCAGTTTATCTTCTTATCATATAATTACCAGTGAAATTTATTGGGTAAGAGTGTCTTGGTCAGATCTACATTTAAGGAAAGTCAGTTAAGCAGCTAAGTGGAGAATGAGGAGAGACTTGATGTAGGGAAACCAATTATGAAGCCATTACAATTGTCTAGACAAGGGGTGATGAGGCCCTTAACCAAGATGGTGGCTGTGTAAGTAAAGAAAAGGCCTGATGTGAGAGACTGTACAGTAGAGATGGCAAGATCAGGCAACTGATTGTATATGTAGGGATGAGGGAGACAGTGAGGAGTCAGGGAAAGCATTAGTCTTATAGACTGGATAGATTAGAAAATAGTAATACCTTTCTTTTTCTTTTTCTTTTCAAAACATATGCATGGATAATTTTTTAACATTGACCCTTAAAAAACCTTGTGTTCTAAATTTTCCCCTCTTCCCCACCTCCTCCTCAAGATGGCAAGTAAATAGTAATACCTTTCATAAAAATAGGGAAGTTTGCTTATGGAAAAATTTATTTTAATATACTACTCTATTCTATTTTCCTTTTACCTTCTAAGAGACTTTTCAGACCATAACTCTTTTCCATTGCCACTATTCTCCTATATGTTCCCCCATTAGAATGCAAGCTTCTTGAGGGCTAGGATTGTCTCACATAGTTTTGTGTTTTTATCCTCAGTGGTTAGGAGAGTACTTGATACATGATGAGTGCTTAATAAATAATATTCATTTATTCTGTAGTATTTGCCTTTCCTCAGTCTATGGTCCAGCCAGTCTAGACTTCTCTACAATCCTTGTGCCTAGATAAATGTACTTCTTCATTTTTCCCCTATAGAATCCCTTTTTTCCTTCAAGGTACAGCACAAGCACTCCCTTTCTGACCTTCCCAACTATAGTGAACTCTTTTCCTAACTACTTCATATATATTTTTATTATGTATTTATTTTTGAATTTAACTTATATTTTATATTACATATATATTTATTTATGTATACATTATCTCCCCTGATAGAAGATAGAGAATAGAAGTTGTTTTATTTATGTATTTTGGAGGGTCTGTATCTGCAGCACCCAGCACAATGCCTAACACAAAATAGTTGCTTAATAATGCTTGTTGATTGATTGCCATGCGACCAGTTCATTTTTCTTCCTATTATATAATTATCTAACGATTTTCTTTACTTCTGCTGTTATTTCTTCATTTGTTGTATAATACAACCTGTTTGCACTTACTATGTGACTCTCCTTTGCCATCTTTGTGATAGTCCTTTTAAATTCTTCAGTTTTATTCTTTATCTTGCTATAGTAGCAAAATTGGTAGAATTTTAGTATTAAAAGGATGGGCTTTTGCTTTCAAGGAAAACTGGCTTGCTCCAGAAAAAAAAATTAAACAAATAAATGAATGAATACATAAATAAATGTGTGTATATGTATATATTACACACATGCATACACACATAAACATACCTGTCTTCTTTAAGGTAGCTAAATGGTATAGTGGATACAACACTAGGCCAGTCAAGAAGATTTGAATTCAAATTTTCCCTCAGATATTTAATAATTCCATCACTCTGGGCTAGTCATTTAAACTCTGTCAGCCTGAGAGTTCTCACCTATAAAATGAGGATAATAATAGCACTTACCTTCCAAAGTTGTGAATTTAAAATAAGATAATATTTGTAAAGCATTTTGCAAACATTAAATACTATATAAATGCTAGTTATTATGATATTATTAGCTCTAAGTGCACATTGAAATGAATATAGTAATAGATATTATTCATCTTCTTGGTCTTTCCTGTGTGGATGAACAAATTATATTCCTTTGATGACAGTTCTTCTCCATTCACATACTTCCTTTACTTGGCCTTTTATATCTTTCATTTCCCAGTTTTAGCCTTTATTGTTGTTCACTAATTTCAGTCATTCCAACTCTTGATGACTCCATTTGAAATTTTCTTCACAAATGTAATGGAAGTTTAACATTTCCTTCTCCAACTCATTTTACAAATGATGAATTGGAGACGAACAGAATTAAGGGACTTGACTTGAGTCACACACCTAGAAAGTATCTGAGGTCACATTTGAACTTGGGTCTTCCTGACTCCAGACCCAGTGCCCTATCCATTGCAGTACGTAGCTACCCATAGTTTTATGCCTTTTCTGACATTTATTATTATTATTATTATTATCATGAAATCATCAAATTTTATTATCATCTTGTTAAAAAAACACTTTGTTACTTCTTTGAGAAGATCTTGAATGATTTTGATAGATGATTGGGGAAAAATCTTATAAACGAACCTATCTATATAGCAGTGTTTTTTTTTCCTATCAAATCAAATGCTTTTTTGTAATCAAATCAACAAAAAATAAATATAACGAGATATTAAAATCTCTTCTACAATCAGTTAATTGTGAAATGGAAAAGAAAAAATGGAAGAAAAATGTGGTGCATTGTTGAATATTCCTTAGTAAAGCCTATTTAATTCCCTAATAAATGCCCTCTCTGTTGAGGATGTCCTTGATTCATCTGTGGATTTCTCTCTTAAGTATTTTATATGGATGAGAGATGCTGCACATATGTAGTTATTTATCAGTGGTTATTGATGTTATTTTATAATATCAGTAGATATTGATGTTATTTCAGATTTTTTTGGTTTTCATAGTCTGAGATTTTTTTCCATGCCTTTGGTGTCTTATACTTTTTCAGATACCTTGTTAGGAGAGTGCTCAGTATTCTCATAGTTCTCCAATATGAACATCCTAAATTTTCATCCTGAATGTCCTTGGGATGACTTAGCTTACTTGGATATCTTGCCAAGTTTTCTTTAAACTAGTTTTTTACACCACTCTTCCCTGCTATATGAGATGCCATTGTTTATAACTGACCATTATCCTTCTGCATGAGATTGTATAAGCAAGTTTATATTCTTACCTGATGTTATCTTTGGTTGTTATCAAGTCAGATGTTTGCTAAGGTGTTTTTTTTAATCTTTTGGTCTCTTGTTATGATGATTTTCATTGGTTCCATGTAACACAGAGCTTCCATTATGATATCTCTTAAATTTTTTGAGGGTTATTACCTTTAAAATTTTTATAAAATTTTTTTTCTTAATTTGCAAGTGTGGAAGGTCTGCTTTATTATTTTTATTCTCCCTAAGAGAGGCCTTAGATTCACAAACCTGTATGAATAAACTTGTCTATAAATGCTAATTTAACCTGAGCTAATAGGCTTCTCTTTTTGAACTCTAGGTGAACCTGAGCAAATGGGCTTATGAGCTTGACCTAGTAAGAGGTTTTTGTATTTAAACTTTGGCTTGACTTAGCATATAAACATGTGTAAATTCTAGTTTAAACTCTAACTTGACTTTGTCTCTAATTTTAATTTATTTTATTCTAACATTGTATGCCATTTACACCCTTATGAACTCTTTATCTCAGCCATCTGTGCTGAGATGCCCTGTGTGGGCAAACTTCCTATTTAAGTTTGGAATTAGACTGAGGAACTCACCTTGCCTTATTGAGCCAATAATAGCTACTTTGTCTAAGATCATAGTCTGTCATTAAGCATTTATGAAGTGCGTAGTATGTGCCAGGCACTGTGCTAAGCCCTAGGAATACAAAGAATGGCAAAAGAGATCCCTCCCCATAAGGTGCTTGCAATCCACTGAAGGAGAAAACATGAAGACAATTATGTACATATAAGCTATGACAAACAGGAAATAATCAATAGGAAAAGCACTAGAATTAAGAGGGATTAGAAGATAGAGTTTTAGCTGGAACTTGAAAGAAGCCAGGAGGCAGAGATGAGGAAAGAGAGCATTCTAGACATAAGGGACAGCCAGTAAAAACGCTGGGAGTTTAAAGATGGAATGTCTTTTGAAGAACAGAAAAGAAGCCTGTGTCATTGAGTCAAAAAGTATGTGTATTGGTGGTGAAGGAAGGTATAATAAGACTGGAAGGGTGGTAGGGAAGAAGGGTAAGTTTTGAAGAGTTTTGAACGTCAAATGGAGGGATTTGTATTTGATTCTGACGGTGATAAAGAGCCACTGGAGTTATTTAAGAGGGAAATGACGTGGTCAGACAAATCACTTTGGTGGCTGAATGGAGGATGGACTGGAGTGACACTTGTATTGGCAGACTATTGCAGTTGCTGAGGAATGAGCTGGTAAGGGCCTCCATCAGGATGACAGCTATATCAAAGGAGAGAAGGAGAGTATTTGAGCAGTGTTGCATCATAGATGAAATAGATTGGATATGGGGTGGAGGGATGAGAAATAATGAGACATTGGAGACAACACCTGGGGTGTAAGTCCGGAGGACTGGGACAGTGGTGGTACCCATGGCAGGAATAGAGAAATTTGGAAAAGGGGAAGGTTTGGAGAAGGTTACAAGGGTTTTATTTTATTTTTGTTCCCTGGGGGAAGGGAAATAGGAGGGAAAGATAGTACATATATATAAGATTCAAAAAGAAAAAAAAATGAAGCAGACATGTTGACAGGAGTGATAGAGAAGGAGCAAAGAAGGGAAACAAGCACCATTAAATGCCTACTTTGTGTCAGGCACTGTTCTAAATACTTTACAAATATTTGCTCATTTAGCAGAACCAGGAGATCATTATACACGGCAACAACAGTACTATATGACGATCAATTCTGATGGACATGGCTCTCTTCAACAATGAAATGTTTCAAACCACCTCCAATTGTTCACTGAAGAAAGCCATATACACCCAGAGAGAGGGATGCGAAATGTGGACCACAACATAACATTCTCATACTCCTTGATTGATGTTTGCTTACATTGTGTTTCCTTTATCTGATATATCGTTTGTGTAGATAAGATTTTTCTTGCACACCAATGATAAGTTTGGAAATATGTATACATATATTCGATTTGCCAATATTTTAACATAATTAACATGTAGTGGATATCCTGCCATCTAGGGGAGATGTGGGGAGTTGGGGGGAAAATTTGTAACGGAAAGCTATGTAAGGGTTATTGTTGAAGAATTACCCACACATATGTTATGCAAATAAAATAAAAATGAAAAAAAAAAACAATTAGACCTCTTAAAAAAAATATTTGCTCATTTGATCTTCATAACCAACCCTGAGTGGTAAGTTACTATTGTTATCCTTGTTTTATTGTTCAGTTGAAGGAGAGGGTTGCTAGTGACTTCAGTTTAGATGGGAATTACAGCGGAATGTTGCTTCTAGTGCACGAGTCCCTATTTGTTTATCTTGAACAAAAAAGTTTCATGAGAAAGAACTTAAGGAAAGATGGCATGTATTCTTGGAATAGATCCTTGTTGCTAATACAATCAAAGTTTAACACACCACCTGCTTTGATATTCAGGCCATGCATTTGCATTTTTGGTAAAAGACTGATGGCCACGACAATCCAAGGGACTGAGATTTATTTTATAGTTCTAGCCAACATCTCCTTGAGCCAAGGCCTATACTTCACCAAAAAGATTCATAATTAGACAAGTGAGGGAAGCATTATCTCCCTAATACTCCACATTGTAGGGATAATAGAGAATTGGAAGTGTATGCTGAAAGCCACTTCATAAAATGGGATGTTGGTGGAAAGGTTTGTGTGATAATATCTAATATTTTAAGACTTACAAAAATTTTTACCTATCTTCGCTCATTTGTGTATACATAAGTTGAATGATCCTTCTTACTGGTCAATGGAATCAAAAGAATCGAGGAGAAATAGAGATTGGGTAACAGTGAAAGAATGAAGTGAATGTAACTTATTTTGTGTCATCTCTTTCTTCCAGGATGCAAAGGTCTAGCTTGGTTTGGTGGACTTGGTACTAGACTTGAAGTCTGAAAGATCCATATTAAAATTCTGCCCCAGATACCTTTATTAGCTGTGTGACCCTGGGCTTGTTACTCAATCTCTCTGGACCTCCATGATCTTGTATAGCTTTAAATCTGGATCTTAAGACACTCCAAGCTACTATAACTCACTTGAGGTCTTTGTGGATTCTGATCTGTATAAGAGACAAATCTATATCCTGAAAGAAGAGAGAATTAGCAATAATAATCAAAGCCAAGGGAACTACCACTCCCTCCCCACCCCACTTAAAAGGCTAATGGGGGGAATAGTGACTGACTGAAAAGTGTGGCATTTTCCTTTAAAAGAGATTAGAAAAAGATAAAGTTGTAGACTAGGAATATGGAAATAAGTGATAGCCACCAGAGAATCCCATTATCAATTAAGACCAAAGAATAAGCTTAAAAAGAGATTGTGATGGAAAAAGTGATATTGCTCTGACTAGTAATAGAAATAAGATTAAGGGGCAGCTAGATGGCACAGTGGATAGAACAGCAGCTCTGAAGTCAGGAAGACCTAAGTTCAAATCTGGCCTCAGACACTTAACATTTCCTAGCTGGGTGACCCTGGGCAAGTCACTTAACCCCAATTGCCTCAGGAAAAAAAAAAGAGAGAAACAAGATTAATAATAATAGTATTGTATATTTTGTTCATTGCAACAAGCCTATTATTAAGAACTCTGATAAGTCTATATTTTGAAAAGAGGAATATTCCTAGAAGAGGTGGTCATAATTGCAGTGACAGAAAACTTTGAAACTGATATTCTATGGCTGTTGGCATCAAACAAGTAATCCTAGAAAGGGGAATTTTGCTAGGTTGAAATACTTGCATTATAACCACTTGACTGTAAAAAAAAAAAAAAACCATTATATGGAACAGTAACAGGAAACACAACAATCTCTAGGATTGGACTCCAATTACCAAGTAAACATGAAGGGGAAAAAAAAATCAGAGGGGGAGGCAAACATCACCCAAGTCATATCCATAGCAGAATTACTTGAAAGGATGTGAAGGACTCAATTTTCCTTAGGAATGAAAACTTGATTCTACTTTGATGATGTCATTTTTGATGTACTTCTAGACAATTAAGTACTCTGCTTAATTGGATAGAATTTTGGTTGCTTTATAAGTATGTGGAACCCTGGCTGATATACCTTAGGGTGGGTTACCCTTTGATTCTTGATGCTGCACAAAGGGGAGCAGTTTAAAAAACTAATTTGAGCTTAAGTAAAGCATAACTTCCAGTAATATGAGTGTGATAGTTCTACTATACACTGCTAGGCCCCATCTGAAGTTACTGTGTTCAGTTTGGGGAACCACGTAATAATAGCTAGCATTTATACAGTGCTTTAAGGTCTACAAAGCACTTTACAAATATTATCCAACGAGAATCCCAGGAGGTATAGGTGCTGTTCTTATCGTAATGTAACAGAAAACTGAGATTGACAAAGTTAAAGACTATGACTAGAGTCATAGTCTTCCTGAGTACAGGTTCAGCACTCTATCCACTATTCCACCTAAATACCATATTTTAGAAAGAATATTGATAAGCTGAAGAGTAAACAAATGAAGACAGCCACATTTCAGATGGAACAAGATGCCAAAAAATGGAAAAATTGGCAGACAATATTATGACCTATTTAAAGTTTTTAAGATGCCATTAATTATTGACATCTGTTTTTATGCCTACTTATCTTTGTAAAAATCTCGAGAATGATCTATACATGTGTTGAAATTATGCCTAATGAAAATATGAGGGAACAGAATTTCAGAAAATGATTTTCTACCATATCTTTACAGTTCCAAGTTCAGCAGTCACAGGAATCCTACTTTGTTTATTGTTTGTTGATTATTAAAAGAAAGTATTTGAATAGAACAAAATACTACCTAATAATTCTTTTCTAACAAGGAATCTCTCGTGTATATATAGCAGACATATGTAGTTGATAAGATCAACCACAGAAATAACTGTTCTAATAATCCTGATTATTAACAAGAAATGAAACATAAAACAGACAAGCATTGCAGAGATGTTATCTTAGAGGATTCTTTTTTAACCCAAACTCCCCTTATACTCATAATATCACTGGCTTTCTTAATGAAATCCAATATTACTCAAAGGATAATGATCTACACAAGAACAATTAAATAGTTTAAAATTTTGTCTTGTCCAGACTATGACATGCAGTTAGATGGATAATTTATTGACTTAGTACATCACTACTCACATAATGCTTATTGTTATAAACACTTTCTGGACAGTGAGTTGGCACTAGAAATGAGGAACATAAAAGGAATTTGGGAAATTATACTGTGCTTTCAACCATCTCAGTGCTCTTCCCTAAGTAAAAAAAAAAATCCCAAATATCTTTTTTAAACAAAAAGTGATAGTCTGAGACTTCTCCAAGGTTGGAAATTATGCAAAAACACATTTTTCAAAGATAGAATCAAAAAATGTCAAAAGATGTATAGAGAAGACTTTTGCATGTTGTGGAGAATCACTATGGAAGGATCCCTGTGAGTTCAGAATGTGAATAATATCATTCCCGAATGTGATCATTTAGCACTTTAGGAAGGCCTCCTGAAAGGAAAAACATTAAAATTGGTTTTTGTCTTACTCCTCTATTTGTTTTCTCCAGTAGATTGCTCCCACAATTCTCTACCCCTATCTTTTTAGCCCTATTATTATTATTTAGCCCATTCCTCTCCCCACATTGTCACCATGCCTTTTTTTTTTTTTGAGAAAGTATTTTAGGGGCAGCTAGGTGGCCCAGTGGATGATAGAGCATCAGCCCTAAAGCCAGGAGATCCTGAGTTCAATCTGGTCTCAGACACTTAATATTTCCTAGCTCTGTGACCCTGGGCAAGTCACTTAACTCCAATTCCCTCAGCAAAAAAAAAAAAAAAGAAAAGAAAAAAAGAAAAAGTATTTTTTTTAATTACTTGTAATGATTGTTTTCAGCATTAATTTTTTAATACAATTTTGAGTTCTACCCTCTTACACTCCAATTTCCTCTCTCCAAAATATCAAGCAGTCTGATATAGGTTTTACATGTGCAGTCATATAAGCATTGCACATTAGTCATTGTCATCATACCTTTAGGTATCTCTCATTTAAAAAAAATTATTAACTAATTGAAATGATTTAGTATATATTCTTTTTAAAAAAATTTCATAAAAAAAGAAGGAAAAACCCAAGTGCTAGCCTTCTTTGGCAGTTTCTCAGTTATGAGTTTTAAAGACTGGAATTAAGAAACAAACTGTACTAATTTATCTCTATTGCCAGCAAACAGGAAAATGAAGAGTCCAAAGAGTGTCCATAGATCCTAACTATAAACAGTGATGGTCATATTCCCTTATATAATATAACTTGTGTGAGATAATTACTGAGTTGTTGCATATTAAATGTAATACTCATGCACGGAGGTAACTTGGTGTATGTCTACAATCTAAGCCTTTAGTGGCAGATTATTTTAATTATGTAGAGAGCTAAAAAAAATTCTAAATATTCATTTATTTCAAAAAACAGAATTATCTTGACCTGGAAACAAGATACAGTTTGAAGATTAGAACCATTTGTCAGGTTGAATTATTTGGGGGGTGTAGTGTATTTCTTAGTTATCAATCCTAGAGTTAATATAATAATAATAATAGTAATTAACATTTATTTAGTATTGCAAGGTTTGTAAAGCATTTTGTATATTATCTCATTTGATCCTTACAACTCTGAGTTAGGTACTATTGTCCCCATTTTACAAATTAGGAAACTGAGACTGAGAGAGGTTAAATTATGTAGCCAGGGTCACATAGCTATTAATTGTCTAAAGTAGGATTTGAACTCAGATTTTCTTGACTTTCTAAGTATAGTTCTCTTTGCACTGTGCCACATAGCAAGGCTCCAGCAATATTATTATCCCTAAGACTTTATAAGAACATTTTAAAACATGTTTAGGGAAATAAATCTAACAACAGTCCTAGGTAGGAAGTGTTATTATTATCTCCATTTTACAGATGACGAAACAGGCACATCACACTTAAGTGACTTCCGTGGAATCACAGAGTTTGTAAGTATCTGACTCACATTTGAACTTGGATCTTCCTGACTCCAGGTCCAGTGCTCTATCTACTGCCCAACCTACTTGGGACTAGCTAGCTAGCTAGATGGTCTTTGAGAATTGCTGTGGCTGAATAATTTAAATTTAGCACCCTACTTTGAATCTCACAAGATACTCTCAGAAATAAGCGAGGCTGCTCCTGGGAAAATAGACAAATATTTTTTCTCTCTTAAGTGTTCTTGTTTACAGAATAACTATCTCTAGATCTTTAAAGTGGTCTTCATTTGATTATTTGATGTTCCTGTATTCTACTGATGTTCATCTTCTAGTTTTGTAATTTGATTAGATATGCTGATATTTTCTAACCCAAAGGCTTTTTTAAGTCCTCTGTGAGATACCTTGTAGAACTGGAAATGCAGAAAAAACATTTGCAGAAGGCTTAGCTCTACTCCCTTCTTGTCCTTATATAGATCTTGGATATTTCTATTTGTCCTAGTTAATTATATCTTACATACTCAAGAAAGAAGCATGGTAGTGTGAGAAATAAACCTTTTCCATTCAGAAAGGGGTAAAGTTAAAAGTTTGTTTGCAAAAATTGATATATTCTATTGTAGAATAGGTACACACCTAGGAGAGGAGGATTAAGCATTTTATCACTATTCTTGGCCACAAAGTCCCTCCTCTGTTTTCCCATTTGCTGGGTACTCCAGAATTCACAATGACTATTATGTTTAAATATATTCCCTCTCCCACTACATACATTGCATGACCATTAAAATGAGCCTAAGTTCTTCTTGGGGAAGAGAAGTTAATATTTATGAACTAATTTCACATGAGCACTTCAAGCAAAGCTTAACCTTAACTCTACTTAACTACTAACATTAACAGGACAGAACCTGTTATATTTTGTTTTACCTGGTCCTTCTGCTACCTGCTACTCTGAATTTATGGAGACAAACATTCCAATATATTTCTTAGTACAAAATCATCTTCTAACCTGACTCTTTTATCTCTAACTCAGGAAGAATGCCCTTTCCTTCCTTCCTTTCTTCATTCATTTAGCAAACATTTATCAAACATTTACCTTATGTAAGCATCATACAAAACACTGGAAATACAAAGATGAAAAATAGCAGTTTCTGCCTGCAAACAACGTTTAATCTAACAATGTAAATGAGATATAAACTTAAGTAAGTATGGGACCAGGCATATAATATATGTACAAAGTAGAGGTCTAAAATCTTAAATTTGAAGAAGACAATCATTATTTATATTCACTTAACACTTCAACTTATCTATTGATTGTTTTACCTATATGTAGCTAACGTAGCTCTCTTTATATACTTGAAAATAAATAGAAGAGGGGCTACTAGATTATATGTGAAAAATAGTCCCATTTTCAATGATCTATTAAAGATAGGTAGATAAAAGATAGATATAAATATTGATAGATAAATATCTACACAGAGAAACAAAGACATACACATATATGAGAATATGAATAAATTCTGTGGACTCTCCATCTAGATACATGTCATAGTTGGAGCATTAGGATTTTTTCATTTCCTTTGTTTTTTTCTGTATGCATTGTTAGATCGGTCTCTTGAGTGGAATGTATTTCACCTAGGAGACTTTTTTTTTTTAACTATTCTAGGATTTAATGAAATTAGCATAATGTCATTCAAAATCAGGGATGTCTATGGGACCTGATCATTAGGGAAACTGTGGGGAAGTGAAAAGAGTGCTCAGTTTAGATTCAGAAGACCTAAATTTAATGCCTGATATTGCTGTTTACTACATGGGCAACCTTTGCAAGTTACCTAGCTTCTCTTAGTTTCAGTTTCTTCATCTTCAAAAAGGGGGTAGGGTAGGAAGTGTATAGACTAGACAATTTCTGGGTTTAGACCTAGCTCTCAATCCAAGACTTCATTAATAAGGTCTATAGGAGATCTCTTTATTTGGAATGTGCCCAGGATATCCTCCATGACAGACTTAAACATCTTCTGTGAGTATATATATCCCTTTTTATGTGTTGTTCCATACTGATAATCAGAGGATTACTGAACTGTCATCTCTGTTGTTTCTTGACTCCAGGTCTTCCGAGGACTTTTATCTTATACATAAGAGCCTTTTATAGCTACTTTACTTTTTTGAATCAAGTGTTCAAAAATCAATAATACAATCAGTAAATACACCATGTAATATTGTATTCTCTGTGCCTTGCATGACTGTGGAGATGTGGTCAGTTGTAGGAAAAAATGGCTCTTTTTATAGATAGTTTGTTTCTTTTTAAAACTTATAATGTTAAATTTAAGAATTTTTGTTTTCAACTGAACTGACAATTTGTAGAGATGAGCTGGTTTGTCGTTGTCGTTTTTTCCAATTACCTTGGTTGGATCTGTTTTGTTCCTTATGTATGAAAAAGTTTTCACTGCAAGGCCAAATTTTTCCAAGAATAAGTTTTTTCTGTTTTGTTTTTTCTATGCTACCCATGTTGTGAAGAGTTGCAGTATGCATTTTTGGAGGGAGTTTCCAAATAAATGAAAAAGGGGGGAAGGAATAAAAGGGAATACACCTTATTAAGTATTTACTATATGCCAGGTACTTTGCTAAATGCTTTACAAATATTGCCATGATTGATTCTCACCATAACCTTGTTAGGTGGGGACAGTCATTTTTTTTTTGAGGAAACACAGTACAAAGAGGTTAAGTTGCTTGCCTAGAGTTAGACAGCTAGCAATTAAATAGCTTAAGTTCTGTTTGAACTTAAGTATCCCTGAATGTAGGTCCAGCTCTATGCACCGTACCACAATTCTGTTTGACTAAGTTTTGTATTTCTGTGTCTGGACCCATGGGTCCAAATGGGTTCAGAGTACCCATTTGATTAATTCTTAGCCATTAGGCAAGAATAATTCAATAAAAATTGAATTGGTTCCTTGTTTACTTTGAGTGGCAGCATGATATAATGGGAAAGGGCATAGGCCTGAAGAAAGCCTCGCTTAGCTCACCACTTTTTGGTTAGCTGACATTGGTAATTATAATCTCTCTTAGCCTCAGTTTCCCCATTTATAAATGGAAATGTCATTATTTTTGCTTTGTTTTACAGGGTTTTTGTAAGTATGAAATGAAACCTTTAAAGTATTATGTCAGTGGGATGTCTTATTAGTGTTTTATTCTTATGTTTTGCAGATAGATGTGAAAGAGACTTTCCTCTCTCTTTTTTTTTGGGGGGGGGAGGTTATTTAAAGTATATAATACTATTTGTTTCTTTAATACTAAGTTAAAATTGCCCAGTATTATCTCAAATTTCTAGCCTTTAAAATTTTCACTGATGATTATATTAATATTATATTAAGTTACTGAATCTCAGCAGAATTAATATAAGACAATAAGAACATTCTGTTTATTATACTCTCTTTATATAAGTGTATACTCCAATTCTTAATACCATTCCAATCTTTTTCATATTAAGTATCCCTCATCATATTATTTATTTTAATACTTTGACTTCCTTTTTGATGTTATCCAAATCATTTTATTCAGATGTTAAACTTTTTGCTTTTGATACCATTAAATTTTTGTTATTTTTTTGTGGTTCTAGCACTTGTGGCAGCAGCAGAAGTAGCCCAGTCAGAGGAAAAAGAAGCCATATCTGACCATATGACAAAATATTTTAGTGTTGTTTGGCGTAAAGTTTCAAAGAAGAAACACAAAAAGTGGGAAGGTGATGCTGTCCTTATTGTGAACGGAAGGTCATTCACCTTGAAGGATCTGGAGGGCAAAGACATTGGAAGAGGTAATCTCATATTATGGGGAGATATTGGGAGTGTGACTTTTGTTAATGTACATTCCTGCCAAGATGAAAGACTGACATTTGAGTTTCTTCTTCCAGGCATATGGTTTGGAATCCATTCTTCTCACGTCTGTCAAGGATGACAAGACACTATTGAAATGCAGTTGAGAAGGAATCAGGCACTGTGCTCAGCTTTCATTTAAGTGGGCAGTCAGTATTTCTGATAAAGGTCTCATTTCTAAAATATATAGAGAACTGAGTAAAATTTATTAGAATACCAGCCATTCCCCAATTTGTAAATGGTCAAAGGATATGAATAGTATTTAGAGAAAGTAATCTATGTTGTCTCTAGTCATATAAAAATGTTCTAAATCACTATGGATTAGAGAAATGCAAATTTAAAAAATCTTAACTCAGTTAAGATGAGATAAAGAAAAAATTAAAATTAAAAAAAAGATGGCAGAAAGATAATGGTAAATGTTGGAGGGGATATGGGAAAACTATTATACTAATGCATTGTTGGTGTAGTTGTGAACTGGTCCAGCCATTCTGGAGAGCAATTTGGAGCTATGCCCAAAGGACTATAAAATTGTGCATAACCTTTGCCCTACTGGGTCTGTATCTCAAAGAGATCATAAAAGGGGGAAAAGTACCCACACGTCCAAAAATGTTTGTAGCAGCTCTTTTTTGTGGTGGCAAAGAATTGGAAACTAAGTGGATACCCATCAATTGGGGAATGGCTGAATAAGTTATGGTACATGAATGTAATGGAATACTATTATTCTATTAAAAATGATCAGCAGGCTTATTTCAGAAAAACCTGGAAAGACTTAACATGAACTGAAGTGGAGTGAAGTGAGCAGAATGAAATAATGATTTGTTATCAGTAAATGTTTGATTTGTGTACCTATATAGAAGGGTTGTGCAAAAATTTTTGGGCAAAAAGGAATTGCAAGTGGAATAAGAAGTCCTGAAGTAAAGCACTAATATTTAGTTCATCCATGAAGACTTTTCTGGGCTTCTTATTTTATATTCATATATAGCTCTACAGAACACTCCCCTTATATGTTCTAAAAAGTATAGGTCTTCTAAAAAATTCTGGGATATGATGAGCAAAAATATATTCTAAGGGTAAGCTTCTTACGATAATATCACAAGTAATCAAAATACATAACTATACTTATTAGTATCTCATCTGATCTACAAATTTTGTTCTGTAACCCCAACACTCTGTCTGAGACTTGTAAATATAAGACATTTACTTTTCACTAAGAATGACAACCTTAAGACTCAAGATAACTGAACGTATTTTTGGAAGTAAGTAGGCATATTTGTCTGAGATTTAAAGCATTTGTTTTGTGGGTTTTTTTGGAGATTCATTTAAGTACTAATTTATTTCATTTACTTTTAAGCCATGGTACACAGGAGGAAGAGGATGATAGAAAAGTATGTTTTTAGTGGAAATGTTTTTTCTTTTCATAAAGAAAAATTATTTTGAAAAAATGAGCTAGAAATGGTGGTTGTTGCTAATATTCATGACTTTCCTATGGAATTCAATGTTTCATTCTTTTTAAATGTCAGTCATTTAAGTTAGTATATAAATCTAATGTACATTTATAAAGTTCCTAATATGTATCTTGTAATTTCTGTATACACATCAGAAGTATTATGAATGACATCTCTGAAGTTTGAAGTCCCTCAAATGTCTAATATCCAACAGGAATTAGTAACTTTGAAAGTAATATAGGAGTGGAAGACTTCAGTGTGCCAGTCATTGTACTAAATGCTTTACAAATATGATTTCATTTGATCTTCAGAACAGTCCTGGAAAATAGATGCTTTTGTTATCCCCATTTTTTTCTTTGAGAAAACTAATTTGCCCAAGGTCACACTGTTAATAATTGTCTGAGGTTGGATTTGAATTCAAGTCTTCCCGACTCCAGACCCAGCTGTCTAGCCTCTGTGTCACTTAACTGCTTTTCAGTTATCTAGATTTTCAATTTAATTTTGCATTAATTGAATGCCTTGTAATTTCTGTATAAACACCTGTACAAGGAATTTTACTGCATGTTGTAGGCAACAAAAAGATTTGCAACAGATTTTTTATATGACTCTATACCCATACTGTAACTATATTGGCTAAAAATAAAGCCTTCAGCACAGGGTAAATATGACAGCTTCATGAACTGATGAAATGAAATGTTGCTAGCTTCAACTTGCTAGGAACTTACTCTTAAATTGGGAGGGAGGATGAAAAGATAGATCTCATATAACACCATTAAAAAAGATGTGGAATAATACAGTACAAAGGGCAGATCCATAGGGCATTACACAAGAGAAATCCCTTCAAGCTGACATTAACAAATTAATAACTTCTCTGTGGGTTCATTCAACCAGTTCTAAATTTGCCTATCTTATCATTTAAAACACATCTTTCCAAATTGCCTTAAAGGATAGGATTGTTGAAATTGAAATATTTCTCTCATCTACCTTCTAATGCAGGTGAGAATTCCTCTCTGCTTATTCCTATTTTTTTCTTCATTGTTTCTTCCTTAAAACAGATTTTTTATTTTATTTTTTTGTTATGAATATAACAAACATCAACAAATATGAACGTTTTCAGCATAGAAAGAACAGAAAAAAATACTATATGTGACTGTGAACTTTTTGCTACATAGATTTTTTATTTTTTATTTTATTTTATTTTATTTTATTTAAAGCTTTTTATTTGTATGACATGTATATGGGTAGTTTCCCAACATTGATCTTTACAAAGCTTTCCATTACAAATTTTACCCCAAGTCCCCTCCCCTCCCCTAGATGGCAGGAAGTCCACTACATGTTAATAATGTTGAAATGCTTGAGAAGTTATGCAAGAAAAATCCTATCTACAAGAAAAAAAAGAATCAGAGAAAGGCAACACAATGCAAGCAAATGTCAATAGAGATCATGAAAATGTTACGTTGTGGTCCATATTTCATTTCCCTCTCTCTGGGTGTATATGGTTTTCTTCAGTGAACAATTGGAACTGGTTTGAGACAATTCTTTGTTGCAGAGAGCCATGTCCATCAGAATTGATCATCATGTAATACTGTTGTTGCTGTGTATGATGATCTCCTGGTTCTGCTCGTTTCACTCAGCATCAGTTCATGCAAGTCCCTCCAGGCCTCTCTGAAATCGTCCTGCTGGTTACATAGATTTTTTAAAAGCCTATGTTAAATTTAGTTGAGCCTTAGCTTCCATTCTTTTTTTTTTTTTTTTTTTTTTTTTGCTTTTTGCTGAGGCAATTGGGGTTAAGTGACTTGCCCAGGGTCACACAGCTAGGAAGTGTCTGAGACCAGATTTGAACTCAGGTCTTCCTGACTTCAGGGCTAGTGCTCTAACCACTGCGCCACCTAGCTGCCCCAGCTTCCATTCTTTAAAAGGAATATTTAATTTTCTCTTCTAACCTAGAGAAAGGAAGTTACATTCTTCCAGCCTTCTCTTTTAGGACAAAGGTCAATTTGTACATTGTATATGCACAGATGTTACTTAATCCTGGCAGAAACACAAACTTAGTATGCTCTCTGTAATTGATTGCAGAATTTTTCTTACTCACTATACTTGCTTGAAAACAAAATCCATTTCTTTTGTTTTCTTGGATAATTCTTGTACTTTTGTTCTTCTTGTTGTTTGTCCTTAATTCTTGAAGAAGACCATGGCATCATGGTCTTTCAAATGAATTGGATTTAGGTGACGTCACCAGCTTGGCTTTTTCCAGAGCCATCTGAGTCCAGTGGCAAACTGTGATGGCACTTGCCCATTTGCTTTGCCCGTTTGCTAAACTCATGGGTCAGCTAGTTACTGGTTGTCCCTGAGCATGACTTAATTTATTTGAGGTAGACCTCCTACCTTTTCAGGAAGTAGGATGATTCTTTCTACATAGCTGCTTTTGATTCATATATAGCACATGGTCCCATACTCTTATTTTATTTTGTCACTGATTTCAGATATCTCTGTCATTTTTTGTCTGCCAGGTAGGGTAGGAGTGGGAAGATGGAGCTGGAATAAGAGATTAGTTCTATATTATCAAAGGCCCTGTAAGCCCGGCTGAGAATTTTTATTGGATTTTTAGGTAGGCAGTTACAAGCTATTGAAAGTTTGAAGCAGGAGATGATATGATAGTAACTTTGCATTAGAAAGATTAATTGAGCAGTGTTAGGTAGGATGAATTATTTAGTATGAGGAAACAATTCTTTGTTTTATTTATTAGTTGAGGTTTTTTTTTACTCTAAGTTTTATTAATTTTCAATTTTTAGATTTTCTATTTGGGGAATTTTTAGTTTGTTGTTTTTCTATTTTTTTTCTTTTTAAATGTATGTAATTTGTTGATCTCTTCTTTCCCTCTTTTATTGATGTGTTTATAGATAAAAATGTCAGGTTCAAGGAAGATATATATACACAACTGAGTATAGAAATTCATCTTACTCAACCTGAAAGTAGATAGAGAAGGGCCTAAAAGAAAGAAGAGGGGAGTGATACCAGAAAAAGAGAAAGAACTTATTGGTCATCTCCAGAAAAACTCCAAAATAAAAATTCCTAGAAACATTATAGCCAAAATCTAGAATTTAAAGATCAAAGAAAAAATAATGCAGTAGAAGGTAAGAATTACAGTATTAAAGAACCTCAATCAGAATTACTTAAGATTAGGAGCCACTAAAATAAAGAAATAGAGTGCTTAGAATACAGTTTTGTGGAAGGCAAAAACACAGACTTTCCACCAAAACTAACTTGTCCAGCAAAACTTAGTATAATCCTACAGGAAGAAAAAAAATAGCTTTTTAATGAAATAGAAGCTTTCTAAGCATTCATGATGAAAAGATCAGACCAGAACTGTGTAGAACTTTAAAAATACAAGCATAGGATTAGAAATATAAAAAGGTAAACATGAGCAAGCAATCATAG
The DNA here is from genome assembly GCA_023553655.1 of Myrmecobius fasciatus. Taxonomy (NCBI): domain Eukaryota; kingdom Metazoa; phylum Chordata; class Mammalia; order Dasyuromorphia; family Myrmecobiidae; genus Myrmecobius; species Myrmecobius fasciatus. The sequence continues at coordinate 88,197 of JAJPUD010003580.1, forward strand.
GAAAGAAACAGTAATGACCTGTTTATATTCTACTGTGAGGGGGAGTTTATTGCCAGAACCATAACATCCTAAAAGGTCATAGAAGAAATCTAATTAGATAGAAAGCCTTGAAGTACCTCTCATGTGTTTTGGATGATCATAAAAGAATGGAAAAAGAGTGAAAGAGGAATATACCAAGAGTAGAGGAAAAGGATGGGGGTGGGGAAGAGAATTGTCTCTCCTATTTGAGGTAAATGAGTAGGCATTTATAAAAAGTAGGAAGGTGTTTGTTTCCTACCTCTCTGCCTTTCCATTGGCTATTCCACATGCCTGGGATGCATCTCATCTTTACTACCGTGAAATCACTGTGCCTCCTTCTCCATAAAGTCCTTCCTGTTCTCTTTCTCTGATATCTTTTCCATTCCTAAAGTTGTTTGTTCTTGAAAAGGACCAATGACATTAGGAGAATGATGTCCTTACTTGCAAATGGATTAGATTTACATGAGGTAAGAGCTGTGCAGAGTTACTTCATTCTCTCCTCCAGAGCTATCTGGGTCCAACAGCAAGATATAGATCAGGCTGACTGGAGATGGCCCAGGATGCAATGATCACCTTAGCTTTTTAAAGCTCTTTTGTGTTTTATGTATCTGTTCTGTTATAATGTAAGCTCATTGAGAGCAGGAAATTTTTCCTTTTGTCTATCCCTAGCATTTACTGCAGTGCTTGGCTTCTACTATCTTATTTAAGTTGGTACAAAACCTTTGTCCTGGTAACAACAGGACTGATTATTTTGGTCATTATTAATACTCTTTCAACTTTAGGTTCTTGTTAGTAGATGGCTAGTTGTTTTGGTGTGGCAGATCACCAGTTGTACTATTAAAAATCAATGGCACTTACAGATTTTCCCTGCCACTCTGTGTTTGAACTCTACATTTATCTTCCATGCTTAGTTCTTAGGAAAGAATAATTCTATAGTTGGTGGTTTGGGTCAGTTATGGTTAAGGTGTGGGATTGTTTGATTGTTTTTTCCTGAATAAAGTTTACTTAATTTTATTCCTGGGTTAATTAACTTATCTAAGTTTTCTGTTCCCTTCCTTTTTTTTTTTAAGCTTTTTATTTTCAAAATATATGCATGAATAATTTTTCAATTACTTTAAGTTTTCAATCAAAAGGACAGATTTTGTGTACTTTCTTGTTAGTCATAAAGGGTTATTCAAACAAAATAGTTTTTTTTTCATTACCAGCTGTTGAATGCTAAGTGCTTGGTCACTAATTAATTTGTTCCACTGTTCAGTCACTAAATCTTTTTTTTCTTTTTTTCTTTTTAGGCACTGGATATAAATTGAAAGATCTGGACAGTTTAAATGAGGGTGAAGCAACAGTGATTGGTGGAAAAGAAATAGAAGTCATGGGCATAATTTCTTCAGATGATTACAAAAGTGGTAAATGTTTTCAGTCTAGCATGGGGAGCTCATGCTTCACACCTTCACAAATTACCCGGAAGCCTTTCTCTAATCCAGTCAAAAGTAACTGCAAATCCAACACAAAGGAAAAGATTGTAGATGATTCCCCAAATTTCAAACCTCGTCATGATCCATATGCACAAAGTAAGGGATTTGAAAGATAATTTGTTTTGTGTTTAAATCTTCTGTTTTTATTTGTAAATATTCTTTGTGTGTTTGAGATTTTGAAAAGTTCAAAGATAAATAATATCAAATAAAAGGAAAGTAATTAATACAAAGATGCTTGTTTGCAACGTATTATTATAATTGAAAATCTGGAAAAAGATCCAAAGGTCCAACAACAAGGATATATCTGAACTTGACACAGTAAAATGCTATTTAATCTTGAGTGGTATGAAGTATCTGATATGGAAATATATAATTAAGAAATTTCAAATGGGGAAAAAAGGCAGATTTAAAACATTATATACTGATTATAGTAATGCCAAAACATTAAAGATTGGAGAGATATTTGGAACCTTGTGAACTATCAAAATTTATTTTTTATTTGATTCTTTTCTTTGCTTTCCCAATTAAAAAAATGAAAGTTCCCTGTAGCAGTACCTAAGGTTTTATAGTATGTTTGGAAATAATCATAATCATATAAGGTAGTCCATATATATTTATATTGGAATATATATGTGGGTATATTATATTATGCATATTATGTGTCAGTGTGTGTATAGGTGCAAATGTGTATACACAGATGTGTATTTGAAATATAGACTTATGAAGTCAGAGACCTATAGATAACTCGAAATGGGCTCCAGTTCAAATAGATCTGAACAGCAAAAATTATATTTAGTAGGGAAGAAAATAAGTCAGATGACAGTGTGGAACAGCAAAAAAGAGCCCTGGCTTTGTAGACAGAGAACCTGGGTTCATATGTTTGTTACCTCTGATACTCTCTGTGCAACAAAGTTGAGCACAGCACAGCACAACTTCCCTGGACCTCAGTTTCATTATCTATAAAATGAGAGCTTGCATTAGGTGGTTATTGATGTACCTTTAGCATTAGGCCAATAATTTTATGATTCTATTTATTTTTCTTGTTAGCTAGGCAAGTCATATCCTAGGCAAGTCACTTTCCCTGTTTGCCTCAGTTTCCTCATCTATAAAATCAGTTGGAGAAGGAAATTAGAAACGACTCCAGTGTCTTTGCTTAAAAAAAACAGACAAATAAACCCAAATGGGCTCACAGGGAGTCAGACAACATTGAGAAACAACTGAACAAAATTTGTACCTCTTTTGTGAAACTCATATCTTTATTACAAGACAGTATTTTTTGTTCAGACTTGTGATTTTATTGATTTAGTAAACTGCATTAAAAAATTTCCCCTACCAATGAAATTCAGTAACTGTTCTGAAACTTATATAGCCTTAGCAAGTGGTATAGGCCACTGGGAAGTCGAGGTGTTTGCCCAGGGTTTACAGAGCCAGGATGGGCCTGATTCCCAACTTCACTCTCTTTTTACTAGACCTTGCTGCCTTTGAATTTTAAGTATGCTTGCATAGAACTGTTTATTACCCTTTGATTCCTGGTGAGATACAAGGATGTGAACTTCAAATGTATTTAGAATTTCAACCATGTTTTATTCAACCATATCCTAAAGTACTAATAAGCTTAATGAAAATAGCACATTATTAAGCAAATAGATCATTTGTCTTGACAATAGAAATGAAAAGAACCCAGGTGATATATTTGCTGATTCTTTTTCCTATTTCAAGCACAAAATCATAGAATTGTTAGAGTTGAAAGAATCTTGAGATCATGTAATCCAACCTCTTCATTTTATAGATAAGAAAATTGAGGAGCAAAGAAGTTATATCACTTACCCAAGTATATATAGCTAATAGTGGCACAATTGGGACTTAGAAGCCTAAAAAGTAGTACATTTGAAGGACTAGACAATGTTTATCAAGTTTTTTATAGCGTGATAATATATAACAAGAATCACCATAAATAGGATTTATAAGCAAAAGATTTATTGTAGATGTAGTTGTGTCTCATCTCATTTTTTGTCATTAGTGTATATCTTTTATTGACACCAAAATTGAAGTCACGTGTCCTGTGTTACACCAGAACCAGAAAGCAAGATGATCCTGTGTGGCTTTGCTGTGTTGCTTAACCTGGGAAAAGGTTCCTGCCAAACCCCTTCCAGTGTAGCCATAAAAATAAGTCTTCTAGAACCATTCTAAGCCTTGAGTTTTTAGCTGCATTTCTGGAAGACTCTCCAATGAGAGTAAAAAAAAAGTCATTTTTTCCCCTGGCCAGTTCAGCTGTTATAATAGTCATAGTCACCTCCTATTTCTTGGTCATGAAAGACTGAAAGTGAAAATTGCCTTGTCTACTCAGAATATCTCATTGATTATCTCCTTTATAAATGTGGTTACCTAAAGAAGAAGCTGTATGATGTCAGAGAATACTATAGTTTAATATTAGCATAATTCACTATGATTTCATGTTACTATAGTTACTTACCTTTGAAATTTTGTTAATATTCTATTCCTTTTGTGTTTTCATGGCTGTATGTGGCTCTATTTCCTGGTATATACACATATGCATATATACATACACATAGACATACATATATACATAAATACATATATTTATATCTATATTCACACATGTAATTAGTTGTGCAGGTGAAGGGAATAAGTAAATGCCAGGCACTAAAGCTAGAAGTTTTATATCTCATTTGATCCTCACAATAACATGGTGAGGAAGGTGCTATTATTACCCCCATTTTTCAATCCAGCTCTATCTACTGAACCAAATAGTTGTCTGTTAATTGTAGTGAGTATAAATGGATTGTCATTGAAGGCCCACTGTTTTTTATTAATTCATATATAATAAAACAACTCCAGCTTATGCAGAGACATTGCTAATGACTTATCTAGCCTCATGTACAATGGTTTTTTTTTCTTTTTTTAAGTTAGACAACATTTCCCTAGATTTGTAATCCTTTGCCATGATCCAGAAAATATCCAACTGAATGTATGCAAACTGTATATCCAACTGAATATGTAAACTGAAGTTTACATCCTATAAAATTCTGATTCTTTTTTTCCCCGTTTTCCTGTTCTCTTTCTCCTTTTTCTTTAATTCTCAGCCTTTACTTGACGCTTATGATACCTTCAGTATGTTTATATAGTAAATCCTTGATTTATTAGACATCTTGTAGATTCCTTTTTTTAGGATACTGGTTATTGTTTTGTTTCCTTTTGTTTCTCCAGTCCTTAGCATAATGCCTTGCATGTAGTAGACATTTAGTAAAGATGTATTGAACTGAATTGCCTTTATAATCTGCAAAGAAACCCTCACAGAACTATAATCTGGATAAAATTTCTTTCTGGGGCTCAATTTTTCTTATTACTGAAAATTATATTATTATATGCTGTTACCTCTTGCTGTCGCTAACCTTATGTTGATAAGCCTCTTCAAACATAGATATGGTCTTTGAACAGCTATTTATTGCCAGATATATGCATACTTGAAGTCTTTCCAGCTAAGCAGGACCTGTTCATTGAATGAAACTTTTAAGTATGTAGTTATTGCTAAACTGAAATGAGACATTTGGGTAGGACTTGCATGGAGGATAAGTAAGCAGTCACTTTTTTTTTTTTTAACTTTGTTCTCTAACTTGACACCACTGATAATGTTTAGAACAATACTCCTAATGAAAGTTTGTTTTCTGCTGGTAAGGTAGCTAGGTAGCATAGTGATAAGAGTGCTAGACTTGAAGTCAGAGATAGTGTTAATTAGATACTTATTCACTGTGAGACCCTAGGGAAGTCAGGCACTTAACTAAGCATAGCCTCAGTTTCCTAATCTGTAAAATGAGGTGAATAAAAGAATATTTCACACAGTTGTCATGAGGATAAAAATGATATAATATTTTAAGTGCCTTGTAAAGTTTGAAATTTAAATGATAAATTTTAATTATTATTATTAAATAGAATAGCTAGGTGGCATAGTGGATAGAGCATTAGGCCTGGAGCTAGGAAGATCTGAGCTAAGATTTAGTCTCAGACACTTTCTAGCTGTGTGGCCAAGTCACTTAACTCCATTTGCCTTATTGCTTCATCTTTAAATGGGAACACGCTAGAGAAGGAACTGGCAAATCACTTCAGGATCACTGCTAAGAACACTGAACTTTGTCCATGGAATCACATAGAGTCAGACACAACTGAATGATTGAATAGCAACAACAACAAAAATTTAATAATAATGAATAGTAGGAATAGTAAATTTGTGATGGTACAATTGATGACATGTAATTGCTAATAATTAAATGAAAATACAGTACATTTATAGCTGTCTTAATAATTCCTTTTAAGATTCCTTTGTTATGCCACGACCCGATAACAGTCATCAATGGATATTCAATAAGAACTGTTTACCACTTGTGGATGTAGTTGTAGATCCCTACCTTGTACATCATCTTCGACCACATCAAAAAGAAGGAATTGTGTTTCTTTATGAATGTGTGATGGGAATGAGGTAGGAAAATACGTTTTCTTTGTTTCATCTAGCCTATTATAAGTTTTATGTTATAAGAGACATTTTAAGTGTGCAATGGAAAACCTTGTATTTTAGTGGGAAAAGGAATGAACTAATCCTTTTACTAAACAAAGTGTGATAGGCTATTTATTGACAACTCTACTTTAAAAAATTTTTTTTCATACTCCATTGACTATAGGAATAGTTCTCAAACTTTTTGATCTTAGTACTCCTTTATATCCTTAAAAATGACTGATTCTCCTAACCCTCCAAAGCATTTGTTTGTATGGGTTTTATTTATCAATATTTTTCAGATTAAAAATAAAACATCTTTGTATTATTATTATTATGAAAATACTTTTGATCCATACACCCTTTCTGGGGAAAACCTCCCTCTTATTATTCTCACGTAGAGATCTCTAGACCACACTTGAGAATCACTAGGGTTATATTGTAATGATGGCAGCTTTCCAGAGATTACAGCAGTGATGGCATATGCCTCCTCCCAGTTCTTACCACACAGTCTGCTAGGCCATGATAGAGTCATAATTCCTTCCCACTTCTACTACCTTAGCTGACAAATTAAAAGCTATGGAATTATGTTGATAGGACAGTTTTTGGCTTGCCAAAATAATAAGCCTTCACTTTTAAATTAGGTTTTGAAGAAGTAGGGTGAGTATAGACATCCCTAAATCAATGGAACTCCCAAATGTCCTAGGTAGCATCAGTAAATAGGATGACAAATAAAATGATTACTTTTGTTACTGCGTGATGAAACCTGGAGCAGTTGAGTTAACTTTATGCCAAAACCCATCAAAACAAAAATTTGCAGTTAATAATTCTTCATGTGTATGAAGCACTTTACTTTTGAAAAGAGATTTAACCAAGTTTTGTTATTTGACCAATATATTTCCAAGCTTCAATAAGTGACCCACTTGTTTGCATCAGTACTCCAAGTTGCATACTATTAACTTTAAAGTTGTTGTGACCTATTTCTTTGTCTTTTATAGGCAAAAAAATAAAATAAAATAAAAAACTAAATTTTTCATAATTCTTATGAAACATCCTGGCATTGAACATTCCCCCACATTATTCAAATTATAATCATCCAAAATTACAATACTGTAAAATATTAACTTAACAATATGTCCCCAAGAATTAGAATGTTATACTTTTACTCCAGAGCATAGAATGAGCTCTTATGTTGAACTCCAGTTACCTATGGTGAGTCTTAACTCAATGAACCACTAATTTTTTGATATTTGATCTTTTATTTACTAATTATTTCAATTAAAATATATAAAATGTTAACAATATCTAAATTAAAATCTGTCATTTTAATTATAGTATTGCTTTATCTGTTGATCTGTAATGATTGTGCTCAGATAGGAGATATTCTAGAAAATTATGTAATTTGGCCAGGTGAAAATAGAAATGTGTGTATGTTGGGAAATCCTTATATGGTCAAAGAAAAATGTTTTTTTTATATATATAAAGCTTTTTATTTACAAAACATACGAGTGATTTTTCAACATTGACCTTTGCAAAAACTTTTTTTTTCCCAAGCTTTTCCCCTCCTTCCCCCCACCCCCACCCCTAGATGACCGGTAATCTAATACATGCTAAATAGGATAAATTATATGACAAATACAATACATGTTTACATATCTATACAGTTATCTTACTGCACAAGAAACATCAGATCTAGAAAGAGAAGAAGAAAAAAACAACCTAAGAAGGAAAACAAAATGCATGGAAATATTCACAGAAAGAAGAAAAATGTTAGTATTTGTTTTCTGCCAAATGGTGATGACAAATCCATCATCACTGTTAGAAAACAACTCAGGATGTTCCCTACCAAACATGGTCTTTTAATATTATTTTTCTCTGTAAAGGATAGTTCTGTTTTAGATTTTACCAAAATCTAAACTGAAATTGACCTGGAGCAGGTTTACAAGTAAGATAATATTTATTAGCAGGGGTATGCTTCCTATCAATAAATGGGTCATTGTCTTGCCTCTAGGTATGCCAAAGACTCTGAACAAAAGAACAGTTCTCCTTATATAATTTTTGGGAATATAGAATAGAGAACAGAGA
>JAJPUD010003580.1:96288-112040 GCA_023553655.1 Myrmecobius fasciatus
ATTCCTTGAGTCAAAAATGCTGGATTTTAAAATTTAATCCATTACAAGTCAGCTAAACTCTGAACTAAGTTCAGAAAGAAATAAAGAACCATGACTTAAGCAGTTACAGGACAAAATCAATTAATAAGAAAATGGTGCAGCATCAATCCTGATCTTCTCAATAGTATTTTGAGGTATTTATTCTCTTCCTTTGTCCTCCTCTTCTAATCTCTTAGATTATGTCCTTGTCTCTCTTTTCTTTTTCTTTTTGTTTTTTCTTTGGCAAGTTTGTGTATTTCTGTGCTTTCAACTCTCACTTCTGTGCACATAATTCTTAATTCTCTATCCCCACTCCAGACCTCTCCCAAGGTCCAGGTATGCTTTTCTAACTGCTTTTAGTCATGTCTGTCTGGATATTTCCTTAGCATCTCAAACTCAACATGTTCAAAACTGTACTTTTTCCTAAACCTTCTTACTTTAGTAGTTCTATCAGTAGTTAAGACCATCCACCTTTCCATGTTTAAAACTTTAGTGTTATCTTTTACCCTTTCTTTCATGTCTACTTTCAGATCTACTTCTTTTCTCTCCTTTCTTTTCTCACTTTTATTTCCATTTTCTACTCTCCTCATTTGGACCTTTACTATTTACTAGCATTCATGTGGACTATTGAAAAAACTTCCTACTAAGTCTTCCAGTTTCTATTCCCTCCCCACTCTAAACAATTTTTTACAACATGGTAAGAGTTTTTTTCCCTATATATACATATACTCATATTCTCTACTTATAATTCTTTAAATTTTGCCTGAATTGAATAGTTCATTTTTACAGGATGGGAGAAAGAAATCTTTTATATTTACTTTTTATTGTATAACATTTTTGTCTCTTTAATGATATTTAATTTTTCTTACAAATAAAAAAGTTAGTTTTATTTTACAGAATGAATGGCAGATTCGGTGCTATTCTTGCTGATGAAATGGGTTTGGGAAAAACACTGCAATGTATTTCGCTCATCTGGACACTCCTGCGTCAGGGACTCTATGGAGGCAAAGCAATTATAAAAAAGGCACTTATTGTTACCCCTGGAAGCTTAGTGATTAATTGGAAAAAAGAATTTCAGAAATGGTTAGGAAGTGAAAGGATTAAAGTGTTCACTGTTGATCAGGTAAGACATTTTAATCTAGCCTTGGAAATAGTTTAAAAAATAATTGTTGGTAGAAATTCTGTTTTTTATTAACCTAGTTTTCATTTTACACTATGCCTAGGACCTGAGTTTGAATTCTGACTGCTGTGTACTACTATTGTGACTTTGGTTTGGTCACTTAAGCTCTGTAGACTTTAGTTTCTGAATCTGTATAAGAGGTATTTTAAATGATCTCCAAAGTCCATTTCAACTCGAGATTAATGATCTTGTGAAACATTTAAGTAATATTGCATTTTTTATCTGCCTTAATTTACATTTAATAGATAATCTATGCTGTGTTTCTTTTGATTACTTAAGTTTGCGTCATGTCAATCAATCAATAAGTATTTTTTCAACTTTGTGTATTATGTTTTTGCTATGAATTGAGTGTACAGGGAAAAAGCAAAAAATGGTCCTAGTTCTCAAGAAACTTATGTTCTAACATCAATGACAAGATATAAAGATCAAGATAAATATAGAGAGAAGATTGCCAAGAGCTCTTAGAGAAGACTAGTTGACTTGAAAGCCAGAGATTCTAGAAGTCAGAATCAAAGAGGGTAAGAGTCCTAGGCATGAAGGTGTTAAAAAACTAGAAAGATTAAAAAGAGGCCTAGTTGGAAAGAGCTTTAAATACTAAACAAGACAATTTATATTTAGTCCCTGAAGTAATTACCAGGTAACAGGAATCTGTATGAATGTATTTGTGTTTTAGAATAGACCCTACTTAATTTCCTTTAGCCTTAGTTCATTTCTGTCAGGACTGTTGTAATACTAAATGAAAAGTCATGGTGGTATCTATCTGGAAAATTAGATGTAATACTTAATTATTATTTGTAACTTTTTAGATACTTATCATAGGATTATAAGAGTTAGGGCTAGACAGGATTTTAGAGACCATCTAGTGAAACTTTCTCATTGTATATTTGAGATAACTATCTGACAGATTAAGTGATTTGTCCCAAATTGCTAAAAAATAAATGGCACAGACAGAATTTGAACACAAGTTCTCTGACCAACACTTTTCCCAAAACACTTGTGTCTTTTTATCTTTTAAGAGAAGGGAATTTTCCAATAGATTTCATGAATGAGAAATCTAGAACATTAAAACTTTAAAATAATGAAGACAATTTTACTTTTTTTCTTTTTTTGGTGCCACAAATGCCAGTGAAGTGCTGATTTAATGAATCCATACAACTCTTCAGCTAGCCTGAAATAGAAAACCTTTTAAAAACACGATTTGGTAATATCTATTTGTTAACAATACAGTGCAAAGGCTCCACTTTCCTGGATTTAATTCTTTTGCAGGCCATTATGTTTTGTCCCTGGCTACCTGCCTTGCAAATGCATTTAGCCAGAAGACCAAACAAAAAAATAAGAACTAATCAATACAAATATAGCTTTACTAATGAAGAAACAACTTAATGTAAATGTTCTGACATATAAGTAAATTGTCATGGGGCAGCTAGATGACACAGTGGATAGAGCATCAGCCCTGAAGTCAGGATGATCTGAGTTCAAATCTGGTCTCAGACACTTAACGTTTCCTAGCTGTGTGACCCTGGGCAAGTCACTTAATCCCAATTGCTTCAGCCAAAAAAATATATATATATGTGTATATATATATATATTTATAGGAAGATAATACCAACAATTTTATATATGTATGTGTATTTATATGAAGATACCAACAATTTTTTTTTTTTTGCTGAGGCAATTGGGGTTAAATGACTTGCCCAGGGTCACACAGCTAGGAAGTGTTAAGTGTCTGAGGCCAGATTTGAACCCAGGTCCTCCTGACTTAAGGGCTGGTGCTCTATCCACTGCGCAACCTAGCTGACCCCCATATAAAAATATTTTAAAAATAAAGTAATCCTTTATATCATGAGATTTGGGGCCCAAAGTCAGAATTGAAAATTTTCCATACTAGCACAGTGGCTCCTTAGGAAATATAGGTTAAAAATAATATCTTATATTATTACCTGATGTCAAAAAGATAACTTGGGATATTTTCAAATTTAGGACATCTCTCACCTCTGTGCTTTTGCATAAGTTGTCTGATGTACCTGAAATCTTCCTCCTCACTTCCACATTTTAAAATCTCTAGCTTTCTTTAAGGCTCAGTTTATGTGTTGTTAATGTTTCTTTTTCTTCAAATTATTATGCAGTTACTTAACTGTATACATGTTGTCTCTCACATCAGCATAAATTTTTCCTTAATGCAGGGAGTAATTTTTATTTTTCTTTGTGTCACTGGTGCTTAGCATAGTTCCAAGAATAGAGTAGGTACTTAATATATATGTTTCTTATTAACTCATTTAATCTTCACAACTCTTTGAAGTAGGTGCAGTTTAGCTATTGGCTGAAGAAATTGAGACTCAGGTAAAAGTACTAAAGCTATTAAATGCTTAAGGCAAGATTTAAACTCAGGCATTCTTGATTATAATCAATTCATGAGTATTTTATTAAGCATTACTATTTGCTAGGTAGTATGTATGCTAAGAACTAGAGTTACAGATATAATTATTGAAACAATTCCAGCTTGCAAGGACATTACATTCTAATGGGGAAGAAATATAGAAAAATATATAGCTATATAAAGCACTTAGGATACAAAGTTAAAATTACAAGTAGAACTTGCCCTCAAAAATCCGAGGGACACAACATATGAACAGTTAAGAAAATGCCAGATAATTTGAGGAGAAAACCCTAAAAACTAGGAGGATCAGGAAAGGTTTCTTTTAGAAAGAAAGCTGAGCCAGATGAGACAAACCCATAAGTTATTCAGAGAAGTAAATAATCTGCTGATTTCTTTAGAGGCTCCCTGAGAGACTTTCAAGTTGAAACAATCAAAACAACAATGAGATGGATAAGGAAATTACATATATGCTAATGATCTATGGTCTGCTTCTTGCATCTTTCTCACTGATTTTTAATAAAATGAAATTTCATTTATTCCCCCCCTCAAAAATCTTTGAACAGAAATTGAAGCACTAGGGGAAAATATTATTAACATCTTTGTACAATGAAGCAATAAATAGTACTTATTATTCTCCCCCACTAGAATTGAAATGTTTTTGTGGTGGAAATAGGGCAATAAATAGTGGGATGTTATCTCTGTTGATGCCATCTAGTGGATGACTATATTAAGGTTTTCTAACCAGAAATTGGATGGGGGGGTCGGGGAGGGAGAGAAAAAATGTTATGTAAGTGAAGCAAAACAAATAAACAAACAAAAAAAAGTGAAGTGTTAATACAAATAGCCATTTGATTTAGGCCCATGAGAAGTGAAGGAAGTGATAAATATCACCTACAGAGCATTCGTCATTATTTGTCCAAGTAACTTGCTTTTGTAAGATATGGACAAATCATGAAACCTCTTTGGACCTGCTTCCTCATCTTTAAATGAGATGGTTTAGCCAGTCTTTTCCAGTTTCAAATCTATTATTAGCCTATGATGTTCCATGTATTTATTAAGCTTCTATAGTGTCAATCCTATGAGAAATACTGGGGTTACAAAGACAAAAATAGAACAGGCCCTGCCCTCAACAAACAATGTGTGTGTATGTATGTATGTATACACACAATAAATCTAAGGTAATTTCTTGGAGAATTACTAGTACTTTTGGGAGAATCAGGAAAGATTTCATGTAAGAAATTGTCACTTGAGCTGCAGGAAATTAGGGAGTCTAAGAGTTGAAGTGAATTAATATATTAGAAATATGGGAGATAGTTTCTGCATAAGCATGGGGTTGAAAGGGGGTTATTTTTGAAGAAAAATAAGACAAATTTGACTGGATAGTGTTAAAGGCTTACATTGTAAATAAGACCAGAAAAGTTGGAGATAGTAAAGGGCTTAACTACCTGACAGAGATTTGTATTTGATCTTGGAGGCAATAGGGAGGCATTCAGTCAACAAGCTGTTTTCAGGGTGATTTTCCTAAAGCACATGTCTCACCATGTCACTGTCCTACCTTGTAAGTTCCAGTGGCTTTCTGTTAACTCTGGGATCTAATATTCATTCTTAGTTCATCTTTTTTAATTTCTATTTTTTAAAGTTGGATAAATACATAATTATTAGCACAGTAATACATGTATATCATTTACACATCAGCAAGTATAATATACTAGGATACATGCGCAAACATTTTTGCTGATGAAGTACATCATGAAAACAGTTTGGAGACTGCTGGTCTAGTCTATTAATTATTTGAGGCTTTTGCCTAGCTTTATACTTGATAATAAGTAGGATATAAAGCAGATATAAAACATCTCTATTCTGACAATTCTCAAATCTACCTGTTCTATCCCTATCTCTCTGTTGACTACTAGTCTCACATATCCAAATGCCTTTCATACATCTTAAATTCAACATGTCCAAATCTGAACTCATCACCCCCTCCTAAACCCTCCTTTCCTCCTCCCTTCCCTATTACTATAGAGAGTAACACTTTATTATCTCATGCCCAGATTATTGTAGTGGCCTTTTGGTGGGTCGACCTTCTGCCTCAATTCTCTCTCCACTTCGGTCTATCCTTCATTCAGCTGCTAGAGAAATTTTCCTAAAATGCAAGTCTGATCATGTCACCCCCTTATTCAGTAAATTCCAATGGTTTCATGTTGCCTTCAGGATCAAATACAAAATACTGTTTGGCATTAAAAGCCCTTTATAGCCTAGCCCTTCTCTACCTTTCTAATCCTCTGTTCCATGAACAAAATACTATGGACACTCCATTTCTCTGGCTGTCTTTATCGTGGAATGTTCTCCCTCTTCATCTCTACTCTCTTTTCTGGCTTCCTCCAAGTCCCAACTAAAATCTTAATTCTAGTACCTTCCCTCTCTTAATTATTTTTTATTTATCCTGACTGTAACTTGATTTTATGTATTTGTTTATTTACTGTTTTCCCTATTAGAATGTGAGCTTCTCTAAGGCAGGAACTATCTTTTATCTTTTTTATTAGGACTCTGAAAGAAAAACCTGGAGTTAAAAATTCAGCTCCATTATTCAGTAGCTAGGTAATATCCTCTCTGTTTACTTTTCCTCAAATGGAAAATGGGGATAATAATACTGATATTTCATCACTGGGTTGTTGTAAAGAAAGCTTTTTGTAAATATAGAATCATTTGATGATATGTCTATATGTGTGTGATTGAGAATAATGAAGAAAGAATCACTGGAGAGAGAAAAAGATTGAAGATGATGTAGAGAGTAGAGGTATGCATGAGATTAAGATCTCTCAGGAATCAGAAAAAGAGAATGGAATTTTTTTTTAAATTTTATTTATTAATACTTTTTATTTGCAAAACATATGTATGGGTAATTCCTAAATATTAACCCTTACAAAGCTTTCTGTTACAAATTTTCCCCCCTACTCCCCACCCCTCCCCTAGATGGCAGGTTATCCACTACATAATAATTATGTTAGAATACTTAAGAAATCGAATATATGTATAGTTATTGCATCATTTTTTGTGCAGGAGAAATCGTATCTACAAGAAAAAATAATCGGATAAAGGAAATACAATGCAAGCAAACCTCAATAGAGAACATGAAAATGTTATGTTGTGGTCCACATTTCACATCCCTCTCTCTGGGTGTATATGGCTCTCTTCACCGAACAATTGGAACTGATTTGAAGCATTTCATTGTTGAAGAGAGTCATGTCCATTAGAACTGATCCTCATATAGTATTGTTGTTGCCGTGAATAATGATCTCCTGGTTCTGCTCACTTCACTGAGCATCAGTTCATGCAAGTCTCTCCAGGCCTCTCTGAAATCGTCCTGCTGGTCGTTTCTTAGAGAATGGAATTGTTAAGTTTTAGAAAGGACACTTCTTTCATTTGCTACAAGAAAGAATGAGAAGTGAGTTCAGTAATAGAGATTTTTAAAGATGAGGATAAGACTTAAGTGATAGGGCCCAGACAGATAGCCTTGATCTTTTCAGGAGAATTGTTAGGAGGTTGGAAAAAGTGATTTAGAATAGCTCCTAGATGGAGAGAATTGATAAAAATAAGATAATTGCCGAGTATTGAAAAGAGCTCAGTTTGCAGAATATATTTTTAACAGACTATTGTCTGCATAATTCTGATTGATTTTGTTAAGCTCTACAAGTAAAAACATGGCTGTAAATTAAGAAGGGTAATCTTGCATGTGAAAAAAAAAAGGCTATTAGTAACATCAGTCATTCCTATTCCACTGACTCTCATGGATAACAATCAGCATTAATAACACCATTTTGGAATATTAAAGACGTATATTTCAGCAATATTCTGTCCCTTGTCAGAGTCAGATGACTACCATTGTCCAACTCTACAATTCAAAATGAAATTTGTTGTTTATTTTCTTACATGATTTTTATCTTTGAGGCATAAGTGTTATAATACCTAGCAGGTAGCTGGCATGAAATTTGCTCTTTAGCTTTATTAATATAGTTTCTGTGCATGTTTTGTTTCATGAAATTATATAATTTATTTTAGGATCACAAAATAGAAGACTTTGTCAAATCCCCACTGTATTCAGTTCTTGTCATCAGTTATGAAATGCTGCTTCGATGCCTTGATCAAATTAAAAATGTAAAATTTGATCTTTTAATCTGTGATGAAGGACATCGCTTGAAGAACAGTTCCATTAAGACAACTACAGCCCTTATTAGCCTGTCTTGTGAGAAGAGAATAATTCTAACTGGTTAGTGTTCTATGAATTTACTTGATAATCTTTTAGTATAGTAAAATTTTAAGACTGGGAACATGCCCTTGTTAGATTTAGATGGTGCTTGATGTTATTAAATGTATATCATACTCGGTAGCCCCTTTCCAATTCTCTGATAAGAGCTCCAGTTGGAGCCATGGAGAAAAGAAAACTCCCTCCAGTGCTCCTGTTCATTGACAAGATGAATTCTTATATCCTTTCACAAACCTGTCATGGAAGAAAATAAGGAAGGAAAAAGAACAAAGGAAGGAAACAAGCATTTATTAAGCACTTAATATTTGCCAGGCACTTTGAGAGTTAGAATGTTTGTTAAAGTAATTTCTCTTTACTATATTAAATTCTCTTCAAAGCAAGGTTTTTTTTCCCCTAAAATTAAATTGAAAATTTCAACATTAAAACGGCCATTTTGGATAAAATTTTAATCACTGTCATGATGTAGATGAAATAGTTATTGTTTCCTCTATGTAGTTTATCTACCCAATTAGTGAGTTTCTTAAGGGCAGGGATTTTGTATATATTCTTAAATCTAGTGAAGGTCAGACAGTTAGCCAATGGGGGGAGCTGAGATTTGTTTGTTGGCAACTGGGGTTAAGTAACTTGCCCAGGGTCATACAGCTAGTAGGTATTAAGTATCTGAGGCTGGATTTGAACTTAAGTCCTCCTGACTCCAGGATCAGTGGCTCTGTCCACTGTGTTATCTAGTAGGTGCTCAATAAATGATTTTTACAGTACTATGAATTAGAAAGAAAAGATAATACTAGTAAAAAAATGTTTAAAATGTATCCTTTTAACAAAAAAGAAAATACTTATTGTGCCCATTTCCAGATCTTAGTATTTATCAATCCATAAGAATTTATCAAATGTTTGCTATGTACTATTTTTTTTAGGATTATACCCTCAAAATTGAAAAGTCCCTGTCCCCAGTGAGTTTGGATGATATCATCAGAAACAGATAACATATATGGATATGAATATGAGATTTTTAAGAGGTATAGATGAAAATTGAATTCATTGCAGACATTGAAGACAACAAGTGCAAAGGCATAAGATGAGAAATGTTTAGAACATCAGAAATGTTTTTGCCTTGAAAGAGGAACAATTAGAAGTCTGTTTTAAATTGTAAAGTATGTGAAAGAGAAAAAATAAGTATAATAGTTCATAATGCAAAGGGTTTTAAATGCAAACAAAAGACATTTTGATTGATCTAGAGATAACAGGTAAACCCTGGGGTGCATTAAGTATATCTGTACTTTATGAAAATTCCTTTGGAGTCAGAGAGACCAACTGGAGACTCTTGCTTGTGTTCTTCATGAGTTTATGACTGAAAGAAAGCATCCTCTGGTGTATTGGACTTTTTGAGCTTAGTTACATCATCTCAGAATGGAGTCAGTTCTTTTTATTTCTTTTACCGAATTGGAAATAGCTGATTTACTAGAATTTTGTGTGGGATTCACCTGTTTTCAGAGTAGAAAATTAATAGACCTATATTTTTGGAATTATTATTCATGAGAGATTGACTGTGTTGGTAGCTGGGGAGATTTTTTTTCATCCCCAACAATAAGAAACAGAATAGCAGAAAGATTAGGAAGAGATTTGGGCTCAGAGTCAAGACCGGGGTTCAAGTTCGGTTTCTGGTACATAATGGCCATGTGGCCTTGGGCATACCATTTAACTTCTCATATGAAACTGTAAGTTACAGGGAAAATCTTCATCTAAATTGATAATGAAAGTTCCTCACTGAATGCTCCCTACACTAATGAAATTATAGGTCCAGCAAAAAACAAACAAAAACTCACATAAGAAATTCAAAGGGGGCAGCTAGGTGGCGCAATGGTTAGAGCACCAGCCTTGAAGTCAGGAGGACCTGAGTTCAAATCTGGTCTCAGACACTTCCTAGCTGTGTGACCCTAGGCAAGTCACTTAACCCCAATTGCCTCAGCAAAAAAGCAAAAAAAAAAAAGAAATTCAAGGACAGCAATTCTAGATGTTTCCTTTGGCTTGGAGTTTGACCTGGTTTTTAGACTCAACTCTTCTATTTGCTCTTCATATGACCTCAGGCATAACATTTTTCCTGAGCTTTTGTTTCTCAAGTTATATCATGAGATATTATTTGATCTATTTGTGCATAAGTTGGTTATGAGGGGGACTTCCTTCCGGGGGTGGAGCCATGGTGGCGGAGATCAGACGGGATTCTCTGTAACCTCCTCTAACCTCCCCTCAAACCAACAAAATATGAAGCCTCTAGACTGATTCTGAAGCAAAAAAATCCACAATATCCGGAGAACAACACGATTCTAGAAGAAGATACTCTGGAAGAACCTCAAAACAGGTCTGTTTTAATGGGGCAGGGGGTGGCCTACTGAACCCAGACTGCAGCACAGGGAGACCAGGGCAGGGAGCTGGAGCAGGAAGCTGGAACAGGAGTCGGAACAGGAGTGGGAGCGTTGTGCTTTTCACACACCTGGGAGTCTTCTGCGGGCCTCTTGGAACAATTTGTCCTGATTGTGGGCAGGTGGTTTGGAGGGTCTGCCTTTTGAGGGGGATAGATTGTGAACCACTGAACCCCTGATGAGCATCGTAACTAGCTGCCATTACACAGCACCTTAAAGCAATCAATCAAACAACAGGTCTGATAAGCACCAGAAATAATTCAATCAGCGGAGCTGCCCAGCCCCTGACATAATTCAATCAGCAGAACTGCCCAGTTCCTGAAATAACTCAATCAGCAGAACTGCCCCAGGGCAAATTAAAGCAGCTGTCCCACCTTTGCCCTAAACAGACCTCACACCTTTAAAAAAAAAATGAATAAAAAACCAAAAAGAGCTCTCACCATAGACAACTTTTATGGAGAGAGGGAAGAACAGACCTCAAATCCTGAGGTCCCTAAAGGTAAAGCAACTCCAGAAAAAGCCCCAAAGAGAGACATAAATTGGTCTCCATGTCACAAGGCTTTCTTTGAAGATTGCATAAAAAATCTTAAAAGAGAGTTAGAAGAAACATGGGGAAACGAAATGAGATCACTGCAAAATAAAATAGAAAAAATGGAAAAAGAATGCAGTGAACAAAAAAATGTAATTGGTCGATTGCAAAAGGAACTAAAAACAGTAACTGAAGAAAATAAGACATTAAAAATTAGAATCGAACAATTGGAAATGAATGACTCATCAAGACTTCAAGAATCAGTCAAACAAAAACAAAAAAATGAAAAGATAGAGAAAAACATGAAATATCTCCTAGGAAAAACAACTGACCTGGAAAATAGATCTAGGAGAGACAATCTAAGGATTATAGGGCTTCCTGAAAGCCATGATGAAAAAAAGAACCTGGACACTATATTCCAGGAAATCATAAAAGAAAACTGCCCTGATATTTTACACCCAGAAGGCAAAATACTCCTTGAAACAATCCACCGATCACCTCCTGAAAGAAACCCAAAAATTAAGTCCCCCAGAAATATCGTGGCTAAATTCCAGAACTATCATACCAAGGAAAAGATATTACAAGAAGCCAGAAAGAAACAATTTAAATATCGGGGAGCTACAATTAGGATCACACAGGACCTAGCAGCTTCTACTTTGAAGGATCGAAGGGCCTGGAATCAGATATTCCGAAGGGCAAAGGAACTTGGATTACAGCCAAGAATAAGTTACCCAGCTAGAATGAGCATTATCTTCCAGGGAAGAAGATGGTCTTTCAATGATATAGGAGAATTTCACCTATTTCTACTGAAAAGACCAGAACTGAACAAAAAATTTGATCTACAAACACAGAACACAAGAGAAACATAAAAAGGTAACAAGAAAAAATAACTCTTGAGAACTATATTTATGTTATAGATACTTATAGAATGAGGGTTGATTTTATGAATTGATTATTACATTATGATTATGATATGATTACTGTGATTTTATGATTATTATATGATTACTGTGATTTTATGATTATTATTATATATTTATTGTGATTTTATGAATCTTATGATATGATAAACTGAAAAAGAAATTAGAGGTAGAAAAGGGATAACACTGGAAGAAGAGGAAAAGGAGGTAAAATAAGGGAAATTACATCTCATGTAGAGGCAAAGAAAACATATAATGATTGAGGGGAGAAAAGGGAGGGGAATGAGAATTGGGTTAATCTTCATCTCATCAGATTTGGCTCAGAGGGAATAATAGACGTACTTATAAGGAAACTGGAGGGAAAGGGGGGAAAAAGGGGGTGGGTGGGGCTCTAAAGGGGAAGGATTGTTTGAGGGAAGTGGTTTTCAAAAGCAAAATACTAGGGAGGAGGGAAAGGGGATAAGAAAGAGAAAAGCATAAGCTAGGGTAAATAAGATGGCAGGAAATACAGAATTAGTTATTTTAACTGTGAATGTGAATGGAATGAACTCTCCCTTAAAGCAGAAGCAGATAGCAGAGTGGATTAAAAACCAGAACCCAACAATATGTTGTATACAAGAAACACATCTAAAACATAGAGATACATACAGGGTGAAGGTAAAAGGCTGGAGCAGAATCTATTATGCTTCAGGTGAACAAAAAAAAGCAGGGGTAGCAATCCTGATCTCAGACCAAGTAAAAGCAAAGATAGACTTAATTAAAAGAGACAAAGAAGGAAATTATATCTTCCTAAAGGGTACCATAGATGATGAAGCAATATCAATACTAAACATATATGCAACAAGTGGTATAGCATGGAAATTCCTAGAGGAAAAGTTCAGAGAGATGCAAGAAGAAATAGACAGCAAAACTATAATAGTGGGGGATCTCAACCTCCCTCTCTCAGAACTTGATAAATCAAACCACAAAATATATAAGAAAGAAGTTAAGGAGGTAAACAAAATGTTAGAAAAGTTAGGTATGATAGATCTTTGGAGGAAATTAAATGGAGACAGAAAGGAGTTTACTTTTTTCTCAGCAGTCCATGGAACTTATACAAAAATTGACCATGTGTTAGGACACAAAAACCTCAAAATCAAATGCAGGAAGGCAGAAATAATAAATGCATTTTTTTCAGATCATGACGGAATAAAAATCACATGCAATATAAGGCCAGCAGAAAATAGACCAAAAACCAATTGGAAACTAAATAATTTTATCCTAAAGAATGAATGGGTGAAACAGCAAATTACAGTCACAATTACTAATTTCATTCAAGAGAATGACAATAATGAGACCACATACCAAAATTTGTGGGATACAGCCAAAGCGGTAATAAGGGGAAATTTTATATCTCTAGATGCTTATTTGCATAAAATAGAAAAAGAGAAAATCAATGAATTGGGCTTGCAACTAAAAAAGCTAGAGAAAGAACAAATGAAAAACCCCCAATCAAATACCAAACTTGAAATCCTAAAAATAAAAGGAGAGATTAGTAAAATTGAAAGTAAAAAAACTATTGAATTAATAAATAAAACTAAAAGTTGGTTTTATGAAAAAACCAACAAAATAGATAAACCTCTAGGTAATTTAATTAGAAAAAGGAAAGAGGAAAATCAAATTGTTAGTCTCAAAAATGAAAAGGGAGAACTTTCCACCAATGAAGAGGAAATTAGAGCAATAATCAGGAGTTACTTTGCCCGACTGTATGCCAATAAATTTGATAACCTAAGTGAAATGGAGGAATATCTACAAAAATATAGATTGCCCAGATTAACAGAAGAGGAAATAAATTACTTAAATAGTCCCATTTCAGAAAAAGAAATAGAACAAGTCATTAATCAGCTCCCTAAGAAAAAATCCCCAGGACCAGATGGATTTACATGTGAATTCTACCAAACATTTAAAGAACAGTTAACTCCAATATTATATAAACTATTCGAAAAAATAGGGAATGAAGGACTCCTACCAAACTCTTTTTATGATACAGACATGGTACTGATACGTAAACCAGGTAAAACAAAAACAGAGAAAGAAAATTATAGACCAATCTCCTTATTGAATATTGATGCAAAAATCTTAAATAAAATATTAGCAAAGAGATTACAGAAAATCATTCCTAGAATAATACACCATGACCAAGTAGGATTTATACCAGGAATGCAGGGATGGTTCAATATTAGGAAAACTATTAACATAATTGACTATATTAATAACCAAACTAACAAAAACCATATGATAATCTCAATAGATGCAGAAAAAGCATTTGATAAAATTCAACATCCATTCCTATTAAAAACATTAGAGACTATAGGAATTAATGGACTTTTCCTTAAAATAGTCGGTAGCATCTATTTAAAACCATCAGCTCGCATCATATGTAATGGTGATAAACTGGAACCATTCCCAATAAGATCAGGGGTGAAACAAGGTTGTCCACTATCACCATTACTGTTCAATATTGTATTAGAAATGCTAGCCTTGGCAATAAGACAAGAAAAAGAGATTAAAGGAATTAGAGTAGGTCATGAGGAAACGAAATTATCACTCTTTGCAGATGATATGATGGTCTACTTAGAGAACCCTAGAGAATCAACTAAAAAACTATTAGAATTAATCCACAACTTTAGCAAAGTTGCAGGATACAAAATAAATCCACATAAATCATCAGCATTTTTATACATCACCAACAAAATGCAACAGCAAGAGATAGAAAGAGAAATTCCATTCAAAATAACTCGATAGTATAAAATATTTGGGAATATATCTGCCAAGGGAAAGTCAGGATCTATATGAGCAAAACTACAAAACACTCTCCACACAAATAAAGTCAGATCTAAACAATTGGAAAAACATCAAGTGCTCTTGGATAGGTCGAGCGAATATAATAAAGATGGCAATACTACCTAAACTAATCTATCTATTTAGTGCTATACCAATCAAACTCCCAAGAGATTATTTAACTGAACTAGAAAAAATAACGACAAAATTCATCTGGAAAAACAAAAGGTCAAGAATTTCAAGGGAATTAATGAAAAAAAATGCAAATGAGGGTGGCCTAGCTGCACCAGATCTAAAACTATATTATAAAGCAGTGGTCACCAAAACCATTTGGTACTGGATAAGAAATAGAGTAGTGGATCAGTGGAATAGGTTAGGTTCACAGGACAAAATACTCAATGACAATTGTAATCTAGTGTTTGATAAACCCAAAGAGCCCAGTTTTTGGGATAAAAACTCACTATTTGACAAAAACTGCTGGGATCATTGGAAACTAGTCTGGAAGAAATTAGGCATTGACCCACACCTAACACCATATACCAAGATAAGGTCAAAATGGATTCATGATCTAGGCATAAAGAATGATATTATAAACAAATTAGAACAATGTAGGATGGTTTACCTCTCAGACCTGTGGAGGGGGAAGGAATTTGTGACCAAAGAAGAACTAGAGGTCATCATTAATCACAAAATAGATAAGTTTGACGATATCAAGTTGAAAAGTTTTTGTACAAACAAAATGAATGCAGACAAGATTAGAAGGGTAGCAGTAAACTGGGAAAATATTTTTACATCCAAAGGTTCTGATAAAGGCCTCATTTCTAAAATATATAGAGAATTGACTCAAATATATAAGAATTCAAGCCATTCTCCAATTGACAAATGGTCAAAAGATATGAACAGACAATTTTCAGATGAAGAAATTGAAACTATTTCCGGTCACATGAAAAGGTGCTCCAAGTCACTATTGATCAGAGAAATGCAAATTAAGACAACTCTGAGATACCACTACACACCTGTCAGATTGGCTAAAATGACAGGAAATGATAATGATAGCTGTTGGAGGGGATGTGGGAAAACTGGGACACTGATACATTGTTGGTGGAACTGTGAACGGATCCAACCATTCTGGAGAGCAATTTGGAGCTATGCTCAAAGAGTTATCAAACAGTGCATACCCTTTGACCCAGCAGTGTTTCTACTGGGCCTATATCCCAAAGAGATTTT
>JAJPUD010003580.1:117040-134753 GCA_023553655.1 Myrmecobius fasciatus
AGCTAAATTATAAAGAGATGATTAAATATAAGTTGCTATTATTATGTCATAACTAACTCCCAAGACAATACAAGATACAGAAGGGGCAATTTTATTAACTTTAAAGCATTTCACAACCTATCCCCTTCTATCTTTCCAGACATTTATACTTTTTTCTCCCCCACACATTCTACAAGCTAGCAACATAGATCACTGTGCTTGCCCACTCCACTCCCATCTTCTCATTTCTGGCCTTTTATCTGGTTGTCCCCCTTGCCTGGAACGCTCTCCCCTTCCCTTCCACCTTCTGGCTTCCTTGCTTTCTGTAATGGCTCTGCTCAGATCCCACCTTCTGCAGGAACCCTTTCTTTTTCCCTTTCTCTCCTACACCCCCAAACAGTAGCTTTTTGTTGAGATTACTTTTCTTTTACACTGTATATATTATCTTGTATGTACACCTATTTTTTGGTTTGCATATTAGAATGTGAGCTTCCCCATTAGAATGTGAGCTCCATGAATGCAGGATATATGTCTTTCTTTTTTATCCCCAATGCTTAGCACAGTGTCTGATACATAGAAAATGCTTAATAAATGCTTGTTGACTGACTGACTTTAGAAAGTTAAAGATAAATAGGCCTGGGATAATTTAGCAATGGGATTAAAGCCAATTAATACTTTGTACTGATAGGTTAACATTTTTCTTTCAAAGTGCTTCTACCTGATTTGGATGCCTTTCATGAGAAGTAAGCAGGTTAATTTGTTGATTAATTAGGTTTTCAAAAGAGTACTCAATTCTACAACCTTTATGATTTTTTATTATTTTGGTTCTTCAAGGTACTCCAATCCAAAATGATTTACAGGAATTTTATGCATTAATTGAGTTTGTGAATCCAGGAATACTAGGCTCTTTGTCATCATATAGAAAAATATATGAAGAACCCATTATTGCATCCCGAGAACCTTCTGCTACGCAAGTATGATTTTTTAAAAATAAAGGATTGTTTTTATAGAATGGTGCGAGATCCTAATAATTATGTCCTAGAAGATTTATTGTAAAGCTAATATTCTAGTTCAAAAGAAAATTAGTAGAAATCTTTTAAAATAATCTTTGGCCAGAAACTTAAATAAAAAATACATTTTCAGCAGTACCATTACATCTTGTGGTTGAGACGTTTAGGGGAAAAGGAAAAACATCTATAAAGTCTCTTGGATATAATTAAATTTATCTTAGAACAGCTTAGTATTCAGAAGCTAACTTTTCATAAGTTTATTGAACTTTTATGAATTCAGGTGCTTATGATAAAAGCTCCTTTTCCCTTCCCCCTCCCAGAAAGCACTTTTTAAAATTAAAATTAAGGCTTAAACATGGATTTTCTACCTCCTATATGAGATCAGATTTTTTAAAAAAACAAAACATATAACACATTAATTTATTCTAATTATAGACTTTTTTTTGGATAGTATGTTTTAATTTTGAAAAAAAGTAGCATGATTTATTTACTGAACATTCTATAATGAGTCCAAAAGAGCTGTTAGTTCTGTGTAGGTCTACTTCCAATCTTGGATTTTTAACTTTTTTTTTTTAATAATAGTTTTTTTTATTTTCAAAAATATGCAAAGATAGTTTTCAACATTCATCCTTGCAAAACCTTGTATTCCAAATTTTTCTCCCTCCCTTTCCTAGACAGCAAGTAAATGGATCTTTAACTTGACAAATTGTGCTGCTCCAGAGTTAGTATGATCTCTTTGTTGGGGTTTACCACCAAATGATGGATTATAGGGGTGCTGAACCCCTAAAATATAGTGGAGTTTCAACTGTATGAGCCACTAAATGTTGGAGTTAGGGGATGTGAATCCTAAAATATATGAGGTTACAGGCCAATATCACAAGATTATTCAAAAGAATTTGTAGGCTTAGAGCTTCTCCAGACAAAGAGGCAAAAATGTTATTGCTACTAACAGCAGGCTAAATCCATAAAGATTTTTAGCAAAGAAAAGGGGGTTTTAGCAATTAACAAGGAGAAAGACAAGTTTCCTAGTGGAACTCATATTAAGCAGGAGAAAGACACCTGTGGCAAATGGCATTATGGAGATAATGATAAAAAAGGAGTTAGGATACTAATAGGTAGATTAGTGAGCTAGTGTAGTGCAGGTAGCTTCTTTTATCAGGAAATCTACCTGGGGAATGGGGTGGGATTTGACATGATAAATTGGCTTTTTGATTAGATACTATATGGTATTATAATGGTTTTGGTAATACAAAAAAATTCCTCTAGGAAAAGTCTGCTTATAGAGTCAAAATCTAAAGGTCCATTTATAATCCTATCAGTGCTCCTCTTTGCACTCTGGGCTTCCAGATTGTTACAATAATTCAAGTTTTCTCTGTCCAGCTAGATACCTAGGATCTCTTCATATTAGTTCTTTGTGGATGATATTGACAATCTATATTCAATTATGCCCATCAAATTATTTCTTGAATAATTTAGTTTGTGGATTATTGATTTATAATGGCCTCAAGATAATGCTAACAACTAACCAAAGAATGAATCATAAGACTGTGGGTTTGCATAATTTAATACTTAAGCTAAACGTTTAAAGAGATCTGTCAGTGCTTCCCTTTTGCTTCTTTCCTTCTCTTCTGTCCCCTTGACTGTCATTCTTATTGCATTTTCCTATAATAATGAAACAATCAAAATGAAAGCTTAGTTGTAACCAAATAGTCACAAGAAAAAAAAATTAAGTTACTTTTTTTTCCCCGAATACTCTTTTAGAAAAGTTTCAATTCTTGCCCTTTTTTTATCATTAGGAAGAAAAAAAATTGGGAGAGAGAAGAGCAGCTGAACTCACTCGCCTTACTGGACTCTTTATTCTTAGAAGAACACAAGAAGTGATAAATAAATATCTTCCACCTAAAATAGAGAATGTAGTCTTCTGCAGGCCTGGAAGTCTACAGATTGAACTTTATCGGAAACTGTTGGATTCTCAGGCTGTCAGGTTTTGTCTGCAGGGAGTACTAGAAAATAGTCCTCATCTGATTTGTATAGGAGCTCTTAAAAAACTGTGCAACCACCCCTGCCTTCTCTTCAAATCTTTAAAGGTATGTTGCCAAAGGAGCTGAATCCTGGGATGCTCTTTAGAAACAAAAAGAGGCCTTGGAGGCATGAAAACTGATGAGTTTTAAAAGCTGGCCTGTTATGTGGCCCTTCCTAGGGATTGGGTCTGAGGCCAATGCATGGGATTAAGTCTGGAACCTCCCTGCTATGAATTGGTTGCACTTTGAAAAAGTGAAATGAATTGTCCATTTTGATTGTATTACTATTTACTTCATCAGTGAAGAATGAAGTTCAGAAAGGTTAAAGTACTGATCTGTCAAGGATTCCTAAGTGTCAAAGGTTAAAACCTAGGTATTCTTGACTCTGAGACCCATAATTGCGTGTAATACACCATGCTGCCTTTCAATGTATATTTAATAATTTTAAGGGCAAAATAGGTAAATTATTGGGGTAGAATACTTTATCTTTTAATTAAATGGTATACTTTTTTTTTCCCTGAGGCAGTTGGGGTTAAGTGACTTGCCCAGGGTCACAGAGATAGAAAGCATTAAGTGTTTGAGGTCAGTTTTGAACTCAGGTCCTCCTGACTCCAGGGCTGATACTCCATCCATGTGCCATCATATGAATTCTGACTGACTACATTTTTCTATAATATTATGAATTACAAATATTTCCTTCACTATATGTTTAACAGAAACTTTACAAATTTATGCTATAATGGTTTATGTTTACTCAGCTTATTTTACATCTTTATAATAGTCAACATTTATAGCTTTTCAGCAAAGGCATAGATGCTAATTTATAAAGCAATTTCATTAGAAACAGACTTTGTATATAGTAAAAAATAAAAATTAAAACTAATTGGACTCAATGCCCAGGAAAAACAGAAGCCAAAAAATATTCTATAAAAGGAAGACTTAAAGTTCAAAATGTATTGACTTATTTACAATTGAATGGCTCCTCTGTTGGCTTAATGAAAGAATATTTGGACAGAGCAATTTTTTAATTTTGTATAGGAGATGTAGTAAAGCCTCACTGTGATTTCTATCACAAGAATATTCATATTATAGCGATGAAGAATCTCCCACTTATGGGCTATTTCTTTCATTAAGTCACCTGAGGAGCCTTCAATTCAACAGATTAAATGTGGTGTTGGAAGTGATTCCAGAAGTGTTAATATGGGGCAGAAATATGAAATAGATTTGAGAGAGCATAATTGAAAAAGAATATTATAAAAATGGTACAATAGCGATTTGGTTCACAACATGGAGCCAATATGACAAAATACTCATCACAGATAACAGAGATTTTGCTGTTTTATTACATGAATAGCATACAGGCTCAAACAAATAGGACTAGGCAAGGCAGAGCCATGCTAAATGAGCAATTTGTTTTAAGGGGATATGACTTTTTAAAGTCTCAGGGAAGTGGAGGCTGCATCTAGGGAGTAAGGGGAGAAATCAGGGAAGGGTTGGGGAAAAGTCAGGGAGGCATCTAGGAAGAACCAGGTGTAGCCACCCAGGTCTCAGAATTGTCTAAAGATATGCTTCAAGATAGAGGATGATCTGATTAAGATTTTTTGCCTCATGTCACTGAGATAATGGAGGCTGAATGAACTGATTAAGGGTTTTAGTTTCACATCAGTGTTGGGCAGCTAGTTGGAGTGGTGGGTAGAGTGCCAGGCCAGAAATCTCAGGAATACCTGAATTCTAATCCAGCCTCAGACACATAATAGCTGTGTCACCCTGGGAAAATCACATAGCCCTGTCTGCTTCAGTTTCCTCATCTGTAAAATGAGCTGGAGAAGGAAATGGCAAACTACTCTATATTTTTGTCAAAAAAATCCCAAATGGGGTCAGGAAGAGTCAGATTTGATTAAACACAACTGTGGGTCCATCCCTGGATCAGTGCATACAAAGATAATGAAACAGTCCCTACTCTTGAGGTGTTTGGGATTTGAAATATATGGGAAGAAAAATCATTAACATGCCTATATCCTTAGAACATTGTAATTAATATAAATATCGTGTGACCAGTGTGTTTTAATTTTGAAAAAAAAATAGTGTTTTTCCTGAAGAGGCTATAATTACTCAGGAAAATATCTTTGTCTGTTGTTTGAGTTTTGTTGCAAACTTGATCTAAGATCTAAAATTCCTAATGCAATTAATCAAATGACATGATATGAACAATCAGGAAGAAATGTGATTATTACAATCATCCAGTCTTCCTAGAAGGGGCAGGAGTTCAAAAGGTAATATCTGAGTGGGAGTAGAAGAAGAGTAAGAGTTTTCCATGTTAATTTAAGACAAGTCAGTAATTAGCAGGATAAATCGGGGGGGGGGGGGGCGCGCGCTGTGACCTGAGAGTGCTAAGCCTCTTCGTCTTACTAATTTTAAGTCACACTTATCAAGTACTTTAGGTTCTAGATGGTACTTTGTCCACAACTCTGAAAGGTGGTACAAGTAAGTATTGTGCAATTGAGTAAAATGAGAGTTTAAGTGACTTTCTTAGGGTCCCAGAGTCAGAAAGTATCAGATCTAGGACGTGTTGTTAGCGTGGCAGGTGGTACAGAGGAATCAGCAAGGCCTCAGTTCCAATTCTGCCTGTCTGATCCATATAAATCCTGCCCATCTGTCTGACCCTAGGCAAATCTCTTCTCTTATCCTCAGTTTGCTCATCTCTAAAATGAGGATAATAGCAACTTCTTCAATGGATTGTTTTGAAGATCAAATGAAATAATGCATGTAGAATGCTTCGCAAACCTTAAATTAGCTATGTAAATGCTATTTTCATTGAGGCAAGTAGTCCAGTCTTTCCTGAAATTTCAGGGATTGTGTGTGTGTGTGTGTGTGTGTGTGTGTGTGTGTAAACCTCTTTGTTATAAAATTGTCTTATGTTCTAGAGACAAAGAAAATACAACATGGTTAAGGGTAGTAATACTTTCTGTATACTTCTTGAGATAATTCTCATCTTTTTAGAAGAAGGAATTGTAATGAGTGTGGTTAATCAATCATATGTTGACAAGACAATGAAGAGATGTATTCAGAGAGGTCTAGAAATTAGTAGCTAACAACAGTGGCAAAAGAAAGAAGAGAGTATTGGAGTGTTTGGGTTATGAAGGATAAAATAGTAGAAGCTATCTCATTAACTCCATAATTCTTTTTTTTTTTTTGTAGTTCTTTTAAAATACATTTTTATTTTGAATTTAGTATTTGACACCTTACTAAGTAGAAGAATACTGCCGCTTCAGCCTCAATTCTCCCCTCAGTCCTATCCATCCTTATCCTGACTGAGTTGAGACCAAGTGAAGTTTTCTCAAAAAGTCTTATGAGATGGAGTAGGCCAGACTAGGCCTAAGTCACGTGATCCCTATTGCCAGAGGTCTGTAGAACTGGAAAATCAGACCTTGGGCCCAGGTTACAGGAAGTTATATGATCTCTAGGCCTAGAGGTCTTTAAAGGTCAGACCCCAGATCAGCTACAGGAAAGGACAGGAAGTGACATGAACCACAGGAAGCAGACAACATTGGTGAACATTGGTCAATAATAGTTACATCCTTTTTAGTCCATACAATGAAAAGATTTGGGTCCTTTGACTATTTAATCAACTTTATTATTTCTGGCTTGTCAGATCTAGTACATGTTGGGAGCTAAGATGCCTCCTGGGTGGGCTTGGGCCTCTCCCTGCAGGGACTAAATAAATGTTTTCTCTTTGTACCTGAAGATGTCTCTGATTAGTTAGTTTGGGGAAGGGGGTCTAGCACCTGTCCCACACATGACTAATTTTTTTGGGACTAAATATATAGAATGTGTGTTATTTTCTCTAAAACATGTCCCATTATGCCATATAGTCATAGGTAGATTGCTTTTTAAAAAATAATTATCAGTTTATTTTGATTGATAGTTACTATGACTTAGTGGAAAGAGCATTAAACTTGTAATTCAGAATTCTAACAAGGCTCCTGGTTCTACCACTTACTTACCTCCTATGTAACCTTGAGCAAGTCTTTTTTTTATCTTCAATGTCCCAGTATCTTTAATGCAAGATTTTTGAAGACAGAAACTATTTAATTTTTTAAAATATTGTTGATATATTTTGGTTTTATATTGCCTTCATTTCCAAATATATATGCTTCCCTTTTTCTCTACCCAACAAGCTATCCCTCGTCACAAAGAATAAAAAAAGAATGAAAAGGAAAAAAACATTTTAGCAAAACTAATCAATATATCTTATTTACCCATAGCTTCCCACCTTTGCAAAGGAGGGAGAGAAAAAGGTTTATTTTCTCATCTCTTCTCCAAGGCCAAGCCTGGTTATCAAGTCATTAATACAGCATTCAGTTGTTGGGTTGTCTTTTGTTTTGTTTTTATTGTTGTCATTAAGACATTTTTTCCTCATTGAACTGTTTCATTGTTGCCTTTTTTATTCCCAGCATCTAGAACACATTGATGCTTAATAAATTGTTGTTGAATGGAATTTGAAGATGAGGACTAAATTATCTCTAATCTTCTGTTCAGCTTCTTTTTCTTTCCATGTTGAATTAAGTGATGTGAACTTAATCACTGTTAAAAATTATTTTAAATAGGAAAAAGAATGCAACTCATCTTCTGATGAATATGAAGAATATAACTTTTCTGAAAGCTTGATAGATGCCTATCCTGCAGATTATAACCCAGTCACATTTTCTGAGACAGATTCAGGAAAATTACACGTCTTGACAAAGCTATTAGCAGTAATCCGTGAACTCAGTCCTTCTGAAAAGTAAGATGAATTTTGAAAGCTACTTTTCAAAGCTGGTAAAATCTAGGTTTCTCTAATGTGATTTCCTTTTAAAAAAAATTAAAATAAGATTAAAAATTTTAAAGTTTGAATATTAAGACAAAAAAACAAACAAACTTGTCACTCTTGCCCTGAGGTCTTTGTCATATTAATTTATGGTTGCCTTAGTTCTCTATCTAAGTTCCAGCCATGCTTCACTTCGTCCTTGGTGCTGTAGGCATTCTTCAGTTCTGGGCCCATAATCAAATCATTTATGTCACTGCTTCTGGAAAAGGTGGGCTGGCCTACTTATTTCTCTGGAGCTCTTCTCATTAACTCCATAATTCTTTTTTTTTTTTTTGTAGTTCTTTTAAAATACATTTTTATTTTGAATTTAGTATTTGACACCTTACTAAGGTACAAGTGAAGGCATTTACTATAACTGTTGAAAATTTGAATGAGCAAATATTAGTTTCTATTCTGTACAAGATACTCAACTAAGTGCTGAAGTTTCAAAGACAAAAACAAAATTGTTCTTGCCCTTCAAGGAATTTATGTTCTGTTAGGGATATCTGTTAGGGATAAATGTTGATTATATGCTAAATGAGGTAAATGTTTCTTTGTCTTCTAATTGTTTAGTTCATTTATTCACCTATTTATACTAGCTGTATTAGTATATGCTGATATTTTACTAGTAATATTATACTAGATAGTAAGTAGTATTAGCTGTTAATTCTATAATACTATACTAATGCTAGCATATTATTATATAAGTATATACTGATTATAAAAACATAACTTCAATGATATATTTTATGAATCTAATGGAGATTAAATTTTTTTTTTGTAAAAGCACCAAACTCATCATTACTTGCTCAGTAAATAGCAACTGATATGGTAGTATCACATTATAATAAAAGAAGTCAAGATGTAAGAGGCATTTCTCTCTGTTTGACAGGGTGGTACTGGTATCTAATTATACACAAACCCTAAATATTTTACAAGAGGTCTGCAAGCGTCATGGATATAATTGTTCAAGACTTGATGGACAAACCCCGGTTATACTGAGGCAGCAAATTGTGGATGGATTCAATAGCAAACACTCATCAGATTTTATATTTTTATTAAGTTCAAAGGCTGGTGGTGTGGGACTGAACCTTATTGGAGGTTCTCATTTAATTTTGTATGATATTGATTGGAATCCAGCTACTGATATCCAGGTAGGAAAGTTTTATCATATATAAACAATTTGAATCCTTTTGGCCCCAACTTTTTATTCTGTACTTTAGGATTAGAGGTTGCATTCTGAAATGGTTGTTTCCTAGGAATGAGTATGGACAAGAATAGTACCATTAGTGCCTTCTATAGATAAGAAAAAAATCTCTCCTTATATTCTGAGCTGACAGAGACATCTGAGGAACCGTTGATTGGTCTAATTCTGAGCCATCCCTTACCTGTGAAGTTCCCCCAAAGAAACCTATACTAGTAGGGAGTTTTTTGAAGTTACTTGGACTGGGAGTAGATCTGTCACAGTAGATATGGATCCCTGAAGGTCTCTCTGTCCAGATCCACATCCCCATGCTTTGGTGAAGATAGGTATTTCCATACCATGTAGAACCAGCATAGGGCTAACAGTGCTCCATAGAGGATATTCAAAATGGCATTAATTCTCTAATTTCTTTGTAAAGAGGAACTGAAATGTGACACCGGCACACTTGGGAGGATGCTTGATCATCATAAACTAGGTGTTGCAATGGGTAGAATGTTGAGCTTGTCAGGAAGATCAAAATTCAAATATGACCTTAAACACTCAAGTCACAATCTCTGTGACAAAAAGTTGGTTTTGATAATTTTTTATTTTATTAATAATGCTAGCAATAATTAAAGGAGCCAGTGACAGTATCGAATGCCAAAGAAACCCCCTCCCCCCATAGAACCCATTTATCACTTATATGCTCTTGGAAGAACCAGGTCTTCCTGAAAGTAGCAATTGATTCTTATTTGTTGACAGTGAAAAGAATGACTATTATAATGAAAGGTGGACCTCTTCTAATGAGAGGCTGAGGAAATGTGACTCTCTTACTTAGTCTTGGACCTAGAGACTTATCTATACTTATATCACCCTGACTAGGGTAATTAGACAAAAGGATCTAAAGTGTCCTGCCCCCTCAACTTCCCTAGCCCAACCTAATCAAGAGTGAAATATAATGGACCAAAATTTACCTTAGATTAAATTCTTTGTAAAATTCTCTAATTGAGTGGGCTCTCCTACCCAGGATCAACAGGCATATGCCCCAGGGATTTGAATAATCTCATCCATCAGCAATATGCTATAGGCTTCTGAAAAAAATCCTAGTCTCAATCCAATAACTGGTTATTAATATAAGAGAGAAATAACCATTTCTCTGACTCTCTTGTCTCAGTTTCCTCAACTGTAAAGTGGGAATTGTAATAGAATCAACCTCACACAGTTGTTAGAATCAAATAAGATAATATTAGTAAAGTGCTTACCTCCAGTGTTTGCAACATAGTAGGTGCGATATAAATACTTATTCCTTTCCTTTTTACCTTCCCCTTTCTTTTCTTCTTCCCTTTCCCAATCATTACTTTGATGTCTGCAAATAGAATTCAAGATTCTTAGATTAATGTGCCAATCTGTTAAACTATATTGGTTTTTGATACTGTTTTTGATAGGCAATGGCCAGAGTGTGGCGAGATGGTCAGAAACATTCTGTACATATCTACAGACTTCTCACAACAGGTATTAATTTAATCCTAATTCTAATTCATGTGATTCTTGATTTAGTCCCTTGAATGGTCAAAAATATTATGTCAGTTTCAGATAATAAAAATAACTTACTTTTGTTTCATTTGTAATATTTTTTAATATCAAGAATTTTTTAAACTAGCATGTTAACAACATATACTCCTTCCTAATCAGGCACAATTGAAGAAAAGATTTATCAAAGACAAATCAGTAAGCAAGGTCTTTCTGGGGCAGTTGTAGACCTGACTAAGACATCTGAACATATCCAGTTTTCAGTGGAAGAACTTAAAAATTTGTTCACCTTACATGAAGATTCAGATTGTGTTACCCATGATCTACTAGATTGTGAATGTATGGGAAGAAAAGACCATCAAGGTTAGTTTTACTTCTATAACTAAGGTAAAGTTAATTCATCTATTTTTGAAAATTCTTACGCTAAGCATAAAGAAATCTAACTCTTTTAGGTGCTGTCTTGTTGGGTTTTCTCATTTTCAAGGACTCTACTGGAAGGTGGAACTGAGAAAAATGTAATTTTTTGAACCTCAGTTTATTGCCTAGATTAATTTAATTTTGTCTTTGAATCAATTATGGAAACAGACAAAATGGCATAGGAAGGGTTTTAAATCCTTTTATAATGTCTCTATTCATAAATAACAAAGTTTGCAGTCTTATAGAGTATACATTTTTAGTCCTCCTAAATTTGTAGGAACCTTTAATATGATGAATAATAAAAATATGGTTTCACTGGCTACATATTTCAACTAGTTTAATGTATCTAATAGATAAAGGATTCTTTTATCCAAGGTCAGGCCATGAAGTCTACCTGTTTGTTATCTTTCATATTGAGCTTGATTTTATATAATTTTTAGTGTTATTGTTTAATTATTGTTGAAATTTCTGAGTTGTTTTAATTTTCTCACTGTGATTATATAGAGTATTAATAAAAATAAATTTTAAATTAATGCTGGCATAGAGAATATTATATTAGCAGCACTCTCTCCTTCCTTCCTAAATGAGATCAGCACTTAGCTAATATTTTTCTTCCTCTCCACCTCCTGCACTCATACTAGGGACTTCCACATTCCTATTGATATTTTGTCAAATATTCTAAATGCACATTTCCCCAACTTACTTGTTTCTCATGACCTATTTTTTCACCTCATCCCAGCTAAATACGGAGATGGGTCATTTACTTGATCTTGAACCTACAAATATTCTACATTCTTATTCATATACTCTGAAATTTTTTTATCTGATCATAGTCTGTTATTCTATTTCTTCTGCCTAGTAACTGCAACCAGTTTATCTGTTGTTTATTTTCACAGTGGCCTCCACTCCTAATTCTTTCCTAGGCCTTCACCCCTGCATTCACTACACTTCTATTTTCTTCCCTATCCTGACCACTTAAGTCAAATCAGTTCTGTGTTACATTGTCTTCTTTTTTTGAGTCTCTTGCTCATTTATTCTATCAAAGATTCTGCCTTGTCAAAGCCTACCTTGAGTTACTTCTACCTGTCCCTGCCTTTGCTCCTACTCACATGTTGCTGAATGGTACTTGAGGAAAACACAAAACCATTCTGATCATTCCAATACAAACTTATGTTACATAATCTGAGCTGGGCCTTCAGTGCAACAAAGCAATTATTACTGTTATTTATTTACTCCACATCAATTCACTATTCCATTCACCATAATGACTTTTTCAAGACTTTTCAATTTTCCTCCTGTGATTCTCCTCCCCATCCTCTCAGTAGAGAATCTTGCTTCGTATTTCACTGAAAAAAAGATTGAAGCCATTTGCCAAGAACTCCTTTGCAATTATGTTTTCTTTGTATGAAAATGTGACCATTCTTCTTGCCAAGGCAAACCTTTCTACATGCACAAGTGATTCCAATCTATCTCACCTTCGCCAGCATATTGACTCTTTATCTCTTCCATCTCCTGGTTTTATGTCTTTGCTGTTCAGTTGTTTTGGTCTTGTCCAACTCTTTGTGACCTCATTTGGGGTTTTCTTGGCAAAGATGCTAGAGCAGTTTGTCATCTCCTTATCACTCCACACCTGTAGTATTGCAGTAGCTTTATGGTTAGTGTGCCTGCCTCAAATCTCTTCCCACACTAGCCCTTCCTCTACTCAGCTATCAAATCGATCTTCCAGTAGGTCTGACCATGTTACTTCTCTTCAATAAGTTGGGATGGTTCCCTATTGCCTCTAAGATCAATATAAAATTCTGTTTGGCTTATGAAGCCCTTCATAACCTGTCTACTTCCTATTTTTCAAGTATTTTTAATACCTGACTTCCATATATTCTGTAATCCAGTGATAATTGGCCTTCTTGATATTCCTCTAAGATACCCATCTCCAAATTAAGTATTTTTCTGGCTATTTCCTGTGACTGGAGGACTCTCCCTTTTCATCTCTACCTTATGGCTTTCCTGGCAACCTTCAGATCTCATTTAAAGTCCTACCTACTATACAAAGCTTTTCCTAGTCCTTCTCAAACTTAGTATGTTCCTATTGGCATTTTTCTCAGTATCACCTATATAACTTGTTTGTACATATTTGTATGTTTGTTGTCTCTTCTATTAGATTGTGAGTTTCCTGAGAACAAGAACTATTTTTAGCCTATGAAGATAGGCTACAAAGAAAGCCTAGAAAGCATTCTCAGTGCTTAGCATAGTCCTTGACACATAGTAGGTACTTAATAAATGCTTCTTAAATCACTGATAAAAAAGAATATTATAAATGTTATGGGATATTATGGTGTAAGAAATGAGGAAAGGGACAGTTCAAAGAAACCTGAGAAGACTTGTATGAACTGATGGAGAGAGCAGAATCAGGTGTGTTAATAGAATAATAACACTATTGTAAAAATAACCAACCTTGAATGAATTGGGAACTCTGATCAATGCAATGACCAACCACAATTCCAGGGGACTCTTGATGAAATAAGTAGTTTACTTCCTGATCAAGAACTCAGATTGTAGACCATATCAGGCATGTTCTGGATGTGGCCAATGTGGGAATTTGTTTTGTTTAACTATGTATGTTAGTAACAGGAATTTTGTTTTTCTTTCTTTCTCATTGGAAGGGTTGGGGTGGGAGATTTGAAAATAAAAAATGATTTGGTTAGAAAACAGATTATTAATGTTAATTAAAATGTTTCTGACTTTTACTAATTTCAGCCAAATCTTTGGAAGATGTCCATACATACAGAAATTGTCAGCTTGGAACAAATCACCTTAAACCTGACTCCAAAAAACCTCTTTCCATGTCACAGTTGAAACAATGGAAACATTTCTCTGGGAAACATCAGAATATTAATGATCCCTTTCTTGAAAGAATTAAAGAAAATGTTTCTTTCATTTTTCAAAATATAACCAATCAAGCTTCTCTAGCATAATGAAGAAGAGTCATTTACATTAAGAACAAAGAGGATGTACAACTGTTCCATGTAATTCCATAAAAATGAAATGTATTTTCAATAGAAAAATTGGGAAGATTTAAATAAAATTGATGTATTTTTTGTACAATTTTGTCACATCACAATTTATTAAAATGTTTTAACAGTTTTTCACATATTCTTGTTAAATGAATATTCTGAACTTCGACTTAAAGACTTTTGGTTTCCTATATATATATTTTTTGATTCATTCCATATTCAATAAATGTTTTGCAAAATGCCTACTGTATATTGTGTTGAATACCAAAGTAGAATAATACATTTGTATAGCATTTTACATACATCTGTGAAACAATTTTAGAATATAATAAAATTTAATGAGATGTAATTAAGTAGTTACTTATAGAGCTAAGTTTTATAGAACAAATTATATATATATAGGCAAATGGACACAATAAGGGAGAAAGTACATAAAGTGTTAAACTTGGAAAAATAAGTGAATTCTCTATTCTCAGTTTATAGGATAATATAAATGTTTCTAATTGCATATTATATAAATATAAATATGTATAGCATAATTGATTTTGTATTTTTAAAATGCATCATTAAATCTCTTCATTAGATTTTTTCTTTCTTTAATAGTAGGTTATATGTTTATGTGTAAGTGGGAAAAATGTGATCACCTATGCTGCCAGTACTGTGTTCACTACCTACTCTGGATTATTCCATTTTTTAAATATAAATTGGAGTATCATTCTTTTTCTTCTCCCATTCTATGACTTATTTAAACTTTCCTCCTTTGAAGCACACATCTTTACTATCAAAAAGCAAAATCATAATGAAACCTATCTTTTCTTAACTCTTTTAGCTTCTCTTTCTCTATTTCTTTCTTTTTTTTTTTTATTAAAGCTTTTTATTTTTCAAAACATGTGTGGACAATTCTTCAATATTAACCCTTGCAAAACCTTGTATTCCAATTTTCCTCCCCTTCCCCCATGCCCTCCCTTAGATGGCAAGTAATCCAATACATGTTAAATATGATAGAAATATATGTTAAATCCAACATATGCATATATATTTAAAAATTATCAAGTTGCACAAGATAAATCAAATCAAACCAGTAAAAAAAAGCAAAATAAAATGCAAGCAAACAACAACAAAAAAAGTAAAAATGCTATGTTGTGAGTCACACTCAGTTCCCACAGTCCTCTCTCTGGGTGTAGATGGCTCTCTTTATCACTGAACAATTGGAACTGGTTTGAATCATCTCATTGTTGAAGAGAGTCATGTCCATCAGAATTGATCATCATATAATCTTTTTGCTATGTATGATGACCTCCTGGCTCTGCTCATTTCACTTAGCATCAGTTCAGGTAGGTCTCTCCAAGCCTCTCTGAAATCATCTTGTTGGTTGTTTCTTACAGAACAACAATATTCCATAACATTCATTTACCATAGTTTATTCAGCCATTCTCCAATTGATGGGCATCCATTCAGTTTCTAGCCACCACAAAAAGGGCTACCACAAACATTTTTGCACATATGGGTCCCTTTCCCTCCTTTAAGATCTCTTTGGGATATAGGTCCAGTAGAAATACTGCTGGATCAAAGGGTATGCACAGTTTGGCAACTTTTTGAGCACAGTTCCAAATTACTCTCTAGAATGGTTGGATCCATTCCCAGTTCCACCAATAATCTATTAATGTCTCAGTTTTCCCATATCTCCAACATTTATCATCTTTTCCTGTCAGCTAATCTGAGAGGTGTATATTGTTCTCAGAGTTGTCTTAATTTGCATTTCTCTAATCAATAGTGATTTAGAGCACCTTTTCATGATATGAAATAGTTTCAATTTCTTCATCTGAAAATTGTTCATATGCTTTAATCATTTATCAATTGGAAAATGGCTTGAATTCTTATCAATTTGAGTCAATTCTCCACACATTTTAGAAATGAGGCCTTTATCAGAACTTTTGAATGTAAAAATGTTTTCCCAGTTTATCGCTTCCCTTCTAATCTTATCTGCATTAATTTTGTTTGTACAAAAACTTTTTAACTTAATATAACCAAGATTTCTATTTTGTGATCAATAGTGATCTCCATTTCTTCTTTGGTCATAAATTCCTTCCTCTTCCACAGATGAGAGGTAAACTATTCTATGTTCTAATTTATTTATAATATTCTTTATGTCTAGATCATGAACCCATTTTGACCTCTCATTTCTTTTTGCTGCCAAAATTTTTCTTTCATGGATATATTTATCATCTCTCTCCTAACAATTCTCAAATCTGCCTTTCCTGCCCCAATCTTTCTGCTGACCTTCAATCTTGTATCTTAACTGCCTTTCTGATATCTTGAACTGGATATTCTTTTTTTTTAATTAAAAGCTTTTTATTTACAAAACATGAGTGATTTTTCTACATTGATCTTTGCAGAACTTTTTTTTTTTGTTCCAAGCTTTTCCTCTCCTCCCCCACCCCTAGATGACAGGTAATCTAATACATGCTAAATATGTTAAATTATATGACAAATCCAATATGTGTATACATATATATATATATATATATAGTTATCTTACTGCACAAGAAACATCAGATCTAGAAAGAGAGAGAAAAAAAAAACCAACCTAAGAAGGAAAACAAGATGCATGGAAATATTCACAGATAGCGTTAAAATGCTGTGTTGTGGTTCACACTCAATTCCCTCAGGCCTCTCTCTGGATGTATATGACTATCTTCATTGCTGAACAACAGGAACTGGTTTGAATCACATCATTGTTGAAGAGAGCCATGTCCATCAGAATCGATCATCATATAGTATTGATGTTGCTGTGTATAATGATCTCCTGGTTCTGCTCATTTCGCTCAGCATCAGTTCATGCAAGTCTCTCCAGGACTCTCTGAAACCGTCCTGCTGGTCCTTTCTTACCGAACAATTATATTCCATGGCATTGAACTGGATATTCAATAGATAATTTGTTGTTTTCTTCATTATCAGAGAGGACCATGACATCAGGGAGGTGAGGCCATGACATTCGAGTGAATTGGATTTAAGAGTGGGCTGTGCAGTCACCAGCCTCACTCTTTCCTCTGGACTCATCTACATCTAGTGGCAAGCTATAGATCAGGACTACTGGAGATGGTCCTGGATACAGAGGGAAACCTTGGCCTTTTCTTTTTTAAAATATTTTTTTCACATTTCAAAATACATGCAAAGATAGCGTTCAACATTCATCCTTGCAAAACCTTGTGCTCCAAATCCCTCTCACCTAGACAACAAGCAATCCAATACAGATTAAATATGCAATTCTTCTAAATATGTTTCCACATTTATCATGCTGCACAAGAAAAATCAGATCAAAAGGAAAAAAAAAAACAAGTAAGCAACAACAACAAAAAGGTGAGACTACTATGTTGTGATATACATTCAGTTCTGGATAGTTTTCTTTCTGGATGCAGATGGCTCTCTCCATCACAAGTCTATTGGAATTGCCCTGAATCACCTCATTGTTTAAAAGAGCTGTTACCATGTATAACTTGGTTCTACTAACTTCACTTAGCATCAGTGTGTGTAAGTCTCTCCCAGTCCTTTCTGAAATCATCCTGCTGATCATTTTTTTAAATTTTATTTGCGTAACATATGTGTGGGTAATTCTTCAACAATAACCCTTATATAGCTTTCTGTTACAAATTTTTCCCCCCAACTCCCCACCCCTCCCCTAGATGGCAGGATATCCACTACATGTTAATTATGTT